>VZTH01010340.1:154547-248441 GCA_013397815.1 Aleadryas rufinucha
CCAAGTCTTGCTATAGTTCTTTGAAAGCTCTGGAGAGATGGATAGAACTGTAACTGTATTTAAAGTGACAGGGAAAATTGAAAGAACAAAGGATTTGACAGCCTTTAGCCTGGGATTAATGATAACCAGACAGGAATTATTTTATTTCTGCTGTGGCCCAGGCCTCTTGGCCATTAAACCTTGAACCTTATGAATGAGGAGCAATGTTTTGTGACCACAGAGCATTGCAGGACTGAACTTCAATCTTGTGTTTTCACTTGCAGCTGCTGGATGAAATGGCCACACTTGTGTTATTTGTCCTTACCGGGTACAAGTTCCGTCCAGCATCAGACAACCCTTACCTACAGCTCTCTCAAGATGATGAGGATGACTTGGAGATGGAAGCTGTGTAAGACCCCCTCTCCCCTTCTATTTACCTCTTCACTTGATTTGAGAAAAGTAGTGTTTAAAGCCAGTTTACTTTAATCTCTCTAAATCCTTCTTTGACAAAGATGAGGATCTGCCCACGTTTAAAGATGAGGTGTCTGTTTTGGTGTGTGTAAAGAGATTTGTGGTGTGCATAGGAGCCTCTGACCTGGATATTGCAGTAGTGTGGAATAAGCTGGTAAAGCTTTTCATGGGGCAAAAAGATGCCCATGAAAATATCAAGTAAGAACACTTCTAAGTTTAATTTAGGTCATCGAACATGAATGAGTGTTGCAGATCATCATTAATGCTTCATATTTAGAAAAACCCAAATGAACAACAGAAATGACCCACCAGTCTACAGAACATAAATAATAATAAATGTATAAAAATAATGTAATAATAAATAAATGAACAGGGTGTAAGGTCCCTTCTGCCTTGGCATTCAGCATATAGCTTTGCAAAAATATGTCTTAAGCAGCACTGAGCCAAGGAGATGGATTTTTATCAATACTCTTCCCTGGTTTATTCCCTGCTGCTAAACCATGAGGCACCACAAATGCTTCAGGACCTGAGCTAGTCCGGAAAAATTATATAGCAGGGCTCAGCCTTAAGTCCCTGTCATGTTCTTTGCAGTGGTTTTCTGAGGACTTAGAAAATGAGTGGCATTTTTGAATGTGTAATTAAAAATGTCCTAAGAAATTCAGCCTGCCAGGAGTGTTGGATACAGCTTTAGGTGCCCCAAAGCACCCACTTTAGGTGCTGTCTTAATTGGAGCAGAGCTAACCTAATCCGTTGGTAGTTATACATTTGATGCATAATTGCAATTCATGTACAGGCTCAGAAGACTGTTCCTAAGAGGTTTTTTTCCAGTTTGGCAAATCTCCTTTACCTGGGTAAAATAAATCAGCACTGTTTTTATTATAGAGGCAAAAAATAGTCCAAATGTGTTGTAGTTAGCTCAGAAAGAAATGAATCCTATTGGAAAACTGCTACAAGGAGGTTTGAATCATAGAATCCAGACTGAAATGTCATGTAAGGAGTTCAACTTCTCAGAAATATAGCTAGTAACAAAGATCTTTTTAAATGCTTAGCTATTTTTGCTTTGGGTCTAGAAAATCTGTCATTTTTGCAAGCAGAATCCAGCTAGTGGGTAGTGACCTTAAAATCACTATCACTTACTTGTGTTTAAATGGTTTATGTAAGAAACTGGTCTCAGTTTGGAAGCTGTTTGATAAAAAAGCATTCACATCAGGAAGTCACTGTCTGAACTGGCAGGATTTGTGATTGTACCAAAACAAGCCTTTTTCCTTTTGCCTGTTAGAGTGAATTTCAACTTTGCATTACGTGCTTAATGAATTTTTGGTTGTGGGGGTTTTGCTAGGACTAATAATAGGACACCTTTCAAATACAGTGATTTTAGTCAATTGAGAAAGTTGCTAAATTTAGGAGAATCTGCCAGAAATGAGCTGGAGAGAGTTTAATGAAGTAATTCAGTGATTTACATCTCACCCTAGTGAGATAGACATTGCTAAAAACGCAAGGGTTAGAATTCCTTGTGAGCCTTTTCCTAGTAAGGCATTTCACTCTTTGCCTTGGGAGTTTCCATTGTTTTGCCTTGTGGGTTGTTCCCCTTAGCCTTGCTTGAATTTTTCTGATCTGATTCAGCAGAAGTTTTATTCCATTTGGGCACTTGGCAGGGTATAATCTGTGTCTGGTTCTCCCTTCCCCAGCTCCATCAGGAAGATTAAGTTTGTAGATATTTGAAAAACAGAGCTTATACACATTCTGTGACAGGTGAAGCACTGCAATGGAAGTGTATGAAATTTCTCATTGATTTGGTCTGGCTGGTCCTATTTTTGTGTTTATAAATACTGAGTGTTGGTTTTGGGGTGGGAAAAAAACCCCTGGGTTTATTTGAGCCGGTGACTAAGTGCCTGACAGTGTCCTGACTAACCACTGCATGAGTGTTTTGTCTCTCATGTGATAAATACCCACTTGTCTTCACAGGCTATGGCAGAAACTAAAAACCTGCAAACTTTGTGGTGTTCTGCTATGTCAGTTTTATGGTTATTTTCCTCTCCCAGAGGGATTTTGTTTAAAACCAGGTTTTCTAGAACAAAAGCATTCAGTTCCTTTAGACTCAACGTTTCTATGAGCCAACAGAGGGGAAAGCCATGAGGTTATCAAACCTCTTTTCCAGGCTTGCTTGTCTTCCATGAAAAAAAAAATAGGACATTTTAAGTGCAGCTCTCTAGCTTGGGTCTGTTTTCATGCATTGCAAATGATACAAAGCTCAGTCTGGCAGTAAATGTAAATATTGTTAAAGACACTGGAAATCTGCAAAGTTTCAAGAAAAATCTGCAAATTAGGTGTCTGTGACAGAAGCAACACAAGGCACAAATCCTCTCTTTTAAAGTCCTTGTAACTCTCAAGGATAAAATACAAGTCAAGAGTAGCAAAGGTGACTCTGGCTTGGAGAAAGAATCCAGAGGCTTTGCAGGAATCTCTTCAGTATTTCCAGGCTCACCAGAAGTTGTCCTGGTGGGGAGCAGAGTGTGGCTAAAGCTGAGCTAAGGACACATCTGTCCTTTTTCAAGCAGGTTCAATAGCCATTCATCATCAGCAAAGTGGCTTTCTGTGTATTCTGTCCTGGGCAGCCTCTTGAGTTCTGTCAGTACATGGGCTCGTCGCTGACAGTTCGTTAGATTAAAGTTCCCTGCTTGAAAAGGTGCAGCCACACTTGGCAGAAAGAGCTGTCAGGCTTCCAGTCCTAATGCCATTTCTGGGGCATGAACACAAAAATATAAACAGTACCGTTAGATGAGCTGAGGGTGAGGAAGGGGAAAGGAAGAGTTTTTGGGTTGAGGTTTTTTTTGAAATTTCATTAACTTGGTAAGCTGGCTTTATATGCTGGATATCAAAGTGCTCTTTTGCAGGTCTTGGATGAGAATGATGTTCATACATGCATGGGAGGTTAAGATATTTCCACTGGAGGAGGAATTGCAGGAGAAGGAACCATTAATGGTTTTGTTCTCAAGTTGGTAAATCCATCTTACTCAGTATGTGGAGACTCTGCTTCTCCTTAACACCCAAAACAGCCTCAACACAGGGAACTGTTGTGGTAACACTGATCTTTGCTTATGCCTTGGGATCTGGAGTTTCTCTCTGTGTCATGAGGCAGCTTATTTTGTGCTGAGATTTGACGTCCTGCTCGGTTGCTTTTCTGTGCTTTCTCTCAGGTTGTGCTTCATGGCAGACTGATTCATGGTGCTCTCCATTAGCAGTGATTTTCTTCACCTAACACATCTTTCCCTTGCAGAGATCAGCTTTTTTTTTCCGTGGCTGATCAGTTTTCACTCCAGTTTGCTACAGCTTGTAAGGCCTGGCTGCTGCCAGTATTGCAGTTTCTTGTTGGACTATAAAACAAATAAACAGGAGAAAAGAGAGCTGAGATCTGCCACTGTGGAGAGCTGGTGATACTTCTGATTGTTTAGCCATTCCTTGATCCCTTGGATACAATGCAGGAGAAAAATAAACCCCATGAAATCTCTGCAGCACGTACCACTGTGTGATGGAGTGCTTGGGGAGCTCCTTCTCTGCCTCATTTGTGATGGATATCCCTCTGGCAGGCACAGAAATGCTCTCTGGAGAGGGATGGTTTAGTAAGAAGGATTTGTTGCATTTTAACTGCTCTGATTTGTGGGCTGGAAATGCAGTTCAGCAGACTGCAGGTGAAGAACATTTCCCTGCTGTGTTGCAGGTCAGAGCTGAAGTGCTGAGACTGTTCGAGAACAGTAATGAGGATTTCAGTGTTCTTGGTCTTAGTGCTGCTACCCTTATTTTATTGGGCACTAAAATGTGATAGCTGGACTGATTTTGAGAGCGAGAGAAATTGCCTGTTGTACCTGAACAATCTGAGAAAAGGAGGGACTTGAGAGCTACTTCATGCACTTGTCACGAGACAAGAACAGTCTCTTCAGCTCTTCAGATGGGCTTTAACCTTCACTCTTGAGAATCCACACAGAAATCTCTCCCAGTTATTTGCTGTATTAAGGAGGGATGCAGTAAATGGCCTTTCTGGTTGCAAAGGACATGACTTGATCTGCCTGCGCTTTCAGCGTGTAACTGTCCCATAAACGTGGGAAGTGGATCATTCCTTCTTAGCCATAACCTCATGTTACTTCTGTCGCCACCTTGGTGTGCAGTGGCTCTCTAATGGCAGTAGAGTGCAGTGCTGGAATCTAGGCTGTGGGCCAGGTGAGATCTTCCTGGCTGTGAGTCAAGTGTTGGGATGACCTTGGTGTCATGTATGTGTAAAACACCTCTTTATATATCCCAGTGTGTCTGCTGCTGCATTGCTGTGCTCATTTCTGGTTTGTAGTTCATGGCAATCTTCAGCTCCTCCCTCAGGAATGGATACTTAGCTGCTCATTCTGTAATTACGAAGTTGATTATTTCTGAAGAGTAAAATTGGTAGCTGTCTTGCTTCATCCTCTTGTACTTTTCAGACTATTACTTCGATTTTCCAGAATCTTTCTGCATTCTAGTCCTGTCCTCCAATATGTAGCTCTTAGTGTCTTGTGCAGATTTAATAAGCAAGTTCTCTGTTCCATTACCCAGGCAATTACTGAAAATACTGAGTAGAAGTGAACCCACGACAGGCCTCTCTGGAACCACACTCGATGTTCTTACATTTTTGACAGGAAACCATTAAGTACATCTCAATGCATACTTTTCCAATTAGTTATCCATCTACTTTGGTTTTGTCTAGCTTATGTTTCCCCAGATTTTTTTCCTGTATGACTGTGGGAAACCTTTGTCAACAGGGAGAACTTAAGAGATCTAAGTGTCTCTGTACTGATTAGTTTGATCTCTTCTAGGAAATGTTTGTTGTTTGCTAATTCCATCTTTCTCCTTTAAGCAACCTGCTTACTTTTATCTGTACTTTTCTTTTTTTTATTTTAGTAGGGAATAAAGTTATTTGATCTGTACTCTTGTGACCCCTTCCTATTAAACCCAAGCTCATCTAGGCCCACTCTAAAGTGTCTGAACCACTGACGATCCCAGTATGGCCACTGCTGGAATATCACTGAACACAGCAGGCTGAGTAAATTATTTTTACAGTACATGAACAGAAGCTGGGATCTAACATGGAACTAAGGGAAGAAGAGTGTTCTCTGAAGATGACTTCTCCTCTTGGGGTGATGCTGTGGAGATGTTGTTAGCGGCTATGATCAAATAAAGCACTCTGACATGGTAAACAGCGGGTGAAAGCACTCACAGACCAACAGGGGCAGCTTTGAACAGGACAGGTCTGTGTGCTTCCAGGCATCCCTTGAGAATGCATTGAGCTATTGGCACTCTTACCTTCAGCATCCAAAATAACCTTTGTAGCATGTTTTGTGGGGGAAAAAAATACCTGTGTGGAATGAGAATCACACTGTGCAAAAGAATAAAGGAAATGTGTTGTGCATCCAAATTGCCTGTTTTGTGTAGCAGCAGAGAAAAGCTGCTGAGCTGAAGAGCTGTTGGAGAGCCAAGGCAGTTCCAAGAGGAATGGTGCTGTTCTGCCTGGATAAACAGTTCAGTCTACCTAATGTTGATTGGTATTGTGAGGCTTTGTAGTTCAATGGTCAGGTTGCCATGACAAATGCAGACTTGGATAGTATAAAAATGATGACTTCTCGCTTCTGTTTTGTTGCTTCTCATCTTGTTATTAAGAGGAGCTGGTGTGCATTAAGCTAATAAGGTTAATTTGGGGCACTGTCCACTGTGAGTGTATTTGTGTAATATGTTGTACCAATTAAAATGCAGAAGAAAGTCACAGGAATAAGGGTGATCAGCTGTATAGTAAAAGGGGCGTTTTAAGTGAACTGCTCAAATTCAGCAAATAAACACCTGGCTTAACTGTTTAATGATAGATGGGAAGGGCCTTGAGGTGCTCAAGGACAGAGGCTGCGCTTCCATTGCCCATCTGTGTTGTGTCCAAGATGACACAAGAGATCAAACATGGAAACTGCTCAGTGTGGGTAAAGGGACGTGAGCTGTGTTGTTTGATAGGCACGGGAAGATGGGTGTGAGCTGTTGCTGAAATAGATTTTACAGTTCAAGGTCTGATGTCTGATGCTTCTCCCTTCTCTTCCAGGGTGACGACTTCAGGAGTAATGGAGGGCATGAAGAAGGTCAAGAAAGTGGTGAATGGTTCAGCAGAGCCTCAGAGCGAATGGGAAAACACGGCATGATGGACTGGACTAAGGCAGCACTTTCAGAGAAACTTTTTTAATTTATTAATATTACTCTCAGTGGAAAGGGAGCAACTTGCACTCCCCACCACTGAAACTGCAGAGTGGGGTGTGTCTAGGGGGAGCAAAGCAGTGCAGAAATATAACTATTCCTTTGATCATAAGAAAATGGGATCTCCTGGTACCTTCAAGGAGTGTGAAGCTTTCCTAGGGATTTTGGGTAGCTTATTTTTTTTTTCCCCCTTTCTGGATCGGTTCTTTATTCTGAATTGTTGCGTTCTTCAGATTGTGTAATACTAATGTGAAGAGGGATCTTCAGTGTGTATGTAAAGAATATATTTTATATAATGCTCATATATATATACACACACACTTGCTATGTAAACATGTATGCTGGGACTTGCAAAGCCTGTCAGAAGGTGGGAAAAGAAGATAAAGACATGTAAGTATTTTTTTTTCTCTTTATAAACTCTCCTTTTGGCTTGGACAAAACATTGCAAAACAAATGGATAGGAGCAACTGCAGTTATTTGAGAGACTGAATGGGTATTGGATCAGATGACTTCTGCCACTGCTCATACAAGTGTGAAAGGTGATAAGTATCTTCTTGTCTTATCCCTGCAGGTGTCCACCTGAATGTGTCAGGTTTTCAGATGTGTTGCTATACAGGAAACGAGTGACTATTCTTCACTAAAGCACTAAGCCCATAGTGCAATAAGCATTTAAGTACATTCTCCACTGTCCATGGAGTTGCTCTTGACTCACCCCCACCTGACAACAAGTACACAGGAGGTGTAAGACTGATGCTTGCTCTTTAGGGGTCTGCCTAAATGTTTACTTTCAAGCTGTGACCCAGAGCACTTTGGTTTGCTTCATAAAATATTTTCAAGGTATTTCAAAAGTCACTCCTTTCTGGCACAGTGTAAACAGTACCAGACTCTCCAGTGGAAATCTGTCTAGCCATTTTACTGCAGCATAAATCTCTGGTTCACAGTTATCCTGAGTTACTGGGCCTCTCTGGATGGCTACTTGTACCTCTCTGGCTGTGTAGGATTAATGACACTGTTGTTTGAGATGAACTGAACTGATCAAAGTGATATTGCCACCAAAAACCGGCAAGTGTAACTCCCAGTCCTAAATGTTTTGTTTTTGTCAGGAGAGGAGAAGATTATGACCAGAACCTTGATGCAGGGGAATATGGAATCCTTGACTGTTAGCTGCAGACTTGCAGTGGAGTCTTTACAGACACGTTCAAAAACGCCACGTGTGTTTTCTCTGTAGTCCCTGGGGTTGTCAGTAGGGCAGCTGGTGTCCAGAGCTGTAGTAGTGAGAATGGGTGTCAGTTTGGGGGAGGATGGAAGTGGCTCACTGGTGAAATGAGGATTAGCTTTAACAAAAATAAATCAAGTATAAGTCACTAGCCCACTGAAGCCTTAGTATTCATGCAGAGACACTGACGTGGTGCTGTTGAGCCAAGTGCTTCTGCCAGGGTGTCAGGGAGAGGCATCATCAGAGCTCTGGATGTGCTAGCATCACTTACAGACTCATTCAGAAATTGTTTTTTTTGGAGGGAGTACATTTCTGGGGCACAGCTGATTAGAGAACTCTTACCCACTAGGTTATTTTATTCTTCATGCTGAGGAGGAAGATTTCCTCTAGAATCTTGAACCACTTCCTCACTCCTGAGCAAGGATTATGGAGCTCTTGGTGAGCTGTCTGTACCAAGACTTGCTGTTTGAGGAGCAGCATCACTTTACCCCATTGTCACTTTTTTTCCCAAGTGTTGGTTCTGTGCACCATGGAAATGGTAGAAACAAATCTACCTGCTTTGATACCTGGAACTGCTTTCTCTTCAGATGAAGCACAAGAATAGCATTTGTCTCTGGCTACAGAGTCCTCGTCTATTTTCCTCCTCAGCTGTAACTTCACAGTAATCACAGCAGTGATAGTTTGATTTAGCTGTCATTGCCTTGCAGTGAGACAGTTTTAGTGGGAAGAGATCCTATACCACGGGAAAGGCTGTTTGGTGACCTGTGGGCCTTATAGGCCTTCTGTAGGAAGAAATCTGCATATTTAGCTGAAGTGTGAGAAATTGGACCATAAACAAACACAGGCAGTCCCAGCTCATCATACACTTAAATGCAATACCTGAAAAACTCATCCTCTTCCTCTGCAGTTACTCTGTCCCTGGGAAGTGTCACTCACTGCATCCAAAGGGCTGCTCAAACAGGCTGTAAAGTTTGTTCAGAGAAGCCCACTGAAGACTTGAAGTGTTTTGGCACTGAGGTATGTAAGGGATAAGGATGTGCTGTCAGGAACGAAGTGCATCTGGACAATGCTATTCTAGAGCCTTTTAATTCCTTTTGTGAATGAGATGTGAAATTGTCATGGGTGTGGCATTTCACCGAAAACCACGAGGGCTGTGCTGTGATCCCAGGGAGTGCTGAGCTGGTTCCAAACAGCTGCCTGTTCCATACCTCAGCATCAGTGGAGCCGACAGTTTGGCAAGTGCTGTTACCTTAGTCTCAGGTTTCTCTTTTTTTTTCAATATGCAGTTTTTTTGCTAAAGTTGCATATGGTGTAGGTTTATCTGCCAAGTCCCTGGCTCACCAGTCAAAGGCCAAAAAAACCGGGTCATTTCTTTTTGTCTTGGCATGAAAAGCCACAGCAGTGTTCTGGAAGTATTTTTTTTTTCCAAGAGCTTTTTCCAAGTTCAGCCCTGAGCTTCAGCAGTCAGCTCTACAACCAGCTTCAGCTGGTGCATTACACAGGATGCCTAGCAGCAGGAAATGGTCAGACCTGAGCATTAGGAAGGACAATCAAAGTCATGGCCAAATCAAAAACCAAAAAATTCTTATTGCGGCCATTTCCAAAGTGAATTTTCTCTGGTGCAATTCCTTGGAGCAGGACAAAAAGTCTGTCGTGCAGGGATGTATGATGGATGTGATGGGTGGGACGGCAGCTGGGAGGTTGGAGGGTGGAGAGGATGGTCGCAGTTGTGCTTCCCTGCCGCACAGCGGGTGCTGCACTGCAAAGCATTGAAGACGGCCCTGCTCCCTCCCCTCCTTCCCAGGCAAACCCACAGCTGCATGACTGGCATTGCATGACTCCAGGGCTAGTGGAGTGCAGCAGCTTGGAGCTTCCCGGGCAGGATAATCAGTGCTTGCCTTTCACATGCTGATGGCTGCTTATCTGGTAGGAAGCTCTGCCTCTCACAGGGAGGGAATCGAGAGGAGCTGTTGAGGATTACAGATCGTTTAGGGATATGCAGCTTTACTTCCCTGTTGCTGCTTTTGCCGAAGTGAGGAGCTGAAGCAATCGCCCTGACAGTACCCAGCAGCAGAGTGACAGGAGTCCTGGAACAGCAGGTCTGGTGCAGTGGGAATAAATGGTTTGAATGCTTTCCCATACGTTGCTGCAGCGGAGCACTCGGTCCCCTCTGCAGATAAAAATGAGATTGGTTCAGTCTTCACTTGTAATGCAGGTTATGCCCCAATAAATCCCTGTGGATGCTGACATGCACATGCCACTGCTGCACTCCTCCTTCCTGCCGTAGCTGCTCAGCAGGCTGTCTTCCAGAGGAAGCCTCCTTGCAGTGCAACTGCCAGACTCTTGCATTCTTCAGGCTGGAAAATGTTTTCCTTGATGGTTCATCAAGAGACGTACTAAAAGAAAGCAAGACATAATGGGGTCATCTGGAACACTGCTGCTGCCTGCTTGGAGTGGAGCAGTTTGAGTTGAAGAAGCCACATGCTGTCCTATTAAGATGCTCTTTCATGTTGTCGTCTAACTCGGCGTGTCGTGATGTGTGCAGTGCATTGTTCAGTGTTTCCCTCCAGCTGAGTGCCCTGTTCCTGGATTTCCATGCTGGCATACCCTGGGAGAGCATGTTGTAAAAATTTGCTGCATTGCAGCATTTTGTCTTAGAGCTCATAGTGTGGAAGATGTATTTTTTCTAAGCTAAGTGGACTCTCTCTAGCATGAGCGTGCATCCACCATGTATCCTTGAGCACTGTAACATTCCTTCTGGCCATGGAAGGGCATGTCCTGATCACTCCAGTGTGCACATCTGGTGGAAGTTCCGTGGAAGATTTTTAGTGTTGAGTCTTTTTTCCTTACTGTGTGTTCCTCTTAGAGAAAAGCACTTGAGCCGCTGGCGGTCAAATGGATGAGAAGGGACAGGATTTAGTTGTTTATTTGAAAACTGCCCAATTTGAAGCAAATATTGGGTATTGTAGGCTCTTTTGAGCTCTGAGAACTGGAGTTCCCTACCTATTAAGGAGAGGGAAGGAAATCTTTCTTCCTTTAGCCTGCCTGGTTTGTCTCCTTCAATTTGACCTGTCATGCCAGCTAACAGACTGCTGTCACTTTAAAGCAGATGTTTTATAGGTCCTGTGTTATGATCTCTGCTTCACTCATAGAGCATGTCCCCATTTTTCACCCGTGTACAAAGAGTGAGGAGTTGTGATCTGCAGGAGTGGGAGGTGCAGTGAGGTTTGAGCATGGTGGGACTCACACTGAAACTGTGACCTTGTGTGTAGCGTCAGTAGCCTCAATGTTTCACGAAAGCTGAGGTGGTGCTGCCCAGAGGCACTTGACCAATGTTCCTTTGTGTTCCGTAGGGTTGATTTGCTGTAAAACATTATTCTAAATTGAATTAATTTGGCTTCTTTTTTGTAGCTGCTGGATACAACACTGTTTGAGGCTGATTAATCACTTTTCCTTAGCAATATTGCGAAGTTGTGCATTTTCCCTTTTATAGTTTCTTGCCTGGATATAGCAATGATCCAGGGAGAACTGCACATGACCTCTGCTCCCAAGTGGCTGGAACAGGATTTAGGAAAATACTGATGCTCAGATGTTGAGTGGTGTAGGAAGAAAGTGGCTGAGAAAAGAGTCACTCCTTGTAGGCTGACTGGCTCAACAATCCATTTATGTTTTGACTGCAGCAATCCTCTAGAAAGGACAATTTCTACTAAATATTTCCCTGTGGGATTTCACTCAGTGCTCTGCTCTCTGTGTACTAAAGTAGAGTCCAATCTCCACATCATCAGAAGCACTTCATCCTGTAGCCAGTGGAGCTGGTACCTGCGCTGTCAAAACAGACTATGGGTCTAAATAGCTTCCCTTGCCCTTTAGGAACTATTAATAATTAATTCTAGATCCTCTTGTGTCATTAAGCAGCTTTAGGGCATCTTGTACAATGTAGCTTTGAATTCATTTAGTAAATTACCTCCAGAAGAACTAAAAAAGGTTTTCTTTGTACAGCAAGGTCCAGTTCCTGGGGTTTTGGTGACCTGTAAATATCCTATTCCTCAGTTCCTGTTCAGATGTAAAAATGGATTTTTTTTCAGTATTTTTTTAAACTTTAATAAAAGAACAGCAAACAGTATTTGAAGAGAAGCAAGGTAGAGACAAGTCAGGACAGTCTGTGTAACTTGGTTTCCCTGCTGTGATGCAAATGTGTAAAATAAAGATTGACCAGAAAGAAGTTTTTAATGCATCTCATTTTCTCCTTCTGAACTGCCAGCAGCCAAGCTGACCCATTGATCCCAAAGACTGCATTTCCCTGTGCTCAACTTCTGTTTCCAGCCATCAACATCTGCATCATGGATACAGGGCCAAATCACAAAACTTGTGTGGAAAACTTCTTTTGAAGGAAAAAGCTTTCCTGTCAGTGACCCAATGAGGTTCACTGAGGTGCCTTTTCTTGAGCTCCAGGTACTGGAGCTGTGCTTGTATGTGCCCAGATGCTCTTTTAGGTTTGTAGGCTGAACTTAGGCTGTAGTTTGTGGACTGAGTCTTGAACAAAAGTGTTTCTCACAGCCCTGTGTCTCCTGCAGTCTGGGGCAGGCAGGAATGCAGGAGCATCCGGACTTGTTGCTGCTCTCCAGCCCTGTGGTCTGTGTGTTCTCTGGTGTCAGCTTGCCAGGCAAGGGCAGACAAGGAGCTGATGCTTTTAACCTCGGTGTCCTGATACAAATTAAGGATAGAAACTTAGTGTTTACGTAATATCTTTGGTGGATCTGGCCACACTATCTCAGAGGGGCAGGTCCTTGACCTATTTTGGGTTAGACTGATGGTGATTTGGGATGTCTGTAGTTGTGCTCTTCCTGAGGTGTTGGGATCTAACCTTACATTTCAGTTCTGCAGACTGATCGGGTTGGCAGGGATGAGGAGGGCACAGCATTCCTGTGAAGTGTTCTTCCTGATAATTCCCCATCCCTCAAAAGCATATGTCCTTCAGCACGAAATTTGAGTCTTCAAGATGTTTCTTACAGTTCAGCCTGTGGTTCCCATCCTATCACCGAGGGGTAACGCCAGAAATAGCCTGTCTTCTCTACCCTGCACCTCCCAAGCAGCCAGTTCCACGTTGCCTCAAGCCTCTGGGTGGGTGGTGTTTTACCAGGCAGCTAAACTATAAAAAGTACTTGGAACTTGGATTTCCTAATACCCCACTGTAGGTCAGAATAAACTTTCCTGATGCAGGTGGTGGCTGGTTGTTGCACTGGAGTGGCCTAAATCTTTCATGCAGGTTTCTCCAAACTGAACATCCTCTGCATGTTCTGTCTGTTGTGTATTTGGCCTTAAAACATTCCCCCTTAGCATTCCTTGACAGCAGCTCTGAGACTCATCCCCAGAGTTGCCTGCACTGAGCCAAAACATCCCTCAGCCATAAGAAAAGGTGAAATGTGAGGGGTGGAGTGGGTAAGGTGGGACTAAATTGTGGGAACACTCACTTGAGAAGGAGACCAAATGAAGTTATCAGTGGAAAAATTGATTTCTGACCGTTTTCTCCAAGGAGACACAAAGAAGAGCTCCCAGTGTTTGAGGTCTATTGCAAGCAGAGGTCATCCGGCAGACTTGCACAGGGAGCAGAAGAAACAAAACCAGAGCTAACAAAACTTTCTTCAGTGTTCTGTGTTTGGATGCAATTTTGCAGGTGTTTTCCTGCCCAGGGGAGGTAAATTGTTCTACCTGCACTAAGGTTTTTCTTCCAGTGTCTGAAATTCCCAGCTGTCTGATTGTTTGCAGTCCTGGCTGCCTGCTGTCAATGCTTTTGCTCGAGCAAGGTTATCTTCATGACTACAAAGAGCTGCCTTCTCCTTAAATCTTGCTTTTGCCTTCCTTTGCCTTCTGACTGACAGGCTCTAATGAGGGGAGAGTGTTGTAGTGCCCTGTATAGCGAGTGGTCAATAAAAACCAAATTGCTTTGTACAGCAGAGGTAATAACACAGCTTGTATTGGCACAGCTGATCCTGATATTGGGGCCCTTGGTTAGGAGACAAGGGCTTTCTTCTGTCTTAAGTAGTAAAAAATGCATGTCATCCATTCCTTTTATCCCCTCTCATCCATGGAAAACGGTGTAATTGGGGATGACACTGCTTTGTTGTGGCTCTTCTCCCCTGTGGGATATTTTCTGTGGGGTGGCTGAGACACAATACATGAAATGGCTCTTGTATTCCTGAAAAAAAAAAACCAGGCATGTGAGGTGAGGTTGTTACAGGGGTGGCAGGTGGAATAGGTGAGGATTAAAATGGAAGGGACAACATGAAATTCCTTTTACTGCTCCCTCTTGGGATGATTGTGCTGAGCTTGGCAGAGCATCCTCAATGAAAGGAGCAGTTAAAACATGGGTCACCTGTAAGTGTAGTAATAAGTTTGGGGGGTTTTAGTCCCTGAGGACGTTGTTCTGGGATGCAGATCTTCTACATGCCTTCAGTCCTGAGTCATTTTGGTAGAGTGGCACAATATCCCCCCGATATCCCATCGCCAGCTTCTCCCTGAGAATGCACCCACCGCTTACTGCAGGTGTGGAAGAGTCATTGTCAGTGCTCCAGCTGCCTCTTCCCTGAACTGCTCAGGATCTTTGTTCTGCAGGAGCTCTGTGAAGCTGGAAGGAGTCCTCCACCCAGCACAGCTGTGAAGGTATTGATCTGCCTCTCCCAGGAGAAGCCAAACTTGTTCATTTTGGGATGGATCTCATACCAGGAGGCGGTAGCCAAATTGGATGGGCTACAAAGAACAGCTGCAGCGACTGAGATGAAGAAATTGGGCAATGGCAGAAGATTACAAGAATTAAAGCTGTAAGCCTGACTAAGTGATGATTAAAGAGAGCCAAGAAGATGCAGCTCAGTACAAAATGGCTGCATGGGGGGAACCCACAGAAATGGGTTTGGAATTAGTGCGGCCGGAGGCTGAGCTGTGGAGAGCTGAGATGTAACAAAAGCAGAGGAAAACAAGATGTTAGGAGAAACCTTTTGCCAATGAATTTGGCTGCAAACAATCTCCCTGGAGAAATTGAGGCAGTTCTGTGTTGTTTTAGATAATCAACAGTAGGCTGGACAAATCATTGCTAAATACACTGCAGGGAATGACCCCTCGTTGGCTGTGAGCTGGATGAAATGCCTGGCTCAGCCATTTTCCATTTGCTTATCTCAGTGGGAAGTATATTGCGTGCATAATTCCTGGTTTTGGGGGTCATTTTAGTTTTACTGTTAAACCTCATAGATGCCTTGAGTGAGCCTGGCTGCTCCATAGGAGGAACACGTTGAAATGAAGCTGGTTGGTGTGTGCCCTAATCTGTATTCTGAGTCAGTCAGGGTTTTAACTGTTGCTGCAAAATCTGAGCGGAAATATCTGCTGGGATTTACCAAGCACACAATGCCCGAGTGTTGCCATGAATCAGAGCAGCCTTATGGGAGGCAACAATTCAAACTCTTAAAGAGCAACAAATTTTGAAGAATAGGTACAGGTCCATCAGGTCGATTTTGTATGTTTGAATGTTTTTGGGGATTGTTGTGGTTTGGTTTGGTTTGGTTTTGTTTTTAATGATTGCAGGGTAGGATTTGGGTGGGCAGACATCACTGCTGACTGCACAGTTTGCCTACAAAGCTTTCTCAAGAGACTTGTGTCTTGTCTTAAAACCAGAGCAGGTCAGCAGCCACTGCCCCAGCCTCCACATGTCCTCAGCAGACAGACCCCAGGCACCGAGGGGCTGATCAGCCAGTGTAGGATTCATGAGTAATCAAGAGGCTGATTTCTGTCTGGTTTGTGGCGTGAAACCCACCACCACACCCCTTCCCTGTGCACTCTGCATGCTCAGAGCTCAGCACGGAATGGGCACTGAGCTGCCTTCAGAGCAAACATCTGGGCAGGATCACAGAAGAGCTGGAAGCCACGTGACTTCCCTTTATTATGAAGGTTTTTACAAATATGCATATTTTTTAAAAGCTTTGTTCTGCTCCGAACCTCAGTCTTTCAGATTTAAGGACACTTCTCTCACAGATGTGGGGTTTGTTATTAAAACCCCTGCTGAAGCTTAGCAGCAGACCTGGTGAGCAGTGCTCAAGTCACCTGCACAGTGTGTGGAGAACGATATGGAGAACAGCTTCTCCAACCCCTTTTCCAGCCCTGAGGGTGCTGGTGGATGCTGCCGGGAGTCTTTGCTGCAAAATGCTGCTGCTGCCTCTGTGACTGTGATCTTATCTCATGCAGACAAAGTGCACAGCACTCCTTGGTTGTCCTTACGAGGAGCCTTTTATTTTCAGCCTGTCTGGAATCCAGGCTTGGCTTCAAGGCTCAAGGTGGCTGGGCTGAGCTCTGCAGGAGGAGGACGGCAGGAGCAGAACAAGGGTGCTTTCCCACTTGCCAGCCGGGATTTGTGATGTGCCATGAAGGAAGATCGAAGGAAGATCCACAAAACCTCCTCCTGCTTGGCTTTGTCTCAGCCCAGGGCTGCCTGCAAACTGCAGGCAACGGGAGAACAGCTGATGAGTTCACCACAGCCACCCTTCCCGGCTTCCTACATTAGCATAACAATTACAGCCCCAGAGGCTGTAAAGAGAATACAGGCTTTAAAAAATAAACTAGAATTTAACAGAGAAATTAATAGCGTAGCAAATTGTAACGCTCAGCGCATCGGCTGCGTGTCAGTCTCGAACGACAGCTGTACGTACGTGCAGCCTTGGCACAGTTGTGATTTCCAGACCTTCCGCTGCATTTGGCCATCATTTCAATATCTACACTTCCATTTCCCGAGGAAAGAGCCTGCAGGGCACCATTCCTGCTGCCACTTACCCAAAAACCTGGTGTGTCTTGTGTCTGTTGCGTTTCTCTGAAGCCATGTGATGTACTGGCATTAAAATGTTGCGCGATAGAAATTAATTTATAGCGGTGATAGCCAGTAGAGCTGCTGGAGTCCGAGTCTTGGAGTGGTTTGGGTTATAAATCTTGATTTTTAAGGGCTTTCTTATTTAGTCATATATAGCTCAGCTATCAAAGCAGTTGGTAAATGCCAGCACTGGGTGCTTGCTGTGACCTGCAGTGATACCAGGGGCGAAGCAAGAGCAGCTCACTCGCATCTTGTCAAGCTTAGAAGAGCTTCAGGAGCACGCTGGTTGGTGAGCTGGAAGCTGTGGAGTCCCGCTGAAAGCTGCTCACAGTGTTGAGATCATACGTATGTAAAATGGTTGTAATCTGAGATGCGGGTGATGCCTGGGAAGCCGAGTGTGTCCCCAGAACGAGCTGATGCATT
This sequence comes from Aleadryas rufinucha, assembly GCA_013397815.1. NCBI lineage: Eukaryota > Metazoa > Chordata > Aves > Passeriformes > Aleadryas > Aleadryas rufinucha. The sequence goes on from VZTH01010340.1 coordinate 171,734, forward strand.
CCTGTGCTTGTGGTTGTTGCACCAGGATGTTGAACTCACTCTAATGGCATATATTTTTTTCAAATCCTCTGGAAAAGCAGCTATTTTGGTGGCTCTCTGTGCCAGCGGTGACCATGGCTTGTCTGGGGGAGCAGCCAGTGCTGATGCCAATAATTGCTTTGGCTCTTTTTCTGACTGAGTCAGATCACTCAAGCATTAACCTTAAAACAGCAACTATTTTTGTAGTTGATATAATTAATCTCCTCTGTGTGTATGTTCCTTCCCCATTCCAGGCTCTGATGCTTCACCATTCCCCTGCTGACCCACTCCTGCTTTGACACAAGAAAACTCTGAGCAAAACTTGGCTTTTCTGCAAAAAAAGCACAAACTACAGGCTATGTGTGCTCTGCCCCGTGAGTTCACTGCCAGGCTGGTGTCTCCAGTCACAGATTCCTCGCTCATGTGGTCTGTTGGTTTTGGAGCATCTTCTCGATCCGCTTTTGGGTGGGTGGATGTGGAAGGGGGATGTTCACAAGCTGACAGGACCGGGGGTGACACTGGCCACAAAGACAACCGTGATGGATGGGTGGGTGGATGTGTGGGTTTCGTGATGCAGTAGGAAAAAGCGGTTTGGAGAAGCCTGAAGCCTGAACGACCCCCGTGTGGCGCCTCGTCCAGCCCTGGGAAGGGGAGGAGCGAGGAAGGGGATGGGATGGGCTAACCAGAGTCCATCCCCTGCCTCTCTTCTCCTTTTCCTGGGGCAGCTTCTGCGTCAAAGCACATCCAAGAGTGCAAATAGGCCAGAATGAGTACTACCCCATCCCCCATTTCCTGCCCCACAAACAGCTCCAGCCATGCCCAAGGTGCGGTTCAGTGGGTGCTGGGCTGGGTTGTGTGACACCACTGCTTTTTAGGTCTGAGCACACCAGTGAGGAGGACAAAGGGGTAAAGAAAAGACCATTTGTGATGAAGCACAGAGTGAGCACACGAGATCGGGGCAGACTGCACCTCGCTGCTTGCATGCAGTGCTATTCCCACGAGGCAGCTGCAATCCTGGCAATTAAATCAGGAAGGATGCGTTGGGGAAAACCCCCGTGATGGCGTCTGAGGATGCTGATTAAATGTGCACACCCTGGTGAGCCCACGTGGAACAAAAGGCTGCGTGGCTGAGCCTGACAGACTTGCTGTGTCCTGGGGAAAAAGAACTCCAGGGTTTCATTAAACACTTTCAAGTAGATACCCGAGGAAGGAAGAGCTTTCTGCAGACACACACTCGGCTGTGCAGCCCACACAGCTCCCAGCTTTTATGGTCAGAACGTGGAGCATCGGACCTATCCCAATCTCCAGCACTGGCGTGGCAGGAGAGGTAACAGCTTCCCTTTGAGCAGGAGCCCGCTCTGGCCACGGCAGTGACAGCAAATATTGCCCCAGGAATGATCATTGCCATGGCTGCACTGTGGGGATCAGACAGCAGGAACCCTGCAAGCGGCACACGTTGCTTAATCTAAAAGCCAGCCCGGGTCAGGGCTGGGCTGGCTCTGAGCTTGTGCTGCAGTTGCTGGTGGTGGGAGGTGTGAGCACTGCCTGAGGTCTGTCTTGGAAGAGAGAGCCAGGGGGATTTATAAAGCAAAACTGCTCTCAAGAACTGGACTGCACTGGATTTTCCTCTGAGCAAACAACCCAGCTCCTTCCCTGGGTGCACTGACCACATTCAGCTGGGCACGATTGTTTTGTGCCCCAGTCGCTGTTCAGATTTCAATCCTGTCAGCCCCAGGAGTCTTTCCAGGCCTGGGCTGTGATTCTCTGCCTGTAGAAATGTCACTTCATCCTAGAAAATGTCACTAGTGTTGTTATTTAAACAGTAATAGGGATAAAGCTAATAATTGGGAAGTGAAAGTGACTGGCTTGCATAGTTTCCGATTACTTTTCTCCTCTCGTCTCTGTGACCTGAGTTCTCTCCTCAGCGTTCCGCGTGATGGAGGCAGTTTTAAATAGAATTAAATCCTTTCAACATCAGTTTTGCAGCAGCAGAGCCTGTGCTAGAATGCCTGTGCTGTGCAGGGAAGGTTTGGGACCTCGATGGACCCGCAGCCGGGCATGGACAGGTCATGCTCTGCGCACAAAAGGGCACCCCTGCTGCGATGTGCTTACAGCCCAGGGACCACAGATGGAGGGAAATACTGCAAAAATTGGTGTTTTGCTGATGGGCAGCAAAGAAGGGGCTTCACAAGACAATTTTGCAGCACAGTTGGGGACCAGACTGGAATCTGTTGAGGCCTATGTTGAAGTCGCAGGCAGGCCTTTGTCCCTAAAATCCATGCAAAGGTTGGAAGCGACTGAGAGGGATGCTGGAGTGGAGACAGCCTCACAGAGCTCTCACTGCCATGTGCTGCCAATCCCCTGTCGCTCAGTGCCATCCCTCCAGCTCATCCCCTGGGCTGTGCCGCTGCTGGGACATGGTGATGGTGTTTTTATCCTCTTCTGCCTTAATGAGCTCGTTTGTGTGAGGCTGGGTAATGGAGGATGAGGCGTTTTAGAAACATCCACTTGGGGAATGTATCCCTGGAGAAGTGAGTGCCAGGCAACGTTTGGCTGGGTAAAAACAATAAAGGTGCAAAGAGCAGCACTGTGTCAGCTGTGCTCCTCTGTGTCCTCGGCAAACACCCCATGCATGTTGTGTTGGGCTCTCCAGAGCCATGCAGACAGGTTTTGCTGTACCCAGGCACGGATTTTCCCCCTCTTTGGCTGCTACCACAGGAGTCCAGGCATGCCCGGGCAGCTCCAGCAGGGCCCTTATTGCAACACAGGCGGGAAGAAAACTGTATTTATCGTGTGCATCGGTACAGCTAATGACTGCACACAGACACTGAGCTGTTGTGGAGGCACAAAGCCCTGCATGGGTTTGAGGTGGGGAAAAACCGGGTGCTGCTGCTTTTAACACTTGTATGGTTTCCTGGCTGCACCACAGACCTGCTGTAGGTTGAATCTGTGGGGCTTTTGAAGTGATTGAACTTCATCTCTCTATGTACACACTGCAGAGAGTGAGTGAAGGCTCAGTGGAGCCCTGGTGTGAGAGAACGGTAGAATCACAGAAGGGTTTTGGTTGGAAGGGACCTTAAGGATCATTTAGTCCAACCCTCTTTCCAGGCAGGGACACCTTCCACTACCCCAGATTGCTCAGAGCCCCATCCATCCTGGCCTTGGACACTTCCAGGGATGGGGCACCCTGTGCCAGGGCCTCACCACCGTCACAGGGAAGAANCACGCACACGGACACGCACACGCAGCGCGGCCCCGCAGCGCGCCTCTGCGGCCGAACCCCGCCAACAAAGACCCCTCCGCCCCCCTCGCCGCCGCCCCCCCCGGGATGTAGCCGGGCCGGGAGCCCCAGCGAGGCAGCGGCCCCGCCGCTCCGTGCCCCGCAGCGAGGCCGGGAGGCGGCGGGCTCAGAGGCGCTGCCGCCACCATGGGCAAATCCAACAGCAAGTTGAAGCCTGAAGTTGTGGAAGAGCTGACCAGGAAAACGTACTGTGAGTGCCCGGGGGGCTGCCGGGGGGATGCCGGGGGTGTGATGGGATCCGCGCTGCCGCCCGGCCCCGCCGCTTCCCCGGGTCGGTGCCGCGGCTCCTGCGGGGCCGCTCCCGGGGAGGGCGCAGGCTCGGCCGGGCTTTGTTGGAAGAATTCAGGGATTGGCCTGGGAGGAGGAAAAAACCCATAAGGCAGCAGAGACACGGAGAGGGGCAGCGAGCCAGGGGAACGCGCTGGCTTTTTACAAAAACCATCCTCCGTGGCCTATTTCTGAGCCTCCGGGAACGGCGGGGCCGGGGCCGCANCCCTCTTTCCAGGCAGGGACACCTTCCACTACCCCAGATTGCTCAGAGCCCCATCCATCCTGGCCTTGGACACTTCCAGGGATGGGGCACCCTGTGCCAGGGCCTCACCACTGTCACAGGGAAGAATTTCTTCCTGATATCTAATCTAAACCCTGCCCTCTGTCAGTGTGAAGCCATTCCCCCTTGTCCTGTCCCTTCATGAGCTTGTCCAAAGTCCCTCTCTAGCTCTCCTGGAGCCCCTCTAGGCACTGGAAGGGGCTCTAAGATATTCACAGAGCCTTCTCTTCCCCATGCTCAACAACCCCAGCTCTCTCATCCTGAACATCCTGAGTTGAAAGGGACCCATAAGGATCCAATTCCTCCAAGTCAGGAACAGACCCCTTTTCAGCTGGGGAACCGAGGGGCTGGAAAATGCTTCTACGACTGGAGGTGTTGATGTGCCACCAAGGTCACCCCCGGATTCCGAGCTCAGCCGTGCTCCAGGCTCTGTGTTCCCACCGCTAGCTCCCCTCTCTCCTCACCCCCTCGCTGCCCATCAGGACCCCGATTCCCGACATTTCCCTCCAAGTGTTCCCGCTGAGCCTTGCGGGNCCTGCCCGCCCGCGGCGCCCACCGGAGCGTCGCGCCCTCCTTCACAGCCCTCCCGCCCCTGCCCCGAGCATCCTTCCCGCGGGCTGCCCGGCCCCCGGTACCCAGGGCCCGCCGCGGGGATTGTCCTCCCCGCGCTGCCTCCCCGGAGCCCGGCAGCAGCTCCCGGAGCAGGGTGCCGAGCATCTGGGTGGCTTCCAAAGTTTGGGTGCGTTAGTTGGAGGGGTTCCCTTTGTTATTGCGCTCTGAAGTGGAGAGAAGAGCCCGACACCGGCGAGTTCGATATTTTTCTGAGTATCTCAGTATCGGTTTAATAACCTGATTTTCTGAGCGAGTGGCTTTCCCGTCTGGACCTCCACCGTAATCTAATTAACGTGGCTGGTGCCTCAGCCATCCAGTTTTAGCAAAATCATTTTTTTTCCCTGAAGGATGCACAAAGGAAACAAAGGCTTTCGTGGCTCCAGTTTGCCTCCCCGCTTGCAGGTCGCAGATATTCCCCAAACGTGCAGCAGACCTGCGAGCTCTCCCCTCTGTCATTGCTGCAGTCCCACGGCAGCGCTTACCCAAAAAGGCAATAGATGAGGATGCAGCAAGTTCTCCCATATGGAGAAGAGGCAATACTGGTGCATTGCACAACCCTACACGCGGGGTTGCTCTCTGCCGTGGCACAGCCGGCGGCGGGCAGGAGGAGGGCAGGTGGTGGGGGCATGTCCGCATAGCCAAACCGGGTGTGATGCTAGGAGAGGTTGGGGTACCCCGGCTGGGCTTCCTCAAAGTGCTCAGGGGGAGGAAGCAGTGAGAAGGTGGCAGTGCCAGGTGGGCACAGCCCCGGCTGGAGCTGAGCTGGGTTTTGGTGTCCTCACTGCAGCTGCCGCCCACGGCGAGTGCAGCCGCTCTGGGCCAGGTACCGTTAATGCCGTGCTGCAATCGCCCGCTCGGTTTGCAGCCACTGTGAGGACCTGATCTCTGATGGAGAGGAGCCTGGGAACAGCCAGCCCCAGCACAGCCTCGTCTGCTGGTGATGTCCTGTGTGCTGGGCTTTCTGCACCCCTCGGGTGTCTCCTCTGTGCCAGGAAGGTGCCAACACCAGTGGGGCTGACACGGGGCACGCAGGCAGTGGTGCAGCCGAAGCCAGCCAAACACAGCCCTTGCAAAACCAACGTCTCTGGGCACAGGGATGTCTCTTTGCTGGATAAGGCCAGCAGGCCATTGCTTTTTTTGAATCACTTCATTCCCAACTTTCTACTCTTCTCTTTTGGGTGCCCTCCCCTTTCCACTGCATCCTTTCCAAGAAAGATTGTGGTTCTCTGGTCTCTCCCTCAATGAGTTTCCAGCCTGCCTGCCTGCTCTGGACCTCTCACTGCTGCTTTTTAAAGATCCCTGTACCTGTGCAGGTGAGGCAGCAGCACCCAGCAGCACATGGCCCTTTGCGTGGCTGGAGTCTGGTGCAGCATCCCAACGTGCCCCAGCAGCATGTGGCTGGTGGTGTGGTGCCTGTCAGGGAGAGCTGTCGCTCATTCCAGGGTTTGTTTGTTCAGCTCTGCTCATTCCACCTCTCGTCTCTGGGATTAATTACTTTTGCTGAGCGCTTCTGCCCCTTTTCTGCAGCTGTCAAGGCGAGCGTGCATTCCCTTGTCTGGTGAAGCACTTCACAGGGCCCTCCCAGGCATGGCTGAGAGCCTCTGATTTATCTTCAGACCCTGGGAGATTGGAAAGATGCTCATTTCCTTCTGTGTTTTGGGGAAGCCAGGCAGAGGGGAGGCAGGTAGGAGGGCAGGGCTGCACTGAGTACAGTGAACTGATCCAGACCCCTGTGCTGTGGCTGCTGGAACAGCTGGAGCAGGGGACAGTCATACACACAAGTCCATGGCCTGCTCAAGAACTTCTGGGGGCCTGCTTGGAAAAGGTTTTGTTCCACAGCATGTTGATATTTAGGCACCTTTCTGGCAGACACAAGAGCATCTCTGGACTGTGCTGCCCATCCCACATCCTGGCTGCCACGTTACTGAGCGAGTGCTGTCCCTGCCTTGTGTGTGGTGCTGTTTCTGCTGTTGCTACAGCACATCTGGGCAGATGTCTCCAGCATCCCAAACTGATGGGAACCTGCATTTGTCCCAGGGAGGTTCCCATGGCAGCGTGAGCCGTGGCTGTGGTATGTGAAGGGCTTCTCCCACACTGGGATTTCCTCCCATTGCATCATTTTCTGTTTGTATGAACTTCCACACAAAACAAAGCAAATACCAAAAAGGCCCCTCTCAGTTCTGCAGGATCAGAGGGAAATGTCACCCCCTCTCCCTGCCCCACATGGCTTTTCTGCAAATTTATCTCATCCATGGGACACAGAGGACCTCTATTTCCCCTCAGTGCTCTTCAGTGCCTGGTGGCTTCTTGTGTCCCTTGTCCCCTCTGGGCTCTCCATCTCCTATTTGTGGTGTTTCTCTGGCCATGCCTCAGTTGCAGCAATCCTGGGACAAGCGGGAGATGGGAGCAGCCAGGAGAGGAGCATGGGATGGCTCAGGTGCCAGGGCAGTTGTGGACAGGGAGGTTGAGCCGAGGATGCTGCGGGGCTGCCATCAGCGGCCTCTGTGAGCTGTGAGAAATATTTTCCTGCCTGCATTCAGAGCAGGTTGTCCCAGGCCCTGATGGGAACTGGACATGGAAAGGCAGGAGCCTGGAAACCTTGTCTCTTGGCTCCCCTCCCCACTCTGCTCCTGACTTACAGTGCTGGGGGCCAGATTTTAATGGCACTTGGACACCTAAAGGCGCAGAAGGGCTTCTTTGAAGTGCCGACTGCCCAAGTCCTGTTGGTTTGGACCCATCTCCATGTGCCTTTCTGTGTCTCTGGGCACCTGAGTGCCCAGGAATACCTGGCAATGCCAAGCTCCCCCATCTGCCAGGTGCTGGAATAGTGCTGGTGGGGACAGCCAGGATGCAGGGCTGTTTAACCCTCCTTGGAGACCAGGCTGGTGCCACACAGGAGCGTGCAGGAGAAGTCAATGCTGAGTGATAATAACACTGAATAATAAATTATGTAATTCTTTGTACTCTCATAAATCCTTTCATCGAAAAGTGCTTTATAATAATTAATTTATTAATCCTCCTGCTGCCTTGTTGGGGTAGCTCGGAGATGCAGTTTGGTGTTGTGTCCCAGGAGGTGGTAACTCCCGAGACTTGAAGGAACCACCATCCTCCCTGGATCACATCCTCTTCCATGGGGATTTAAACCTGAGCTTAACTTGAGCCAGGTGCTCACAGCTTAGGGCCATGGTGGGATTTGGGATTGTGTTAAAGAGCCTTGTGGGGCCACAGTCAGAGGGTTCTGCTCAGCAGATTTGTGAAGGTCCTGAGATGTGGCTGCGGCCTGAATGAAGTGTGTAACGTGCACGAGTGCAGCTGTGGCTGCACCATACATGTCCTGGGTGGAAATTACTCGGTGTGGACTCCTGGGAGAGAAACTGGGGGGAGAAATCCAGTGCTGAGTGCCCCTACTTGCAGCAGCACTCCCATGCCAGTAACCCTTAAAATCGTGAAGCAGTTTTAAAAATGTGAGCTTATTTCAGAAGAGCACATTTTAGCTCTTTTTTTTCAGTCATTTCAGGGGGAGGATAGGCTTTCAGGGTTCCCTTTGCACAGCTATTTCCCATGTCCAGGACTAGCACTGTGTTATTTTTGAGGCTGCAGTAGCTGAGCAATCGGGCACGCTCAGAGCCGTGCCGGTGCTGCAGCATCACTCTGGGGCCAGGTTGGGGTCAGGGTGGTTGGGGATGGTGGTCCCGGTGCTCCTGAGGCCACAGTGGGGCTCAGGTGAAGGCGTGGGAGCCACGGCAAGGGTGCCAAAATGACACCCAGGCTGCAGAGTGGGTGCAGGGAGAGGAAGATGCTCTTTTCCCAAGAACCGCATCCCACCCACTGTGATCTATTTTGTGGATTTTCAACTCACTCCGGCATCATCATTTTCTGCTCTTTCACAATAAGCCACAAAATTGGCTCCGTTGCTCGACAGTAATGCAGGGAATTAATGGGCATTAGTTTAAGAGCAAACTATAAACATATTGATTTGTAGTTACGGGGGTACGTGGTGGCGGGTGGAATTCTGTGGGAAAGGAAAGGAAATTCTACGATTGCAGCAGTTTTCAGCCAGGAAGATGGGAAAATGGGTTGGTTCCTTGCTGGCTGAGCCAGACTGGGACTTTGCTCCATCGTGCCACCCTGGTGCTGAGGAAATGTGCTGGCTGGGGCAGTGGGCAGGAGCAGAGGAGGGACCTTGGTAGCTCCCCCGCTGCTGCTGGTTTATTTTTAGCCTCCAAAGTGTTTGGCCCCAGGCACTGGGTTTCTCTGCCAGGTTGGTTTGTGTTGAAATCCCTCCTGTTGCTCATCCAGCAGAAAGCGGGGTGAGCTGGCCGGGTGGCTACAGACCCGTTATCCCTCAGTGGCAAATGCTGGGTGAAATTGTCGGTGTGGGTGACTTTTAACAGTGCTTGGAGTGACAGGACAAGCAGGAATGGCTTCACACTGACAGAGGGCAGGGTTAGATGGGATATCAGGAAGAAATTCTGCCCTTTGAGGGTGGGGAGGCCCTGGCACAGGTGGGCCAGAGAAGCTGTGGCTGCCCCATCCCTGGAAGTGTCCCAGGCCAGGCTGGTTTGGGGCCCCGAGGCAGGACCATGGGCAGGAGGTGCCAGAGGGATGCCCAGGGGCTGGTGTTTGTTTGGGGCCTGGTTTTGCTGTAAGCCAGAGCTGTGAAGGAGTTTGCCGTGCTGCAGGTTCACTGCAAGCTCAATGTGGACCTGCTGTGCTGCCTCTGGAGGGCTGTGGTGGTCTGGAGGCATCTCCAGCTCCTTCTCCAAGGCGGCCCCAACCTGCTCCCAGTGAATCTGACCCAGGGCATCCCACATGCACATGGACCTGGGGCTCCGTATGTAGATGCAAGCAAAACAAGTTTTGAGGTTTCAGGAGCAAGTTTTGAGGAGTCCCAGCAGTCCCTGGGAGGTTCTTGCAGTGCCAGGGTGGGAAGGGGGAGACATGACCGGGGCCCTGAGGGCTCCCTCTGCGGCAGAGCGGAGCAGCCGTCCCCGCCGGCCACGCTCGCGCCACTGCTGCTCCAGCATCACAAGAATCACATTTCATTTATCCCCTGACATGTTAATGGATCTGCTTAACCACTCTCCTGACCTTTGCTGCTGCCGCTATAATTAAGGTTGTGAAACAAGAAGCTCTAAAGGCATCAAAGGAAGCGGCTGCTTCAGGGAGGAGCCTGCGGGCACGCTCGCTCTGTTATCGGGGTGACATTTGTGAGGTCGCTTTGTTCCTCCTTCCCCTCCTTGTTCTCCTGGGTCTTCCAGGGAGCTGGATGCCAAGGGAAGCCAAGGTTCATGCCCTGGACAGGGGTGGCCATGGGGTGCTCAGCCCCGGGGCATGGTCTGTGTCACTCCCATCACCATCGCTGCTGTGGGTTCCCCAGCCCGGTGGTGCCGGCACAGGGCTCCCTCCCCACACCTCCTGCTGGAAGGAGGGCTGCCTGTGCTTCATCCATCTGTTTCTCCAGCATCTTGTGATCGATGGCTGGACCTGGTGGAGCTGCTCTGGGTCTCTGTGTCACCCCTCAGTGCATGGTGATCCATCCCTGTGGGAGAGACCGGGAGGGAAGCAGAGGTGGCCCCACTGCCAGCAAGGCTTTGCCTTGAGCATGCTCCTGACCTTCCCGTGGCTCCAGGGAGTGATGGCTGAGCCAGAGAGACTTCCTTTCCTGCTGCCCACACTGGTCTAGAGGGGAGTCTTCTCCTCCGCCCAGGGCAGGAATTGCTCCTTGGACTGGGGATGGCACCTTGGAGTGCCAGATCACACTGAAATCCCTGCGGCCAAGGGATGGATTTGAGCAGGTGGCAGCTGCCCCGTGGATGGCCGGGCAGGGGGGCTGCTCCATCCCTTCTCCCGGCAGCACTGGGAATCCTCTGCCCCACCAGGGCATTGCTGCGTTGGCTCGTGGGGAAGCTGGGATTCAACCCTGGGATAGACCTGCTGCAGCCACCAGCTCCTGCTGCAGGGGTGCTTCAGCCTGATTCATTAATTTCCAAATGAAGGCACTGTCCTTTGCCCTTCCTCTCCTGCCTTTGCTTCAAAGAGCAACTGCTGCTTTTTCCCTAAACCCAATTTCCAAAGCCTAATGTCGGGCCCTTAAATATTTAATAAAGTCTAAAAAGGATTTCAGCTGCATATTGGCTTTCCTGTTGGTACCAGCCCCGGGGGAGATGAGAACAGAACTGCTCATGGACCTGTTTATCCAGTCTAGGAGCAAGGCAGACCACTAATGGCAACCGCCGGTGAGGAGAGTGCCAAACACCCCGGCACTGCTCCCGTGAATTGCTCCGTGTCTCAGAGTAACAAATGACACCAATAACACTGTCGGGCTCGAGCTCCAAACGTCTCAGAGGCTCCCGGACCTGCCGTGGTGCTGGTGATGTCTGTGTGTGATGGGGAGAGAAGCCAGACTGGGAAAGCTGGGATGGGGATGCCCTGCTGTGACAGGTAGGCCACTCTGGCTGTGTTGGTGCAGTGGGGCTGTTCCCAAATCCCTCGGGGATGTTGCAGCGATGGGTTCCCACACAGGGACACCCTGGTGTGTGGGCAGTGTGGCCAGGAGCAGGGATGGGCATGGGCTGAGCTGGGGGCACAGTGGTTGGGGCAAGCTGCAGCTGATTATCTTCAGGAGCAGAAGAAAATGACATCAGTCAGATTCCAGAAACAGTTGTTTGCATGGGGCTGACCCCGGTGCCACAGTCGTGTTTTACTGCCTCTTGCCCAGAGCTGTCCCTGTGCTGCCTGGGAGCAGGAGCAAAGCCCAGCCAGGGGTGCTCTGGTGGCCCAGGAGCTGGCAGGGAGCATGGAACCAGGATATCATTAAGGAGTTCAGCCTGAATCATCAGGGCCAAACTACCCAAAGTGCTGACATGTGGTGTATCCTAAAAGTTACCATCATCAAATAGAGACCTGAATGAGCTCTGAATGCCCCAGGATGGGCTGATGGACAGTCCCAGCAGAGGACTGAGCCCGTGGCAGCCTGGAAGAGTTCACTCCTTCCCTCTACCACAGTGCAGCTCCTGTGAGCGCTGGGCTCTGCTGGGGGGTTGGTGCTGGAGCTGGGGCAGTGCACTGGGAAGGAGCCTCGTGCCAATGCTCCAACTGTCCCTGGGGTGCTTCCCCCTGACCCTTCCGAATTGCACAAAGCCACCCAACAGCTTTGTGCCAGAGGTGACCCCTGCCAGCCCTGGCACATGGGGCATCTTTCTCTCTCTGCAGGAAAGTGCCAATTCTGCACCAGACAAGTGCTGCCCAGCGCCTGTTTGGGGGCTGGATTAAGTCCCATGGCTCCACTCACCCCCGACAGCTGCTGCCATGCTCTTGGCTGAGTGTTTTGTAGGGACAAGGCCTGGAACTGGGGATGACCACTCAGGCTGTGATGTGTTTATCCCAGGTAACTCACTCTGCAGGGCCAGGGGCTGGCACTGGATCCCCCTGTGCCAACCGATAGGACTTTGCTGTGTCCGTGTTTGCAGGTGTGAAGTCTGCACTGAGTACCTGTTGTACCGAGCCCAGTGGTCACTCTGAGGGACCAGGGGCGAATTCTGCAGGGGTTGCTCAGACTAGGTTGCTGACGCCGTGATCCCAGGGGCTGGAGAGAAGTCAGAGCGAGCGCACACACTCGCTGCCGAGCCGGGCGGGAGGGAGCGGGGAGCTCGTAAGTGGTCAATATTAACATTATGACGATGTTGAGAGTGGTAGTTTGTATCAGATTTACGTTCAGAATATTCTTAAATACGTGGTTTCGCCGAGACCGAGGGGCGGAGTGTGGCACAAATTGCAGGGTATGCGGGGCTGACCCCGCAGCCCCCGGGTGTTTTACGCATGAGGGGCCCTTCGGAGCCCGCATGAGCACCCCAGGCTCTTCCGCATCGGAGCCCGGTTAGTTCACGCATGAGCACCCAATTAACATACACATGAGCGCACAGTTAATTTGCATATGAGCACCCAGCTGGATTCATGCATGGCCGCCCAGTGAATTCCCGCTGGATCTCACGCTGCTGCTGCTGCTCCGTGCATGAGCGCCCTGGTGGTTGATGCATGAGTGCCCAATTAATTGGCGCACGTGCCTGCAATTAGCTCATGCCTGAGTGTCCAATTAATTCATGCATGAGCACCTGATCCATTCACACCTGAGTGCCCAATTAGTAGTGCACAAGTGTGTTATCTCCTAATTACACTAATTTACACATGAGTGCCCAATTAGCTCACGCAGGAGTGCCCAGCGAATGGACGCGTGACTGCTCAATTAATCTGTGCATGAGCGCTCCGTGAATTCATGAATGCCCAAAAAAAATGGATGCATGAGCCCCCAGCTGGTTCGTGCATGGAGCGGCCCTTTCACTCTCGCCGCAGCACCCGGGCAGTTCATGCATGAGCACCCAATTACTTCACCTAGAAGCACCCACATAATTTATGCACGAGTGCGCAATTAGTCCACGCATGATCTCCCGGTGTACTTTTGCATGAGTGCCCCTCTGGCTCAGGCATGGGTGCCCAGTTAGTGCATGCATAAATGCCCCATTCCTTCACGCCTGAGCACCCACTTTGCTCACTCAGGAGCACCCAGTGTGGGTGCCCAATTTCCCCTGGCCTGGGCACTGCGCTGAGCACCCACAGCAAGTTTAGGCAGCCCCAAACCCGATGGGAGCCCCACCTTGGGGTGATGTGCTGGCTCCCCCAGGCTGAGATGCCCAGGGACTCTGTGAAGGAGCCACAGCAGGTGCCTGGAGAAAATAAATGCTGCAGGACTGCCCCTGCCATGACTCACTGTGTGGTGCTGGACCAGTTGCCCGTGGGTTGGCGGCAGAGTCCATGACCTGGCATAGTTGGAATGCCGTGTGGAGGTGAGGGAAGCTGCTCTGTACCTGGAAATAATTAACTGGTTTCTGATAAGGCTGCGGTGCCCATGGTCCCACAGGATCAAGGTGCTGTCGTAGCAGCTGGAGCAAGGGGGGACGCGTGGGGGCTCAGTGGGGACTCCTCAGTGGCTGCTGCGTGGGAACAGTGCTTGCTGAGCGTTTGGGAGCCCAAAGCTGCAAAAGGACAGAGCTGTGCCGTTGGCTTTGGCACACAGGGGCTGAGCTGAGTATGCACAGTCCTGCTCGGGGTCCAGCCCTGCGGCCGTGGCCGAACCCCTGCCCTTGCACAGACAGGGGAAGGGATGTCAGCACAAAACAAGGCCCTGTGGGGCTGAAGCATCACGTCACCTCATGCATCCCACCGTGACCAGGGGTCCCTGAACCACTCGAATCCAGCTACCTCCTGCCCTCCTTCCTGCCGCCCCGGCCCCGCTGCGGTCCAGCGAGCAGCGAGCTCCCTGCGGCAGGGCGATGGATGGGGATTTGCACTCCCGGGTCCCTCCTCTCCTCTCTGCCTGGAAAACACAAATTAACAGGCTTGAGCACTGATTAACCAGAGCTGATTCTTGCTGCAGTGGCAGCTGGGTGGTGGGAGGAGAGGGGGCACGCGAAGGGCGGGTGGTGACGGAGCTGTCAGTCCTCGCCTGTGCCACTGGGATTGATGGAGAGGTGGGGGGAGAGGGCTGGGGGAGGGGGCGATAGGTACCGGCAGCTGGGAGGAGGGGGCTGGGGGCTGCTTGGAGGCTCTGCCCCTCTGCGCCGTGTGAGATGTGTGGCCAAACCCCTCCTCGCAGCTGAGGTGGGAGCGGGAAGGGACCGACTAGCGAAGGGCAGAGAGGGCCCTTGGCTGCGGTTTGGCAGTGTGGGGCAGCTCCTGAACTGCTCTGGGTGCCTGTCCCTGTCCCCGCTGCGTGCCCTGCCTGTGCTGGGAGCCCCGCGCCCGGCGATTCCCCGTTCTTTGCGCGATGCTGCTGTCGCTGCCGCGGTGCGGGGCTGCGCGCACGGGCCGGCGCCTGCGGGGCGTCGCTGGGGCTCCCGGCTCGGCAATGCCTCTTCCAGCGCTGCGGTTCATAACAAATGATAATACTCTGCCTTTATTTAGCGCCTTTCATCCCCAAGGATCCCGGGGCACGCTGCTACTAACAAGCTGCTACGTGCACTATTTATAGCCCTCCCCAGCGCGGCTGCGGGAGCGGCAGTCCCTGGAGCACGGCACGGCAGCTGAGCCCGGCTCCTCGCTGGAGCGCGGCCAGGGAGCCGGCCCTGCTCCGGTGGGATGCTCTATGGGGCCGCTGTGGGTCATCCCCTTGTTCTGCGGCGTCGGGGGCGCACCTGGCCGAGCTTTGTATCGCCGCAAATCGATGTGTGTCGGCTCGGCATCGCGCCGTCATCGGTGCCGCGGGAGGGAAATGCCGCAGCTGCCGCTGCACAGGTACTGTCGGTGAGCCCGGCTGGGCTCTGCCTGCCGGGGAGATGCAGAGCAGAGGGACAGCCCTGCCCCGGAGTGTGTCCCCTGTCCCCAGCCTCAGGACAAGTGGCTCAGCCACGTGCTCAGTAGCGTGTCCCCAAGGCTTCTGCGGGCTGCAAGTCGGGCGTTAGCATTCCTAATTGATGCCACTCGGAGTGTCAACAGCCAGCAGGGTCGGAGTGGCTGGGAAGTGGCAGCCATAAAGTCATCATCTGTCCTGGATCCATAACAGCAGGTACAGGGAGGCAGGTACTGCTCAGTCCCCATGCTGGGTCAGGGCTGGGGTGGTTCCCTGCCCTGGAAACACTTTGCCCGTGGGCAGGGGGGAGATTTAGTGGCAGTGGTGGGTGAACCCAGAGGTGGATTGTTTTCCAAGGGCTGGGAGATGAGGCTGCCCTCCCACCTCAGGACAAACCCCACAGATCCCCCAGCACCCAAGGCTGGAGGACAGGCGCCGGTGCCAGTGTGCTGGAGGAGGGATGGGGCTCCGTGTGGCTCCATTCCAGGATGCACATTAACAAATCCCTCACTGGGAGCCCTGTGCTGATTTCCAGCCTGGCACCTGAATGGTTCACTCCGTCGGAAAAGCCTCTCCTGGGAGCGTCACACATCCCTCCTGCGGCACGAGGGGAGCTGGCTCCGTCCCTCCCTCCCTCCTCAGCCCGAGCGTGTCGTTACCAGCATTTCTCCGGTACTAAAAAAAGCACAAATTTCTTAATTGTTTCCTGCTGGAGTTGAAAGGCAGCTCCCGGGCCCAAAATAGCACGTTGGGGGAAACGCAGTCGAACAAGAGAGAGCAGAAGGCGATTTGCCTGGAGGGGCTGAGCCGAGCTCTGACTGCAGCCCCGGCTGCTGCTGCGGTCCCTTTTGCCTGCTCTGAGGGCTCACCCTCATCCTCCTCCTTCCACCTGCCCTCCTTGGTGCTCGTGGGTGCTTGGGCCTGCAGAGCTGGTGCCTGAGGCATCCCCTGGGCATCCTCAGGGTGGAGGTCACGGCTGGTGTCTCAATGAAGGTGTGTGCAGGGAAGCCTGTTCCTGTTAGAGATGTCACTCAGCATCTCTCTTTTGGAAGGATGCTTCTGTGCATCCCTTTTGTTTTGGGATGGGGAAATCCCTTGGAACTGCTATGACTAATGTTTTAGCCCACCCCAGCTCAGCTGCTGGGTGCAGTGTGTCCTTCCTGGCTCCCTCCTGCCAGGAGACCGCTGTCTGCCCAAATCCCGCCTGTGACACTGCCAAAGCCCTCGGTGTTCTTCATCCCAGATGCTGAGCATCCCTGTGCCTGTGTCCCCTCTCCTGGGGTGCTGCTGTCCAGACACCCGGCAGTGCTACAGTGGGTGCTGCTTTTGCTGAATCCCAGGGGAAGTGGGGGGATTGAAGGCTCTGTCCTTCCAGCAACCCCTGAACTGGGATGGAGGGACCCCCCAATGCATGGGGACAGCCTTGGGCACTGCAATTCCTGCTAACAGGGATGCTGGAGCCAGAATCCAGCTGATGATGAGGTGGGGGCATTTGTGCCCTCCCAGCCTCCCCACTGCTGCCCGCCAGCCCTCACCTCTGCGCTCTGCCCCTTCTGCCAGGCACGTTACAAATCTTCCTGATGGAAAATTGCTTTCTTTTTTTTTTTGCCATCCGAGGTAATTGGCATCTGTTGGTGTGTCTTGGGTCTCTATTTTTATCAGCCGTTTGCACATTGACATCTCCACTCGCCTCATTATCCCCGCGCCTTTCAGACCTGTGGCTTTTTTATCATTATTTAGATGCACGACGCGAAGGAAATGACAAATGAGGCCGTTTCCCCCCTGTGACCACCTGCTGGCACCTGGCTCCCCGCTGTGGGGAGGCACAGGTACAGCTTCTGCAGTGGGACATGCAGAGACAAGTGCCAGCCCCCTGCCCAGCATCCCGCGTCCCTCAGAGCCTTTCCTCTGCTGAGGACATTTTTCATCTCAGCAGCTGTCCCTTGGCTGGGGACACTCGGGGTTGCCAGTGCTCGCTGTTTTCTAGCTTGTCGCATTTTTGGGGCTTTTCCAGAGCCCGGTGAGGCTCCCCAGGGTGCTGGGATGGGTTTGATGATGTTTCTCCAGAGGCAGCTGGTACTTGGGGGGATGCCAGCCCTGGGGCTGTGCCTGTGCCCACGTTCAGTGTGTCAGTGTCAGCCAGGCAAGTTCCTTCCCTGAGCCGCCTCCAGGCAGATGTTTCAGCAGATGTTTGCAGGGATGTTTTAGCTCTGGGAAGATGAGACAACAGGGCCAGATCCTCCCCAGGCATGATCAGCTTGTCCCCTTCATGGCCCATAGCATCTTGCATCCATGGTTCTGCACTCCCTAGCACGACACAAAACGTCTTGGGAGGCTCCTTGGTTTCAGGGTCCCCAACACCTGCAGCCCTGGCCCCATGGACCACCTGGGCTGGCCCAGGCTGTGCCTCAAAAGCAGTTGCTGCCACATGGGGAACACGTGGGGAACGCTTGGCAGCTCACGGAGCGAGTGAGCCCCAGGGCATCCCCCAGGGAAGTGCTTTTTGGGAGCCCCAGGGCATTCCCCAGGGAATTCACTGATGGGCAGTGCAGAGGAACAGCTGTCACTGCAAAAGCACTAAATTTCTGTCTCTTTTTTTCTCTTTTCTCCTGTTTTCTCTTGCAGTCACGGAGAAGGAGGTGCAGCAGTGGTGAGTGCCCGGCACGGTGCTGAGCTGGCTGGGGCATGGGGCTGTGGGCAGGGGAGGGGAGCTGGTGGCACTCGGCCACTCCACTGGCCCAGCAGAGCAGGGACGTACAGGAGGTGTGGGCAGGTGCACCCTCATAGAGGGGAGACCAGAAAATGGAGGGGTTTTCCTTGCACACCCTGTGCAAGGGCTGGGTTCTAGTGGCTCTTCCCTCCCCATATGAGCAGCCAAAGAGCATGGGGACATGGGGACAGTCCAGCTGGTGACCTGGTGCAGGAGGCTGGTGCTGTCCCAGCGTGTCCCCTTTTGCAGCAGGGCCTGCAGAGGCTGTCAGGGGTGGGATCCATGCTCTCGCTCCATCCCCTCCGCCCCACCGAACACAGCGCCCTAGAAAAGCCACTGCTTCCCTTTCATCTCCCTATCCCACCAGTCAAGGTTTGCTTTCTTTATCTTTCTCTCATCCTTCCCCCCCCACCCGATGAGTCATAGCTGCAGCAGCGTGAAAAAGATGTCACCAGCACTTCGGTTTCCCACCTCGCCACCCCCTTCCCCTCCTCCTCCAGCCCTTGTCCCGCTGCAGCGGGCGCCTGACAGATCTGGGCGATGTGTTGCATAATATTCACGCACCCCACGTGATCCCCGTGTGGTCCCACATGCTCCCTTCATGCACCCTGCGTGGTGCCCACACCCACGGAGCCAGTGAGCCCCTTCCCTGCACCCTCCGGTGCCGCTGCACTTTCCAGCACCCAAGTCCAGCCTGGAGTTGGGACCGAGGGCTTTTTGGGGTGTTTAAGCATTGATGGGTTTTGGAAATGACCAGGGCTGTGCCACCTGAGGACACAGGAACCCCGCTGTGCCCCTCAGCTCGTCTGAGCAGCTTTCATTTGGGGTCATGCAAAAATTACCATGGGACATCCCGAGTTGGAAGGGACCCACAAGCATCATCATAAGTCCAACTCCTGGCCCTGCACATCCCAAGAATCCCATGTGCCTGCAAGTGTTGTCCAGACACCTCTTGACCTCTGGCAGGCTTGGTGCCATCACTGGTTCCCTGGGGAGCCTGTTCCAGTGCCCCACCACCCTCACAGAACTTGATGGTCACTGTGCCATTGTTTTTCACCAGGGCATGGCTGCAGCGTGGCACTGCTGTCAGTCCTGCCTGGGCAGTGGGTCCCTGTCACCTCCCATCACTCAGACAACGTCCAACACAAGCCTGGCTGTGGCCCTACTGCCACTTGTGGGCTGGCAACAGGCCGGAGCAGTGCAGTGGGCACCACTCGGTGTCACTGGTGCCACTCGCTGCTTGTCCCCGCTGCCACCCTCACTGCGGTGCCCACAAGGACCCCATCCACAGGGCTGGGATGCTGCGGGTGGGAGATGGGAGCAACACAGGGAGCACCTGGGGACCTTCCCAGCCCAGCCCACTGCAGCACTGGGGAGATCCCCACCCCAGCTCCCTGGGGCTCAGCGGGAGACCCTCCTGGGCCCATGCTCTGCCCTCCATTCGCAGGTATAAGGGCTTTATCAAGGACTGTCCCAGCGGGCAGCTTGATGCCGCCGGCTTCCAGAAGATCTATAAGCAGTTCTTTCCCTTCGGTGACCCAACCAAATTCGCCACTTTTGTTTTCAATGTCTTCGATGAGAACAAAGTAAGTCTGGGATCCAGGGGCACGGTCCAGGGGGGTCAGGGCCGGGCCCGTGGCGATGGTGGGATGGGTTTGGAATGTGTTTGCGTGGCGCTGGAGGAGCAAAATATTCCAGCGCTTCCTGGGGCGTGAAATTGAAGCAGCGCAGCTGGAGTGAGCCCCCGCGCTTATTTTAGTTGAGGAGAGTCACGTGGGGAAGGGCGATGGAGTGGCAGAGCAGGAAAGGAGAAGCGCCGTGGTTTGGTGCCGCTGACAAAAGCCCATCCATGCGGTGCCCCCTGCATTCCAGAGCCGCTCCTGCCGGGATGTTCGCTGGTGGGCTGGGCGCCAGCAGCTGGATCGCAGTTCTGGAGATAAATGTGCATCACTCCTCCCTCCCTGCTGCCTTTTTGGATGTGCCCCCTCAGAGGGGACACATGGGCAGGGAGAACTTTGCTGGACAGGAGTGGCAGCAGCACCCTGATCCCTCCTTTCCTCCCCCAGGACGGGAGGATCGAGTTTTCGGAGTTCATCCAGGCACTGTCGGTCACCTCCCGGGGGACGCTGGACGAGAAGCTGAGGTGTAAGTGCTGCCCATGGGATGCTGGTGGGCTCAGCCCCACGAGGGTGCTGGGGTGAGTGTCCAGGGCAGGGGCCACAGTCCCAGCCCCTCGGTGTTGCTCTGGCTTGCAGGGGCATTTAAGCTGTACGACCTGGACAACGACGGATACATCACGAGGAACGAGATGCTGGACATTGTGGATGCGATTTATCAGATGGTGGTAAGAGGGGCAGGGGGGGCACGGGGCGAGCAGCCCCTGGGGGTCCCTGCTGGGTTGGAGCTTGGCTCTGTGGGAATGCTGAAACATCCCCAATTCCTTATTTGGCCTTTTTTGGTGGGGGGCTGTGGCCATCCTGGCCGTCATGGCCAGGGCAGGGTCTGGATCTGGTTGCTGAGGGTGGTTCTAGTGCCAACACCGTTCTCTTGCACCCTGTCCTGACGTGGGGTATGGGGGCACAATCCTCGCCTGGGGACACCCTCCAGGCAGGGCACAGATGGATGTGTGACCAGGTCCTGTCCTGCTGCTGCAGGGAAACACAGTGGAGCTTCCCGAGGAGGAGAACACACCTGAGAAGAGGGTGGATCGGATTTTTGCCATGATGGACAAGGTGAGGATGCTTGAGGGTGTTTTCCCTGTGGCCAAGGGATTTAGGAGGTGCTGTGGGTCCCTTCACTGCATCTTGGCTCTTGCAAGATCCTTCCCCCTCCAACACAAGGTCTCAGCTGCTGCCAGGATCGCTGTGGGACACCCACATCCCTCCGGGATCCCTGGATCCATTGCAGGGTCCCTGAGGTGGCATTGTCCCCTCCATGGCTGCAGGCATGGGTGGCTTGATGGGGAAACCGAGGCTGAGGTGGTGGAGTGGGGAGGATGTATGGGGTTGTGTGGATGTGCTGGGGTGTCGGGGGCTCGGTGGGGGTGAAGCAGTGCAGTGACAGGAGTGTTTTGCAGAACGCAGACGGGAAGCTGACGCTGCAGGAATTCCAGGAGGGCTCCAAGGCCGACCCCTCCATTGTGCAGGCGCTCTCCCTCTACGATGGGCTCGTATAGTCCCGGGGCCGAGCGGCGGTGAGTGCGGTGCCAAGGGCTGCGGGTGCCCATCTCCCACCTGCCTCGTGCCATTCCCACCTCCCCCAGGCACAGGCACAGGCAGCTGATTCCCTCTGCTGAAGCACCAAAACATGGATATCCCCCCCCAAATCCAGCCAGGGCGAATGTTGCCCCCATTCTCCAGGTTTCTCCCAGTCCCTCCTGTATCACAGAGCCCCCTCTGACTTCATCCCATGGAGATGGAAATGTTTGCCTGCGGCACAGCTCACGCCCTCACCAGCAGATGTGGCTGCAGAGGAGGCAGGGAGGCAGCTGGCGTGCTGGGGGCACGGGGACGCTCCAGAGACAGATTATATTAAATGTTTTACTTATCTTAAATCTTATTATATTATGCCCTGGAGCTGTGTTTGGCACGGTGGTGGCAGGGACACTGGTTCACAGCATGGTACAAGTGCTGGGCTGAGCACCCCGTGGTCCTTGCTGTGCCCTATGGAGCTGTGCAGAGTCCCTTGGAGTGATTTTGGTCATCACAGTCCAGGCAATGCCCTAGGGGGTGGGGTGTTTTTTAAGGGGTAGTGGAGTTTTGAGATTTTCAGTATGTCTGTTCCGTTTCCAGCTTTGCCCTTCCAGCTGTGCTGGTGTCGTGTGAGATGGCCACAGGGATTCCTGCCTGTCCTTCTCACCCTGTTTCCCTCCTCCCCACCCTCTCCTGCAGATGCCTGGGGGAAGATGCTCTCCGTGCCATCCGACCACCGCCGCGCGAAGCTTGCCTGTCCCTCCCGGCTTCCTTTCTGTTCCGCGAGCAAAGGATGCCCTCGAAGCGCGAGCTCACTCCCCCTCTCTGCACTCTGAACCAGCCGCTGCCATTTGCCAACTTTCGCTTTTTCCAAAAAAAACCCCGCGCCAGACCCCGGTCTGAGCGGCAGCGAACGCCCAAGACTTCAGGGCCGGGGGATCGGGTCGAGCATCGCCGCAGGCAGAGCCCCCTCTCGGCCTCCTCGCCCCCTTTGCTCCCCTTTTCCTACGTTTTCGGATGGGACTGCGGATGCGCCGGCGGGGTCCTCTCCTGGGAACCGGGGACGGAGCCCAAAGGTAGCGGGGGGCTGCACCCCCTGGGGTCTGCCCATGTGGGGTGGCCGGGGAGCCGAGGCACCGACGGCGATTGGGAACAGAGTTCTGGCGTCACCCGCGATGCCGCTGGCAGCCCGGCTCGGCTCACTAGGGATATATATATTATTATTATTTTATTTCTTTTGGTGAGACAGTATTGTGCTTTTTGGTTTGGTTTTGGTTTGGTTTTTTTTTTTCCTTCAGTGGAAAAAAGTGAGGCTTTTTTTATATGCCTATCTCGACGATTGATATCCTTATTTATTTGTTGTAAATGTTGCTGCTGTGTTTCGTCTCTCGTGCGTGTGTCCACCCACCCAGGTGAGGATTTGTAAGGTTTACATGCTCGTACACTATTGCGGGGACCCGGGAGCCTGCAATAACAATGAAGCCAAAAATCTGCCTTCCCCCCTCTCCTCCCACCCCCCGTATCCCAAGCTCCGTGGGCTGGCTGCTGTTTGGAGGGGATGCTGTAGCTTCTTTTCCTCTTCCTGTTCCTGTGTTCCCTGCATTTTTCTGTTCACCCTTCCCTTTGGGAGCTCAGTGAGGGCTCACTCAGCCCAGACCCTGAGCAGACCAAGCTCCATCCCTCAGTTGGGCAGGGTGAGGAAACTGCCGGGCACCAGAACGTCCCCATTTCCTTTCTTTTACTCGTTTTCTCACTGCATGAAAAAGTATTAATGGAGCCCAGAGTTGGGTTTTGCTTTCAAGCAGATTCCTTTGCTGTTTTCTGCTTTGCAAACGGTGGGAAGGTGTTTGGTGGTGGCTGTGAATTGTCCCGAGTGCCGGCGGGGCTGGAGGGGCAGAGGGGGAGCCTTGCTCTGTCTTGCTCTGTCCCCCCATGCCAGCTGGGACAGGGTGCCAGGGGAGTGCCAGGCTGGGCTGTGCACAGCTCAGGGTGTCTCCTTACCCCATCACTCCCATAGGACATGGGAGGTTTTGCTGTGAACCCAGGGCATGGCCCCAAGCGGAGCCACCTTGGAGGAGGAAAAGGGCTGGGAATACACACCTGGGGATACCGGGCTGCAGCCCCCCCATCATGAGCAGGGCCTGCACGGCCTCTCCACACTCCATCAACACCCACCACCCTCTGGGATGTGCCCCCAGCTCAGCCCCACCGGCACCCACACCGTGGGACACAGTTGGCACCTCTGCTGGAGAATGAGCCTTGCGTGGGTGATGCCTCAGCTGCCTTGGCCCCTGCTCTGGGAAAGGAGAGACAGGCATTCCCTCAGGAGCAACGTGCAAGAAGCCTGTGGGACCCCTAAAGCCACCCTGAGGGCTCACCCTTCCATCTCTGGTCCAGCTGATGGTAACAGCATCTTTCCACCCAGCTGTGTCCCAGCTGCTGTGGCTGAGCCCAGACAGAGGACTGTCCCCATGGCAGTGGGAGGTGACATCCAGATGTGGAGGACAGTCTGACGGGTGTCTCACGATGCAGGAGACAAGGCGGTGCCTCAGCATTCCCTGAATCCTCCCAGCATGGCAGGAACAGATGCCCCAGCCAAGGGATGCTGGTTCGTCACCATGCAGCCCCACTCCCCAGTTTGGGGATTTTGTGCTTGTGGTACTTCTTGATGCCCACAAAAAAACCACCTTTCCCCATCCCCAAGGAGACTGACCTCATGTCCACGTGCAATATTTCTGCCTCTTCTGCAGTTCCTGCCTCTGAGGGTGCCCATGTTTCATTGTGGGGGCGCTTCTGGAGGGTGTCCCTCGCTCCCTCCCATGGAAACCTTTTCCTTGTTGCTCTGTGGCCAAAATGCAACTTTCTGGGGTAGGTTTTTGCAGTGCCTCCAACTTGTTGAATGCTCATCTGCCAGACCGGTCCCTTCCCAGTGCCAATCGATGTTCCCAATGAATGTGACACTGCTGTAATCGCCTCCGCTGATGAACGATGGGCCCTGCCACGTTTGACATAGTTCCCAGGCAAAGGCAAACCTCATTTGCTCTGACAATTTTCCCCTGGAAAGCTTTTAATTTTTGGAGGATCTGTCATGGGTTGAGCTCTGTCAGTGATTGCAGATGTCTCCCCAGGGAGTCAGCCCTGCCAGGGCTCTTGGCACGCTGAGTGTCCCTGAGCAAAGCGGTTTGGCCCCAGTGTTCCCCACGGCTGCGGATTTGGGACCCTGGCTTGGATGCTTCTAATCTCCCTTTTGGGGAGCACCGAGGGCCCCTGATTCCTCCTGAACACCACCAGGATCTGCAGCATCTTGGTACCACTGAAAATAAGGCTTGGAGCATCTCATGCTTGGAAATGTTGGCCTTAACCTCCTCGTGCCTCAGTTTCCCCATCGGTGGAGTGGCCGGGGTGAGCCATCCCCCTCTGGAAAGCGGTTTGTTGTCTGTGCCCTGGCAAGCACGAGCGCTGGATGCGGCTCAGGACCGCGGCCACGGGGCTTGGCAGGACCCACTGAGCTTCAGGCACATGCAGAACGCCGGGAACGGCGTGTGAAGCACTGGGGTGGAATTTACATCAGCCAGTCTTTAATTCCAGCCTCTGTTCTACACCTGCTCACGATGAAACGGCCAGCAAGCCCCGGTTTGTCTCTGTGCTCGGGTTCCTGGTGCCTGTCCAAAATAGAGCCCTGGCCATGGGAAGGGGACCCAAAGCACAGCCAGGCAGAGGTGAGGGTCCAGCCCCGGTGACTGTGGCATGTCCCCCCCTCTCATTTGTCCCTGTCGGTGTTGCCCCATTAAATGCCATGTCTGTACTTTCCTTTCTTTTCATTTTCCTGTCTGTGCGCTGACTGTTGCTGCTTTGTATCCGTCTTTCCTTGAGCTCTGGGGCTGGGCTGGGCTGAGCTGTTTCCCCTGGGAGCAAGAACGTGGGAGAGGGCTCTGGGGGCAGATTCCCCCCTGCCCTCTCCTCACAGCACAAACCAGGACCCAAGAGAGAGAGAAGTGAAGGGTTTTTCCTCTGGAGCAGGCTGTTAATTAATGCAATTTATAACGAGACCAGGCTGGTCCCGGGAGCGCTTTCCGCTGGGTTGGTGGAGGGGGATGTTTGCTTATGGGGGACCCCAGACCCCGTTTGTGCCAGGTACCAGCTGCATCTCACCCTCCTTCACAGAAGCATCTGCCTGTTGGTTCTTCCCGTGCCATCAGGACACCACGTTCCTGTTGGATGGGGAGGCTGAGGTTGTGGGAATCCTAGCCCAGGGTCGCTGCTGCTCAGTGGGCAGGGATGCAGCTGTCCAGGAGATGGAATTGTCTTGGAGTCTTGGGATCTGGGTTTGAGCCCCACTTGGAGCAGGACTGGCTTTGAAGCAGGGCCAGGCATGGCATGGGGGCAGCCGAAATCACTGGCAGAGCTGCTCCCTTCCCATGTATTTAGGGTTGGGGGAGGTCATTTGGGGTGGGTGAGTGACCTGCAGCCAGCTCACTGTCCCCCATCCAAGGAGGAGATTTGGGGCATTTAGTGAGAGCATCTGTCACCCGTCCTTCCTGAGGGCATTGGAGGGGAGGGGTCTGGCTGGGACAGAAGTGAGGGCTGAGGGCAAAGGAGGGAGCTGATGGCCCCAGTCTCAGTGCACAGTTTGGGGTGTAGCAGTTTTGGGATCTCAGTCACACATGCCAGCCCTGACTATTCCAGCAGCGCTGCAGTAAAGTCGTCCTTCCCTTCTCTCTCTGCTCCCGTGGCCCCCAGCCCCGGGCTGGGTGCCCTGTCCCGCTGGGTGCCCTGTCCCAGGGGGTGGCCGAGCCCCGGGCTGAGAAGCAGCAGCTCCAGCAAGAGCCTTGTTTGTGAAGATGAAGCCTGTGTGTGCGTCCGTGCCGGTGTCTCGGCTTGCATGCCCCGCTGCCTTGTCTTGAGATGAATTCAAGAGCAAACCAAGCAAATGAAACAGTTTAATAACAGAACAAAACAAAACCCAGGAACTTTGTGACAGTGGAAATAAAAGCTTAATGACAGTAACAAAGCAGCAGTGGTCTGTGATGTGCTGGGATGGGGGGTCACGGGGGCCCCCAAAGCTGTCCTGGCACCCAGCGGGGCTGGGAGCTGGGCTGGGGGCTGTGATGGCAGCAGCACGGGTGTAAATGGGGATGCCCTGGGCTCTATGGGCAGGCAGCGGGGCAGGCACTGTGCCCACACCTGTGATGAGCTGTCAGGTCTCAGCTCCAGGCATCCCGGGGACCCTTCACCCCCATAACACCGCTCTTCCCACCTCCTTTTACCCAGACACAGCTTTCCCTCTGCCAGGCCCCGTCCTGCCACAGTGCCTGCATCCCTTCTTCCTTTTGCAGTGAAGACCTGCACAGCCGTGTGCCCGTCAGCACCGTCCCTGTCCCCTCTGAGCCCCCTCGTCGATGCAGCGGGCTGGGAGCCAGGGGGTCACTTCTGGCACACAGTGGCTGCAGAGGAATCCTGATATGAATATTCCATGATTGTGTCCCACTGCCCGGAGCGGAGGTGCCCCTCGGCAGCCCCCCTGCCCCTGGCAGGGCTCACGGGGGGCTCGCGGTCTGGACTGGGCTTTTCATGTGCAGCAGGGTCGCGTTGGCCATTCTGCGCTGCCAACTCTTCCGGAAACGAGCACTGCGAGGCCTCCCTGCCAGCCCATCTCTGTTTTGTTCGCTCTCCTAACGAGGCTGACTAATTGTTTTCGGGAGGCCAGAGTAGATGCCCTAATGGTTGGAACAAGGAGGCTGTGTTTGTGCAGGGGGTTTTGTCCAGAGATGCTTTGTGCCAGCATATGGTGGGAGCTCCCAGGGATTTCTCCCCTGTGCCATGGAGTGGGCAAGGACAGGCACAGGCTCCAAACCATGGTGGTTACCCAGCGGCTGTGCCTTAACCCCCAGCAAGGAAGGGGTTAAAACCCAGCTAGCAAAGGTGCTCCTGGGACTGGGAGCACTGGTGAGTGTGGGAAGGGCTGGCTGGGGTTAATTTGGTGATGAGGTGAAGCTGTTGGGGTTTCTTTGTGCCCAGCTCCCTGCCAGGGTGCAGGATGGAGCTGGGATGCAGGTTGGTGACTGGGGATGCTCTAAGGTAGGTTTTGTGGCACTGTGGAGTGGGGGACTCCCCTCAGCTCTGTGGGGCTGGGAGTGCAAAGCCTGGGGGAGTGCAAGCCCTGGTTGTGGGACAGGAGGGAGACAGGCCACTGGCACAGCCCCAGGGGCAGAAGTGTCCTTGCCCTGCTCTAAGGGGGATGTCCTTGCCCGCTCTGAGGTTGGGCTAGGCTGAGCCCACGCTTGCAGGGATAAAGGAGTGCACGGGATGGTCCCGCTGTCCTGTGTGTGGGTCATGAGATGGGTGATCTCCAAGGTCCCCCAGCCCCTGTGTCTGAGAGGAGCAGGGCTGGTGCTGGGGGTGCGGGAGGTGCCCAGCCCTCGGTGCACAGCTTCACCTGGAGCCGAGGCTTGGCCGTGGCTGCTCCCTGGGTCCCGCTGCGGGGGAGTTGAGTAAGAGCAGAGCATCCCTGTGGAGTAGCCATGAGCTCAGCACTCCGCTTCCAGAGGAGCCAGGAAACGCTCCGCACCCCCGGCCAGCGCTCCCGGCCAAGGGCTGCCTGTCCCGGCCAAGGGCTGCCTGTCCCAGCCCATGTCCTGGCTCCGGCTTTGTCTGTGCTCTGCGTGGCTCTTTGCTCCCTGTTCGTGGGGTGGCTGCGTGGGTGAGCCCACCCGAGACCCCCACAGAGCCCTCTGACCTCCAAGTCCCATTGCAGACCCTCATTCCAGGGGCCCTTTGCCCCGCAGAGGGGGAATTTGCTTCCTCGGGGTCCCTTCCGCAGCTGTCTCTCCCCCCGCTGTGGTTTGGCAGGGTTTCCTCACAGGTGCTCAGCTGTGACCCCCATGTCCTCCCCTAACCCCCTGCTCCCCCCAGCAGAGCAGGGTCTCTCTGAGCCAGGGGGTCGGGGCTGGAGAGGGGGCCTGGGCAGTGCTTCTGACGATCCCGTGGGCTGCAGGATCTGCTTCCCAATCCCTGTATCTCCATCCCGATTTCCTCCAGCTCCCACCCACCTCCCCGCCGCGTCGCTGGCTCCAAAAGTCCGGTTTTTCCTCCCGCCCTCCCTCCTCCCTCCCAGAAGTTGGACGCTGGAGGAGCAGGTCCGCAGCTGCGGAGGGCTGGGCGTTCCCTGCCCGGGGTCCCTTCTCCGTCCCCGCCGCGTGTGGCCGCTTGCACACCGTGTCCCTCCCTGGTGTGGGGACGGTGCCCGGGAGAAGGGCCAGGACAAGGACACAGGGGGTGTTCCTGGCACCCGAGCGTCTCCCCACCATGCCACCCTACGGAGGGGTGTTCGTGGGTCTCTGGATGCTGCTGGCCCCCAGCCTGGCCGAGAGCCCCCCAGGGTGGGCCACTCTTGCCTTTGTCTTCGATGTCACCGGCTCCATGTACGACGACCTGGTGCAGGTGATGGACGGGGCCTCACGCATCCTGGAGCGGACGCTCAGCAGGAGCACGAAGCCCATCAGCAACTATGCTCTGGTGCCCTTCCACGACCCAGGTACGTCTGGGACAGGCTGAGGACATGTGTCCTGCCGGGGTGGGGCTGTGGGGAGCTGGGCTGCGGTTCCAGCGCTGTCTGGGTCTGAAGCACGCACTTTGCAAGTGCTTGCACTGCCCCTTCTCCCTGTTTTTAATGCGCTGGTGGCTGCTGTGATGGGGATGGCACCTCAAAGAGCCAGGAGCTGGGCTGGGGCTCCTGTCCCCAAGCCACTCTGTGGGCACAGGGTGGGCTGTTCCCACTGTATTAATCCCAGGGATGCTGACACTTTGTTGTGGGGGGCTCTTCCCCTTCCATCCTGTTCTAATCTCCCTGGAGTACTCATGTGGGGTATTCCTGTACAAGTCCCCAATATGCTTCCAGGCCACCTCAATAAAAACTCCAGTTGCTAAGAGGCTTTGGTAACTCGCTGTGATACCAGAATCATTTCTTTCTGCCCCTGTCTTTCTCTTCTTTTTGTGCACACCCATAAAAGGGCAGCTGTTCCCCAAAAGAGCCCCGGCCTCCTACAAGGACAGCGGGACCCAAGCTTTATTTGCAGCAGAAACACTGAGTTGAATGAAAACCTTTGGAGCCAGACAGGGAAGGAAGCAGAGGCAGCAAATTGATTCCTGCATCCCTTTGCTGGGAGACTCCCCCAGTAGAAAACAGCTCTAGGTTTGCAGCTCACCCTGGCTGGGACCACCCAGTGTGTCAGGAGAAATTCCTGGGCATAGGAATGGTTTGCCCAAGTGCTCACAGCATGGGCACAGGGGCTGGTGTGCCTAAACCCACTTCTCTCCTGGTGCCAAGCCAGGGTAGATGCTGGACCCCGAGTCTCAGGTGTCTGAGCCAGGGCAGGTGCCAGGAGCAGCAGCAGCGTGGGTGGCACCGAAGGAAGCCGGTGCTGGGTCAGGGGGCTGAGGTGGTGGTGTCCATGTGCTTGCAGAGGTGGGACCTGTCACCCTCACCACGGATCCCCAGCTCTTCCAGCAGCGCCTGCGGGAGCTCCATGTCCAGGTAGGCATCCTCAGCCCCACGGGGCTCTGCCAGGCCTGCCTGGGTGCCTGGCCCATGGCACTTGGGGGAAGCCTGGCACTGCATTCTGGTGGGTTCCAGGAGCAATCCCTGCATCCCCCAGGAGTGCTGTGGGGGTTCAGGCTGAGCCAGACTGGCTGGGGTCTGCACACAGGGGTGGGAGTGGAGAGGATGAGGAATGCTGATGCTGTGCCCCAGAGTCCTGCAACAGGGCAGATAATTCCCAGCCCACAGCTCTTGTCCCAAGGGGAGATACCGTTCCCAGGAGATTTTGCAAAGACTCTCCATGAAACCAAAAATCTCCCCTTCTGGAAGCAGTGCTTGATAACTGGGTTTTGAATTTTTTTTTTTTAATTATTTCATCTGTTTTCTGCCAGCTGAAATGTTCCCTGGGAGCTTAATCCTGCTTTATCCATCCCCACTCTTGCCCTGCCTCCCGTGAATTGCTAAATCCCTGTGGCGTTTCCCTTCGGATGCAGCTGTTTTGGCAGGAGGTGGAACGCTGAGGCTGCAAATGGTTTCCCAGCCCTTTGGGGTGCCAAGCCCTGGGAAAGTGGGAGCTGGTCCTCTCTGTGGCTTCCCTGGGGTGGCTGGTTCTGCAGCCACAGGGGCGGGCACAAATGAGCCCACTAAAGGTATTTGTGGAAAACCAGTGAGCACGGATGCCCAAACGGAAGGTTTAATTATCATTGTTAGTGAGACAGGGCCTGGTCTGTGCGATCCTGGGCGTCCCTGCAGATCCATCCCACTGCTCTGGCCTGACTCCAGCAAAATGGGGTAGTTCCTCCCTGTGAGCATCCCCTGGGTGGGATCCTGCCGGGAGCTGAGCACTGGATGGCTCGGTGCCTGTGCCACGTCCCTGGCTGTGTCCCTCAGGGCGGCGGGGACTGCCCGGAGATGAGCGTGGGAGCCATCAGGGCGGCCGTGGAGATCTCGCACCCCGGCTCCTTCGTTTACGTCTTCTCGGATGCTCGGGCCAAGGACTACGAGCAGCAGGAGGAGCTGCTGCGGCTGCTGCAGCGCAAGCAGAGCCAGGTGAGCGGCCCCGGCGCTGCCCGCAGGGCTCCTGCGACAGCGTCTCGGGGGATGCTGCAGCAGCAGCGCATCAGTGAGACGCAGCGATAAAACCCTCTGGGCTGGGGGGAATCGCATCCCCCGGGCCGATTCGATGGACTGAGATGCTGGTTGATGCCGGCTGTGTCCCCTCCCGTGGCTGCGTGGGGTGTCACGGGGCCGTTGCTGTGACAGGTGGTGTTTGTGCTGACGGGGGACTGCGGGGACAGGAGCCACCCCGGGTACCGCGTGTATGAGCGCATCGCTGCCACCAGCTCTGGGCAGATCTTCCACCTGGACAAGCAGCAGGTGACAGAGGTGAGTGGGGAGACCTGGCCCCTCGTGCTGAAATGAGGCCGTGCTTGTCGGTGAGGGGAGATCCAGGTTTAATCCTCCCCTGCCTGCCTCCAGGTGCTGAAGTGGGTGGAAGAGGCCATCCAGGCTTCCAAGGTCCACCTGCTGTCCACGGACCACGAGGATGGTGGGGAGAACACATGGCAGGTCCCCTTCGACCCCAGCCTGAAGGAGGTCACCATCTCCCTGAGTGGCCCTGCCCCAGGGATCAAGGTCTGGGATCCGGCAGGTAGGAGCCATGGGGAGAGGGACAGCATGGGGGGAGGGTGATGCTGTGCCTCCCAGAAAGACCTCAGGTGAGGACAAGCAGGAAGGGGTCCACCAAACCCTGCCCTAAAACTCAAATGAAAATGATTAGCTAAAATGCCCTCAGTAAATAACAGCACATCTCCCTGCTCCCCTCCCAGACTGGCTTTGCCTCTGGCTTTGAGGGTTTTCCCTGCTGCCCTGGCTGTGAGCTGTGATGGGCTCTGCACCACCCTGAGCCCTGAGCTGTTGCAGGAGCCAGGGGATAGACCTGGCTTGCCCATCTGGGACATTGCCCTACTGTTACAGGAAAGGTCCTGGAGAAAGGCCGAGGTCTGAAGGAACTGCTCAGCATCCCCAACTCAGCCATGGTGGTGGCTGTGGAGCCCTACGAGCCAGGGACGTGGCTGGTCACGGTAGGCTGGTGGCAGACCTGCACATCCTCTGCCTTTCCCTGATGGATATTTAGCTTGCCAGGCTTTTCCAGGTGTGGACTTTCCCCATCCATCTCCAGCCGGGCAGAGGATGTGTGAGCAGGCTGGAAGGGGCCAGCTGCAGTCTCCTCCCTTCCCACCTCCTCTCCCTTCCCCTGCACTCAGCACTTGCCTCTCAATCTCCTTCCAGACCCGGAGCAGCGGCCGCCACTCACTGAGGATCACGGGCATCAGCAACGTTAATTTTCAAGCCAGCTTCTCCACCCAGCTGGAATTCAACAGCAGCCAGCCCGGAGAGCGGCCGGTGCAGGGTGAGGGTGGTGCTGCCTGGGGGGCTGGATGCTGCACCTGGGCGTTTTGCAGCCGGGAATGTTCCTGGTGGGTTTTTCCCTCCCCGCTTTCCAGGTCTGCCCATCTCTGTGCTGGTGAACTGCACCGGCCTGAGGCCGCCTGGGCGCCTGCAGGAGATCGAGCTCTTCAACACCTCGGGCCACGTCCTCCTCTCGCTGCCTGCACGTCCCCTCTCCAACTCCTCCTCCGGCTCCACCCCACAGCTCTGGGTGGGTTCTCCGCTCTGGGTCCCCCCAGGTGACTTTCTGCTGAAGGTGAAGGGTGAAGATGCCCAGGGCCACCCCCTGCACCGCCTGTCAGGGGTCACCTACACCAGCGTGGTGCCTGGTGAGTGGAACCAGCGGGTGCTGAGCAGGGACCAGATGCTCCAGCACTGCCTCTGCTTTGGTTTCTCCTTGGTCATCCAGCTTCCCAGTGAAGCTCCCAGTGAGCTTCCAAGGGGTGTTACACATCTACATGTCCTTCCAGGTCTGCCAAAAGTGAATATCTCCAGCAAGATCCAGGCTTACAACCGTGAGCCACAGCTCATCTCCTGCTCTGCACGGAGTGAGGTCCCTTTCCGCCTGCAGCTCAGCCGCAGTGGGATGAAGCTCAGGGAAGAGCAGCTCTTCAGGTGAGCCTCTGGTATGGCCCAGTGAGCCCCAGGAGGGACCCATGTGGGCAGCAACAGCCCCTGAGCTGTGCCAGCTGGGGGGATGCTGTGTGCTGGCTGGGTGCCTTCAGGTTCTGAGCATCCCAAGAGGAAAATTCCAAGGGACAGGTCCGCAGCAAATGGGGGTGCACCTCGTTGCCTGACTCAGATGAAAAAAAAGTCCCAGGGAGTAGGATTAGGGTGGTGGCAAGGCAGTCCCAAGGTAGGAGTTGTCCATAGTTTTGTCTCCCCCTTTTTGTAGGATTTCAGGGAACATCAGCTGGTTGATCCCTGCAGTGTCCAAGAGTGATGAAGGGTTTTACGAGTGCACGGCCACGAGCAAGGTCGGAGTGACCCGGGCTCGTGCCTACGTCTCTGTCTCAGGTGGGGGCTGCTCGTGCCAAGCCTTAGAGCCCTCTCCATGTCTGTGCCTGGGCACGGGCTCCTCTCACCCAGGCATCCCGTGTTTGTAGAGCCACCACCACGTCTCATCTCCCCGGGCAACATCACAGCTTCACCGGGCCAAGACGTGGTCATGTCCTGCACGGTTCTGGGGGATGTGCCCTACAACCTGACGTGGAGCTGGGACGGGAAGGTGGCACAGCCAGGGGACGGCCGGACCCGGCTGCTGCAGAACCGCTCCCTGGAGATCAGCCACGTGCGGCCAGGGGACGGGGGCTTGTACGAGTGTGTGGCACAGAGCGCCCATGGCACTGCCACCGCCTCCCTGTGGCTCTTCATCCAGGGTAGGCTTTTCCCCTGCGTGGGACCCTGGCCTGGGGATATTTTGCCCTGTGGGCGGGTGGTGAATGGCCCCTGGGGGCTGAGCCCTGCTCCAACCCCGTGCAGAGGCGCCGTGGGTGAAGGTGGACCCCAGCCCCCAGCGTTTCAGCAGGGGCCAGGAGCTGCGGCTGAACTGCACGGCCGGGGGCCACCCCCCGCCCCACACCACCTGGAAGCGCTGGGGCTGGGCACTGCAGCAGGATGAGAGGTAACCCCTGGGGCCCCGGCAGCCTCCATCCTGCCTGTCCCACCGGGATGGGGCTCCCCTCGCAGGGATGTACAGACTGAGGGAGGGAGGCTTGGGGCTGCCATAGCTCTGGTGAGAGGGAGGCATTGCAGTATCCCAGCCCACGCTCCTGAGATGCTTGGCGTGCTGCTGGCCTTCATTTCCTATATTTATTTTTAAGCTGTCCTGCCTTATCCAGGTCACTGTCCCCACTTTGCACACCTGGTGAGAGCTTAAGTCTCAAAATACTCCTTGTACTTAATTTCTTCTGCTTTTTGCCTTTCCACTCCTGCCCGTGTCAGGCTGTGAGTGCCGGAGTTGACTTTGGGGGAGGCTTTTGGACTTTTGAGATGAAAAAGCCCAATTCTCAGTGCTTTTCCCTGGTTCAAAGCAAAATCCTTCCCTGCAGCAGCTGGCTCTAAGTGCTGACCCACATCCACCACATGCCCAGCATGGCCTGAAGCCTGCTCATTTATATCAACACATTTTCCATCGCCCCTGCTTTCACAGGGCTCATTTCTCCCTTTCTCTCCCATCTGCTGCAGGGTTTTCAGGGATGCTGACGGCACCCTGCACATCAGGTCTGCTGTCCCAGAGGATGCAGGGAATTACAGCTGCTATGCTGGCAGCACACTGGGCTGGGATGAGCAAGTGATCACCCTGGAGTTCACTGGTACCTGCTCCCTGCTCACTGGCAGCACACTGGGAATGGGGCTGTATGTGATAAAGGGTGTTGTGGGACAGCTTCCAGGGCTCTGGTGTCACTGTTGTAGTGGGGACGGAGAGAAAAACGACACAGATTTGAGTCCATGAAGAAAAAGGAAAAAGGATTTATTTAATGCTATACAGACTCGTTTTATACCTTAGTATCCTTACATGGTGTAAGGTCATTGGGCCTTTGGTCATCCACCTCTTAGGGTGATTGGCTGAATGCTACAACACCCATTTCAAAATATTTCTCTAGTCAGTATCGTAACAATACTACATAACGAGTCACAGGTGCAGATAGAGAGAAATTATATGCAAAAACCATGTCATTGTTTTGAATAGCTTGTGTGGGAAAAGCAGGGCTCTCACAGAATGCTGCAGAAAGCTGTAAAATTTCTCTGCTAAAAGCTTTTCAGCCTCCACACTTTGGGGTCCCCTCAGGCTGGATGGCACCACACCCAGCAGGGCAGAGAGTGACCAAAGACCTCTCTCCCCACGGCACAGAACCTCCTGCCATCCTGGCGGTGACGCCCAGCCTGAAGGTGCTGGTGGGAGAAGACGTGACCCTGGAGTGCTGGGTTTCGGGGGCACCCCCACCCCACATCGTGTGGTACAAAGGTGAGACTGGGAGCACGCACTGGGACCCCTCCTGTGTCCCACACACGTGGGGTCCCCTGGCCTGGCACCAGGAGGGACCCACAGAGGCACGTGGGGTGCTGACGGGGGGTCTCGGGGCAGGGGAGCAGGCGATGGCGACGTTCCCGGCGGGCACGCAGCGCGCGGTGCTGCGGCTGCAGGCGGTGCGCGAGGAGGACGCGGGGCGCTACGGCTGCCAGGCCCTCGGCGAGGCCGGCGTCGCCCTTGACAGCACCGTGCTGCACGTGGGCTGTAAGTCCTCTTGGGTCCTGCTGGGCGCTCAGGCCTGTTCCACGGCTCTCCTTTCTGGCTCAGCTCCCACTTGCTGCTTCCCAAGTCTCCCGGGCTTCCCAGCAGGGGGGTGCTGGTGGCTTGGTACAAACAGGCAGA
Source organism: Aleadryas rufinucha (assembly GCA_013397815.1). NCBI lineage: Eukaryota > Metazoa > Chordata > Aves > Passeriformes > Aleadryas > Aleadryas rufinucha. The sequence goes on from VZTH01010340.1 coordinate 206,824, forward strand.
AGCCTGGCAGGGTTTCCAAGCTTTGGGAAGATGCAGGAGGCTCAACAAGTGGCAAAAGACAAGGCAGTTGTTATTGCACGGGGACGTGAGGGTTTGAGATGCAACTGGGAATGCAAAGTGCAATCAGTGGGATTAGGCAGAGGTGGGGACTGACTTCTGTGTGCCTGAAAATCCAGGTGAAAATCTCTTGCTGGAAGCAGAAGGAATGAAAGAACATGAGGAGGAGGAGGGAAGGCTCTATGTTGAGGGCAGCAGGGTTTAAAGCAGTTAAAGATGGAAAAGTGCAAGAGATTTTGCTGAGCCAGGGGGTGATGAGTGTAACTGGAAGGGATGGAAACTGCAACAGCTCTGACAGCTTTGGAAAAGCACCGAATGCTTTAAGTCAATCTTGTAACTTGTCAGGGCACCTGGCCCATGGGTTTTGCAGCCCCATTCTTTCTCCAGGCTCAGTTGTGGGGAAGCTGGGATGCTGGACCTGCTTGAGCCCCTTCTGTGCTGCTCTCTCCTCCAGCTGCCCCTCACTTTCCTGAGCCCCTGGGCGACATGGAAGTCAAGGTTGGGGAGAGTGTGAGCCTGCTGTGCCGTGTCGAGGGATCTCCCCTGCCACAGGTCACCTGGTCCCGGCAGGATGGGAAGCCTGTGGTGGGCTGGCAGGGACCACAGGGTGTTTCCAGCCAGCTGGAGGCTGCCCAGCTCCTCATCGACAGTAAGAGCAGAGCGTGCACGCATTTATTTGTATTTTTAACTTGTGCAAGCTTAGCTGTGCTGTAACAGCCTGCAAGCCTCCAGCGCTGCGAGGTCTGTTCCCACTGGAGATGGTGGTGGGGCAGGGGAGGGTGGTCCCCATCCTGGAGCTTGCTCGGGGCTCTCCAGCCCCACCAGGCTGAGGCTTTGCCCCACTCTGCTCCAGGTGCCTCGCTGGATGACCAAGCCACCTACATCTGTGAAGCTCAGAATGAGTTTGGGAAAATCCACGCAGAGGTCAAGCTTGCAGTCACTGGACAGGGTTTGTTTTTCTATGCTTTGGCTGGTGAATTGATCCCAGCTGTGCCGGCAGTGAGTGAGTGGCAGACCCGAGCAGCTGTCTCTGGTCCTGAGCTGGCCACAATGAATGCTCAGCAACCCCAGGGCAGGGTTTGGGCAATGCCCTTCCCAGCCCTCTTTGGCTTCAAATGCTGACATGGACCCAAACTGCAGCCAATATCCCCAGATTCCTGGGGGAGTGGAATATTGGAGCTGGCTTCTGCCGAGCCAGGATCTGGACTGTGGAAGAAAGGTGATCTAGATCTGTTCTCCTGAGTGTTCCTGGCCAGTTTATCACTGATTAATACTGGCTCCCTTTCCCCTCTTTCAAGCAGCCCCAGAAATAGCTCTTGCATCTCCCGTGGTCCGTGTGCTCCCAGGCCAGCCCGTGTCGCTGCCCTGCGTGATCCTGGCTGGCAGCCCATTCCCAGCCCGCCGCTGGCTGAAGGATGGGCAGATGGTGAGACTTCCACACCTGCTGGGATGGTGGGTGGGTGGATGGACACCTCCCCTCCGGTGAGGGCGTCACTGCAGGATGGGTCCTCCAACTTCTGGGGCCAAAGCTGCTGGTGAAAGAATCTAAGGGAGCATTTGTGTTGGGAGGGCAATGTGGGTTTATCTCCACATCAGGATGTTCCTGTTGCTCAAGGATTCATTTCTGGATGTGCCCCAAAGACATGGATATGTTGATGTTTGACCCCCCTATCTGTCCTGCTTTCTGCTCTCTGCCCATGTCCAGGTGGCCCCAGGTGACCGCTACTCCATCCGGGCCGACGGGAGCCTGCACGTGGACCAGGCATGGCAGGGGGATGCAGGGACATTCACCTGTGAGGTGACCAACGCCCTCGGCTCGCACAGGCAGGACGTGTCCCTGGTCATCCACGGTGAGTGACAGGGAGCTGGGTGTCCCCACTCAGCAGTGGCACGGGGCAGGTGCTCTCTGTGCTCTGCTCTCTGTGGTGGACGTGGCCCTGGCCATGCAGGATGAGGGGCTTCTCTTCCTTCCCAGTTCCTCCCAGCATTGAGCCCGGCCCCGTCCTCGTCACTGCCACCGAGGGAGTGGCTGTCACCCTGCAGTGCAATGCCACCGGCGTGCCCCCCCCTGCTGTCACCTGGGCAAAGGTAGGTGACAGGGACAGGCTGGCTGCTGTGACCCTGCCAGTCAGGCTGGGGCCACCCTCAGGTTCAGGGTAATGTGTTTGTAGCTCCCCAGCGTGGCTGTGGCTGCCTGGGGAGGTGGCACCAAGTGCCCTGGGAAGCCGGGACCAGGGCATGGCTTGCTCTGATGGGTCCAGAGCCCTCTTCTTGCCTTTGGGATGCTCAGCTCGTGGGAGAATCTCTGCCTTCCTCCCTTCCCTTTCCTCTGTAGGGCACGGAGCCCATTTCACTAAGCCCACGCTACCACCTTGACCCCAATGGGACCCTCCTGATCCCTTCACCATCCCCTGGGGATGCTGGCACCTACTTCTGCACAGCCACCAACGCAGCAGGGTTCTCCAGCCGGGAGATGCAGCTCTCCATCAGCAGTGAGTGCTCAGGACAGCTCCAGAGGGGACTGGCAGGGAGAGCACGACCTGGGAACACTCCTGGCTTCCTTGGAGCACCTATCCTGGTGCCAGATGGGTTTGCAGGATGGGAAGAGAAACGATGAGGGCTGTGGGGCACCTGAAGTGTCCCTGCAGCAGCTGCGCTCCCTCTCCATCCAGCAAAGCCCAGGATCAGCGTGAATGGTTCACAGGAATCAGACCCTGTCACCATCCTGGCTGTGCTGGGGCAGGAGACCACCCTGCCCTGCGAGGTTCAAGGATATCCCCCTCCCCTGGTGGTGTGGAGCCGGGAGCCTCAGCCACTGCCTCTCACCACCACAAGGTAAGGAGGGTTGTGGGTGCTGGGGGCCACGATCTCCCAGGATTTTGTGTCTCCTCAGAGGGATGTCAGGTCCATGAAAGGGCTCAGCTGCTTTTCAGGGAGATGTGAAGGGCACCCCTGGTATCCTGTGGCCAATGGTCAGTGCAGGATCTGAGGCAGCCAAGCAGTGCAGCATTAGCTCTGCTCTCCTTGGAGAGCACGAGGCTTTTTTCCATCTTCCAAACATCTCCTGAGACCAGGCAGCTCCTTCCAACCCTTCATGTGCCTACCCTGGACACAGGGCTGGGGTTGGGAAGGAAAGGCAGCTCCAGTGCAGCTCCTCACCCTGCTGTCTGTCTGCCTTCGTGCACATTCCTGCCTTGTGCCGTCACAAGGTCAAGGATGTGCCTGGGGATGGTGGATCCCTGTGGGAAGTGTGGGACCAGGGCTTGATACTTCTTGGGATGAGGTTTAGCACAAACACAGTTTTTAGCCCAGCAGTGGCTTTATCTGTGCTGGGGTGTGGGGTTTTAGGCCAGTTCTGTTCCAGTGAGCGACTTCTGGAGGGACAAATAATTTTGTTGATGGTGTCGAAGCTGATGGCAGCCATGAGACAGTCATTTAACATGATTTGATGGGAGAAGATAAACACATATCCAACCATTCTCTAGGTTATCTGGTGTCTTGGTCTTCCAGTGCTTTCTCACACATCAGGGATTCCCTTCCAGCATGATGCTGAAGCCACGGGCCCCAGTCTTGGGGTTAAGCACTTCTTTCCCTGTACCTGAGGATTGCTGTGGGAAGCGGGAAGGCATCTTGGTTTTGTTCTTCCTGGGGGATGTGCTGCCTTGCGCTTCGTGTCTGGTTTGCTGTGGCTGTTCGTGGCTGACCTGTCCTGCTCCCCACATCTCAGCTGGCTTGTCCATGCTGGGTGATTTATGGGAGCACACAAGGAGGAATCTGCAGCCGTGGGCTGAGATGATGTTATGTCTGTGGAGCACAGATGAGGCTGGGAATGAGAGCGTGGCCAGCTCCAGCTGCAGGGACTGTGCTCTGGGGGGACCCTTCATCCCCCTGGGCTCACATGCTGCCTCGTGATGAGCTCGTGCAGGGGCTGAGCAAAGGGGATTTGCCCCCATGGGCAGCTCTGCCACCCTCTTTGAATGAGAGGTGGCCCTGGTGACCTTCTCTTGGCTGTCCCAAGGTGATGGTGAGGTCTCAGCCCTTAGCTCCTGCACAGGGGTAGGTGATGACACAGCTGTTCTTCCCATCCAGCTTTCCTGTTCCTTCTCCCCCAAGGTACAGTGTCCTCCCTTCGGGATCCCTCCATCTGGCCGAGCCCCAGGTGACGGACACCGGCCTCTACACCTGCACGGCCACCAACACCGCGGGGAACGCCTCGCTCAGCTACAGCCTGCACGTCCAAGGTCCAAACACCCCTCCCTGGGCTTCGTGTGCCCCTGGGGCCTTGCAGACCCTTGGCTGCTCTCACATCCCTGTGCCAGGGCCTGAGGGTGGTCCCAGCCTGAGGTCCCCTGTCCCCCCAGCTCCCCCCCAGCTGTGGATAGGAGATGGGGAAAGCCACCTGACGGCTGTTGCCAACACATCCCTGAGGATTCACTGTCACGCCATGGGCATCCCCCCACCCCAGATCCAGTGAGTGCTGCCGAGGGGTGGGTGCTGCCTGTGTTACCAGGATGGGTGGTAGGGGCCTCTGGCTTGGGGTGTCCCTTGGGGTGGGAGGCATCCATTCCTTCTCCTTGTCCCTGGTGTCCTCTGCTCAACAACCTGGGCACTGTCAGCCCCATTCCAGGTGACAATGGGACAATCCTTGCTGCCAGCACCCCCTCAGTTCACCCTGTTGGTGTGTAGAGATGGGGTGGGTGGTGGCAGGACAGACCAAGGACTTGCTGCCTGTCCCCTTCCTCGCAGGTGGCTGAAGGATGGGCACCCCCTGGATGGGCAGGACGGTGTTGTGGTGTCCGAGGACGGTGGGACTCTGCTGGTCACCCGAGTGGGGCTTGGTCACGAAGGGCTCTACATCTGCCAGGGCAGCAGCTGGGCAGGGCTGGCCCAGGCAGAGGTGCAGGTTTCAGTGCATGGTGAGCGCAGCATCTGGGCTGAGACCTGCTATCCATCCCATGTGTCAGGAAGAATGTGGCTGGCCAAAGGGGTGGGAGTTCTTGGCCTGGATTTTTGGTAGGTACAGGGTCACGGGGTTGATCCCTTGGGACCTTGTCCTTTGTTGATGAGGCTGAGAGCTGATGGCCACTGGCACCACAGTAAATCCTTGACTGGTGTTTCCTGGTGGAGGGTCCTCCCCCAGCCCCATTTCCCCTCCACCAGCAGGTTGTGACTCTGAAAGTGCTGGGTGAGAAACCAGGCAGGGAGCGGAGATTCCTGCCTGGGAAGGACGAACGTCTCATTGGGGCAGGGAACAAACCTGCTGGCTGGCTTGGGGAGCAGCGGTGGCCCCACGGGGTGATGTGGTCCCCTCCCAGAGCGGGGACTGAGCCGTGGCCCCCGACTGCTGCTCTGCCAGGGCTCAGTGTGTGCCGAGAGCCATTGGCGAGCCTGGCTGTGCCCCAGGGCCCTGCACCCTGCAGACAGCCCAGGTCACACAGAGCCGGTGACAGTGGGTGCTGGGTTGCAGTGCCCCCAAACATCGAACCCAGCGCGGTGGATCTGGCCATCCTGGAGAACAGCACGGCATCCCTGGAATGCCTGGCCTCGGGGCTGCCTGCTCCCGGTGAGCCAATCCTGTCCCTCAGCTCCTGCCCGTGAATCCCTGGGGTTTTCCTTGGGTGATGGGGGCAGCAGCATCGCTCCTCATGGCTCAGCTCTCTGCTTCCCTCCAGACATCACCTGGTACAAGGGGCACGAGCAGCTCTCGGCCGGAGCAGGACTGACCCTGTCCAGGGATGGGAAGCGCCTGGAGATCCCACGTGCCCGACTCTCCGATGCCGGCAGCTACCGCTGCGTGGCCTCCAGCGTGGCCGGTGTGGCTGAGCTCTGGTACAGCCTGCAGGTCACTGGTGAGTGCAGCTGTGGCTGCCTGAGAGATGGGGGCTTCCCCGCTGGGATATCTCGTGTGAGCGTGGGACCAGTGGGGCTGTCCCAGCCCTCAGGACACATCCTTGGAAGATGGCTCTAGCAGACCCCTGTCCTCTGCCCCATTTGCAATTCTAGTCATGCAATCCCCTGTGTTCATCCCAAATGATGTTCTGGGAAGCCATGGCCCCATGGATGGGTATTGCCAGGTCCCCATCACAGGGTCATCTACCCACCGTCCCTTTTGCACCCTGTGTGCCTGGTGACATTTCTCTGTCTCCCTGGGGGATGTCAGTGGTGACTCCTGGGCTGCTGCCGAGACTGGACAATTTTTCTCACTTGATCCAAGCATCCCTGCAGCTTCCCAGGCCACTCAGCATGTCCTCAGCATCGGGGGCTGAGCCAGGGTCTGGCTTTTCTCAGAGATGCTCTAGGCCAGTTGGTGGAAGTCCTGCAGGCAGGTGGCCAGGGAGTGGAGAAGATCCAGATCCAGTTCTCCTGGTCTGGGCTTGTTCCTGCAATCTCTTCCCAGGGAAATGTTTGCACGTCTGCTGTCCTGGCTCGGGCGGATTGTTTGGGTTCTGCTGTTTTTGTTTTTCAAGGGTTTCTGGGTGTTGGGGTTTTTCTTCTGGAAATTGATATCCCTCATGGGAAGGAGTTACCATTTTCCAGCCAGCTGTATTTATGAGCAGCTGGGAACAGCATCCAAAAATGGAAAGAGTTGGGTAACCTTCTCAGTGGGCAGGGCTGCCGAATAAGACTGTATCTGGCCAACCTGACCTTGGCCTGCATGTGGGATGCTTGGTCATCCTCTGCTGTTGGCCACGTGCAATTAAAAGCATCCCTCGCTTGGCTGAAGAGACAAGATTATTGTTTCCACGTGAAGCCAGGGCAGGGGAATGTCACTGGGGTTTTTTGTGGCAGCCAGCAGGGCTGCAGGGGGTGTTATCCAGCAGGATGGAGCTCCAGTGAGGAGCTCCCCCTCTCCTCTTGTCTGATGCCATCCATGAGCTGCTCCTCTCATCCCTGCAGTGCCTCCGTCCTTCTCCTCGGCAGAGCCCGAGGTGGTGTCCGTGCTGGAGGGACAATCTGTCCAGCTGGCCTGCCAGTGCCATGGGATCCCCCTGCCCACGCTGAGCTGGTGGAAGGATGGTAGGGCCCTGCTCCTCAGCCCTATCTCTCCCCTCATCACTTGTTGACCCAGCTGTTGGTCTCCTTGGAGCAAGGAGTGCTTTTTGTTGAGCAGTATCCAGCTTCTGGGTGGGAATTTGTCCTGCTGGGAGCCTGAGGGGAAGCTGCTGTCCCCTTCCCTGGGCAGGTGAGCCCCTCTCCACCCAGCCAGCGAGCCCAAAGCTGGTGTCCCCAGGAGGGAACGTGGTGTACATGGAGAAGGTACAGCTGCTGGACAAGGGGACGTACACCTGCGAGTGCAGGAACGCTGCCGGCAGCAGCAGCAAGGAGCATCACCTGGAGGTGCAGGGTGAGTGTGGGGGACCAGAGACCTGTGGGGGTGGGTGGAGGTGTAGTGATCTTTCTGCAAGAGGTCCAGATGGATCCAAAGCCGTTGCCTGGTGCCTTGGATATTTTGGAAGGGGTGCTGCTACCTGGGCCGGCTTTGCCCCTCCACTTGTGCACGGCTGAGGGAGCTGCTGCACATCCCCTCCTCCCTGTGTCCCTCTGCCCACAGCACTGCCAAGGGTCCAGGGCAGAAGCAATGCCCCGAGGAAGGTTTCTGTCATCGAGGGTGGCGAGACAGTCCTGGAGTGCGAGGCCGTGGGGACACCACCACCCTGGGTGACGTGGGTGAAGGACGGGCAGCCCGTGGCCGGTGGGGACGGGCTCCTGCTTACAGAGCAAGGGAGGCGGCTGCACATCCCCAGGGCAGAGGTGGCCCATGCAGGACACTACACTTGCCTGGTGGCCAATGCGGAGGGGCAGGAGCAGAGGGAGTTTGATGTTGAGGTGCACGGTAAGGATGTGGGGTGGGGTTGGGGGTAGGGTGGATGCAGGCAGGACCAGGAGGGTGGTGATGTGGAGTAGATGTTGGACAATCCAGCATGTAGAAGGTCTCAGGGTCAGCAGGGTTATGCTTCAGGAAGAGCTGTAGAGCTGGGTCCATCAGGTGGGAGTTTCTTTCCAGAGCCATCACATACAAAGTTCTCTACTACCCAAAGACTTGGGGAAACCTCATGGGTCAAGGTCACTTGAGCTATGAAAGGTCTGAGGTGGCTCAGGCCATGTGGCCAGCTTGGTGTGATACCTGTAAGCCTGGGCTCAGGTGTGCAGGTAAGTGGCACACACTTGCTGTTGTCACCTGTCCCATAACACCTTCAAAGTCACCATCTCCAGGTGACGCTCATGGTCCTTCTGGGCTCGTGTCCTAAAGCTGCACAAAGCAGGATGGCGGGAAAAGCCAGCTTCACCCAGTTTTCCCCTCTTTGCTTTGCTCCTTTGAAGTCCTGGCTGCTTTGCAAGTGGATGTCCATCTTTTTCTGCATCCCCAGTTCCCCCTGAGTTCATTCGAGGATCGGGATTGACAACCAATGTCAGCGTTTCCCTGCAAGGATCCCTGACGCTGACCTGCGAGGCCACCGGCACTCCCCAGCCCACCGTCACCTGGTTCTGGGATGGCTCTCCTGTCACCCCCAGCGAGCACATGCACGTGCTTTCAGGTCAGAGGTCTGGCTGCTGTGAGAGATGAGCACTTTGGGAACATGTTTTGCCCCAACACTGATGAGTTCAAACTCATGGTGGAGCTACAGCCCCACAGCAGCACTGCTGGGATGTGCTGGTACCTGGATCAGGGCCCTGAGACCTCTGCTCCGTGCTTCCAGGGGGCTGGCTGCTGAGGCTCACCCGTGCACGAGCCCAGGATGGTGGTCACTATTCCTGCCTGGCCAGCAATGTAGCTGGGGAGGCCAGGAGGCATTTCCACGTGGAGGTCCTAGGTAAGGAGGGGTCTTCTGTCTGCTGCAGGATTCCTGGTGGGGTTTCAGAGCTCCACCCTTGCAGGAACAGACATGAGTTAAGACTGGACATGCTGGGTGTGCTGGAGTCCTTCGTGCCTTAGGATGTGAGCTCAGAGGCCAAGCTGGCCAGCTGCTGACGTCCCTGGGGCCTTGTGTTCCTAGTTCCTCTTCACATCGAGAATGCGGGTGAAGAAGACACCTTCAGAGTGCCCGAGGGTCACCCTGTCACCTGGTCCTGCCTGGCTGCAGGTGAGCATCAAGTGGGGAAGGGAGGTGACGTGAGCAAGTGGGAGATGGGGCTTAGGGGCAGACCTGAGTCTCACTTTGGGGTGTGGAGCAAGCAGATGGCTCCAGTCAGAGACATGAAAACAGCTGAAATCGGCTGCAGAGCTTTTTTGGGATGGTTCCTGGCTTTGCAGTTGTGCTGTCCGGGAAGCACTGGGGAGGGGACGCCCACATGGGGAGCCTGTTCCACAATGTAAGCTCCAATCTTTCCCAAATGGAGCTAAAATTCCTCTAATCTCATTTCTCCTTTAGTGATGGGAATAATTAATCACCTCCCACTCAGGACAGTTCTCTTTCTTCTTGCTGGCTCATCCAGCAGCCTCTAAAATCCTGATCCAGATCATGATAATTCTGATCTGGGATGATGTCCCTGCTTTCCAGAAAAGCTCCGACAGTGACCCCAGCCAGGCTGTGTTCACACATGGAAAAACTTCCCACAAAGGCCAAAACCCGTTTTCCATCCCTCACAGGCAACCCAAAACCTAAGATCACCTGGCTGAAAGACAACCACCCACTCCCTGGCACCTTCTCCATCTCCCCTGATGGCTCCTTGTTCCACATCCCCCGAGCCTCCCTGGCCGACGCTGGTCGCTACTCCTGCATGGCCTCCAGCTCTGGGGCAAATCAGACCAAGCACTACCTGCTGGATGTTTTGGGTATGAGCTGCCTTTGGATGGAGGCAGGGTCTCAGGTCTGAGCACACAGGTTTTAATGGCCTGCCCCAGGTAGGTGGGGAGGATCTCTTAGTCCTGTCGCCAAAGCATGGCATGGACCTGCCCCAAAGCCCTTGTGAGACCTCTTGGAGGAACAGAAAGCATCTGTTTAGTGCAGGATCCATCTCTGATGGTGGCTTGTGGGAAGGGGGGGTGTGTCTTCTGGCTCTTTGTGTTTTTGGAGGGCACCAGGACAGGGCAGAGTCTGAAGGTGGCACCTGCTGTGTCAAGTCCAACTCCCCAAACTTGGATCATGTTCTCTGGTGGGGGGTGAAGCACTGGGAAGCCCAGGTGGATGCTAGGGCTGATCTAACACACAACCACGTCTCTGCAGCCAGTCCCAGCTTTGCTCGAGATGATGCTGCCACAGACGAGGTGACGGTGATCATCAACAACCCCATCTCCCTGGTCTGCGAGGCTCTGCCATACCCATCTCCCAACATCACCTGGCTCAAGGACAAGGTTCCTCTCAAAGCATCTCGGAACGTCCTCCTGCTCCCTGGTACCGTGCTGCTGTCCACTGGCTCTGCATGACCGTGGTGGCCCCTTGCTGTGTGTGCCTTGGGGAGTGGGAGCGGGGCCTTTTCTTGCTCTGGCTGGGGTCCAGCACAGCAGGATGGTGAGAAGTCATCGTCCTGCAGGACCTGAGGGCTCAGGCCATCAGCTGGATGCTGCTCTTCCAAGTGCTGCATCCTCTGATAATACTTAGGGCCTCCTCAGTGCTGGTTTTTATAAGCCTGGGACTGGGCTCTAGAAGAGCATTAGGCCCCCTCAAGCCAGGCTTGCAGGGGCTCACCAGATCCCTTGAGATGCCTTCAGGTGCTGCATGGGGAGAGAGAGCTGTGGCTGTGAGCAGCGACCCTCTCAGGAGACTCCTTTTGCCCAGGTGGCCATGGGCTGCAGATCCTGAATGCCCAGGAGGAGGACACGGGCACCTACAGCTGCGTTGTGGCCAGCGAAGATGGGGAGGCTGTGAAGAGCTACGCTGTGAAGGTCCTGGGTGAGGGGGCTCCCCATGTCCTTCCTAATTCCTGCAGTGACCTCACCGCTGTAACCAAGCCAGCACTGCTCCCCTTTTTGCTCCCCTTTTTGCTCCCTTTTTGTCTTTCCCAACTAGTTCCTCCTTGGATTGCCAGAGAGGATCCTTTGGGGGAATTTGCCGTGAAAGAGGTGAAAACCAGGGTCAACAGCACAGTGGTGCTGGAGTGTGAGACCTGGGCTGTGCCCGAGCCGACCATCCGGTGGTACAAGGACAAGCAGGTGAGGTCCCAGCTGTGACCAGGGAGGAGCTGCTGGGTTTGGGGACTGTCCCAGCTGGATGGAGTGGGAAGATACCCTTTGTATGGCTGGCTGGGCTCTGCCCCACTCCTGGGTGTGTAATACTCCTCCTGCCCTTCTGTTTCTCCCCTGCAGCTCCTGGCAAGCTCCGAACACCTCCAGCTCCTCAGTGAGGGGCAGGTCCTTCAGATCCAACCAGCCGGTGTCTCGGATTCGGGGCACTACACCTGCGTGGCCACCAACGCTGTGGGTGAAGATGACAGGGACTTCATCGTGCACGTCCAAGGTGAGCCCTGGGCAGAGAGCCAGCATCCAGAGCAGGGGGTGTCTCAGCAAGAACAGGGGCCCTCAGGGGTCACTTGTGGGAGGAGAGAAGGGTGAGCAGGAAAAAAGTCCAAGCCTGCTGGAAAACAACATCTCCTCAGCTCCAGTCAGGGCTGGACTGGTTGCACCGGGGGGTCAATGTCCCCATTCCCCACAGCTGACCACAGCCTGTCCCCGCAGTGCCCCCCATCTTCCAGCAGCAAACAGGCCCCAGAGAAGCTCTTGAGATCTTCTACCGGGAGGAAGACCGGGATGGGGAGGTGACAGAGCACCGACAAGCTGTCCTTGGCCAGCCCACCGCACTCTACTGCGACACCAGTGCCATCCCAGCCCCCCAGCTCACCTGGTACAAGGATGGGGAGCCCCTCTCCCCTGGCCCGGGGGTGCTGATGCTGCAAGGTAATGGGTGATAGGTGTGAACCCCCACTGTGGGGCTTGGGGGTGGTCCTGCAGCAGTTCTGTGGGTTGAGAGCATCCACAACATGGAGGAGGTTGGATCCTGTCCCCTTCCTCCTGCCAGCACACACAGCACCCGTGGGACATCTGAAGTCACTGGGGCTGCGCAGGGCGGGGCTGGAGGGGATATCCCACAGACCCTTCCCTGTGCCCTGCCCCAACCCTGTCCCGTGTCACAGGGGGCCGGGTGCTGCAGCTGCAGGCGGTGCAGGAGGAGGACAGGGGCAGGTACACCTGCGAGGCGGCCAATGCTGTGGGACAGGACCGCCTGCACTATGAGCTGGAGGTGCTGAGTGAGTACAGGGACGGGGGGACGTTGGATTGAGGCACACAGCAGCCCCGTAACTGCCTGCTTCCAGCTGCCCCAGCCATCCGTGGTGGCACAGAGGACCTGGTGGAGGAGGTGACGGCCACTGTCAATGGCACCATCCGCTTCAAGTGTGAAGCCACTGGGCACCCAGAGCCCACAGTGTCCTGGCTCTGGAATGATCTCCCCATAGAGGCTGGCCCACGGCACCAGCTCCTGGAGGGTGGCACAGTCCTGCAGGTTGGTGTCCCCCCTAAGCAGGTGGCTGTGTTGGGGAGGGACACAGGAGACAGCAGGTGGAGGGGATGGGGCACACTTTCCTCCCAAAGGAGGCTGCCTTGGTCTCACCAAAGTCCCCATGGGAGTCCCAACATCTCCCCAGCTCGGGGCAGCCCTCAGTGGTGCTCTGCTCCCCCTCTGCAGGTGGCAATGGTGGAGGCAGGTGACACTGGAAGCTACACGTGCGTGGCTGAGAACCTGGCTGGGTCAGCCGAGAAGCACTTTGCCCTCGCCATGCAGGGTAAGGCATCTCCCCTTCCCTGGGTCACTGATTTACTCCCCTCCTCCTCTTTCTCCACCAACTGGAGTCTCCTGTGGCTCTGGAACTGCATGGCTGCCTCTGTCCCCTCGTGCTGGTCACACTCGCCCCATGCGAGGAGGTCGAGGTGCCGCACGCTCCGAGCAGGCGAGAGGCTCAGTGCGTGTTTCCAGCTGGGGAGGCACCGACCTCCACAGTGATGGCTCCCCTTTGGCACTGTCTTTTGGGTGCACTGGAGCAGAAGCTCCCTGGAGTGTGGGTACAAACCCCGAAAACGTCGATGGTGTTGTCAATGGCAGCGTCTCACTCGTGTGTGACATCCAATCCCACCCGGCTGCAGAGATCACCTGGTACAAGGATGGCCACGTCCTGCGGCTCGGTGAGGAGGTGACCGTCACCCCAGGTACATTGGGATGAGCCAGAATGATTGCCTATGCCCTGGCTCTAGGTCCCCTAACCCCCCTTTTGGGATGCCACATGTAGGACTCGAGCTTAGATTTTGGTTGCATGACACGCTAATGACACCCTGAGTGATCCCCTCTGGAGAGGACCAAGGGCTGCATCCTACAGAACTCCATGCTGCTGCTTCCTGGGAGCTCAGTGCCCTTTCCTGCAGGGCACAGCAAAGCTTTGGACCTCAAAGAGAGACTTCGTGGCCAGACTCCTTTTGCATGGAACTTGACTGGGTGCTGGGGGATCAGTCAGCTTGCTGCCATGGTGGCCCAGACCTAGTCCTGCTCCAGGCTGTCCTGATTCCCTGCTCTCCGCTTCTTCCAGGCTCTCGCGTGCTGCAGCTCCCTCACCTGCAGCTTTCCAGCTCAGGCACATACACGTGCATGGCACAGAACGTGGCCAGCCAGGATGAGAAGAGCTTCATCCTCACCATCCGTGGTAAGCGGTGAGGGCTCAGCCAGGAGCTCTGTCCCCTGAGCACACGCTGAGGAGCCGACAGTGAACCCCAGTCTGTCTCACACCCCCTGCCCCTGCTCATCCTCCCCAGAACCCCCAGGCATCCAGGACCCACAGCAGGAGACTCTTGAAGCTGACATGGGGACAGCCCTCGTCCTGACCTGCCAAGTTGGTGGTGTGGCCGTGCCCGCTGTCATCTGGCTGAAGGATGGGAGCCCGCTGGGTGTGTGTGCAGGGGAACGCTGTGCCAGGCTGCCACCCTCAGCCTCGCTGCTGTTCCCCTCCAAGCAGTCCTGCCTCAGTTTCCCAACTTCTAATCCTGCTGCAAGAGACCCTCAGGGCTGCACAGGGAGGGACAGAGCCTGCGGGGGCTGGCCTGTTCCCTGCATGCTTTTAAGAGACCTCAGGTTCATTCCTGAGGATCGAAGCATTGGGATGTGGGCACAAGATGTGATGGAGGGATATGGGGAGTGAGCTCTCTGGGTACCAGCCCTTGGGGTGCTTGCTGGGACAGGGGTTTACCCCCAAACCAGTGGCTCTTTTCTCCTGTAAAGCTTCAGCAGTGAACTCTGCAAAAACCCTGCTTTGCTTTAACGTTGTCCCCAAACCTGGGTCCCAGGGGTGGGAAGGGGGGAGCACAACGAGCCTGGGGAGGGCTCAGTGGAGAAGCACTGCTCAGCCCCCTTCACCCTATCTCCTTGCAGAGATGAGCCCAGAGCAGGGTCTGGTGTCTGGGGGGACCCAGCTCCAGCTCAGCCCCCTCCAGCCCTTCCACCAGGGCCGATACACCTGCCTGGCACAGGGCCTGGGGGCTGAGACTCGCAAGGACTTCATGGTGCTGGTGCGAGGTAGGGCTTCCCCGAGGCACCCTGGTCCCTGCAGGCTCTCCCTCGGTGGTGAGCCTTCCTCCCCCTCCTCTCCCTCAGCCCCCTCTCTCCCCGGTGCAGTGGCCCCCCAGATCAGCAGTGCAGGGGACCCCAGTGAGCACAGCGTGCTGGAGGGCAGCAGGGTGAGGCTGGAGTGCCGGGCAGAGGGGCAGCCCACCCCCCACATCTCCTGGCTGAAGGACGGGCAGCCCCTGGGGCTGCAGCCCCCCTCACATGCCCGGTGAGTCTGGGGGGGGACGGGGACACCCCAGGGGCTCAGTGTCCCCACGTGCAAAATTGCTGGGCAAGACAGGCTGAGCTCTGCTGCTTCTTCCTGTTGTTTGGTCTGGGATGCACTCATCCCAGCTCTTTGCTGAGAGAATATCACCCTGGGTTAAGCCCTGGAGACTGGAATGGTCACTGTCACCCTGGCAGGGTCTCAGTTGATGCCCTGACCTTGCAATGTGCCCAAAACCCCTCATCTTTGGCTGTAAACCGAGCACAGAGCACTTCTGCCCCACGGGCACTTTGGGGATGAGCACACAGGTCACTGTCCCATCCTCCCCACGCAGGGTGACCCCGGATGGCAGCTCCCTGCTCCTCGAGGGGCTCCGAGCTGCCGACTCCGGAGCTTACACGTGCCTGGCCCGGAACAGCCTGGGCGAGGACACGCGGCTGCACACGCTGAACGTGCTGGGTGAGCAGGGCTGGGAGCTGCGGGGCAGCGCCGGGGCCACCCCCACCCCCGACAGCCCCATCAGCCCCTCTGTCCCCTCGCCCAGTCCCTCCCGCCATCGAGAGAGGTGCTGATGACTCGGAGGTGGTCCGTGGAGTCCTGTCCGCCGTGGTGACTCTGGAGTGCTGGGCACGGGGGTCCCCTCCGCTGCACGTGAGCTGGCTGAAGGATGGGCTGCCCCTCCGCCTGTCCCCTCATGTCACCCTGCTCTCAGCTGGGCACATCCTCCGGTGAGAAGGGACCTTGGAGCAATGGTCAGCCACAGGCTTTGGGGCTGGTACCCAGGTTTGCATGAGGGAACGGCCACTGCTGCACCCTGAAGTGGCTGAGTGTCACCTTGGGGAGCAGGGGGTCACCCGGAGCTGATGTCTCCTCCCCACCCCTGTGCCCCATCCCGTGGCTTAGGATCTCCCAGGCACAGGTCTCCGATGCCGGACTCTACACCTGCATCGTGTCCAGCCGGGCAGGGGTGGCCGATCGCAGCTTCGTCCTGCAGATACAGGGTACGGGGCAGGGGTTGGGGGGGCAGAGCAGGGGGTGCCTGGACACTGACTTCGTTGGCCGAGCACACGAGCAGGATCCTGAGCCATCCCTCGACTGCTGGGCTGGGCTCGGATGGGATGGAGCAAAGCAGGGCCAGCCTGAGAGCAGTCCCAGAGCATCCTGCAGGAGGGCTGAGCCACCTCTGGCTGCTCGCAGGACATCAGGAAATGGCCAAACCCACCCCCAGTGCCTGGGGACCTGACTTTTTTTCCTTAAAGGGAATCCTTCCCTCCCCAGTGCCCCCTGTCCTGGAGAGCCCCGAGAGCAGTGAGGAGCAGATGGTGGCTGAGGGCTCTGATGTCACTTTCACCTGTGAAGCCACCGGGTCCCCAGCACCATCAGTGACCTGGCTGAAGGATGGAGAGCCCCTGGGGCAGCAGAATGACCGGGTGCCTGGTGGCCCACAGCTGAGCCTGGTGGCTGTGGGGCTGTCTGATGCAGGCATTTACTCGTGCCTGGTGGTGAATGAAGCGGGAGAGGTCAGCAAAGCCTTCCACCTCCTGGTGATGGGTGCGTGTCATCCCTCTGGGATTTTGGGAGGGCAGCTTAGCCAATGTTTTGGGAGCGATGAGGGGATGAGCCCTCCTGCCTTGCCGTGTGCCTTGCAGAGCCGCCCCGTGTCGAGGCTGCGTCCCACCCCACTGAGATGTCCATCGCTGTGGGCACCCCTATAGAGCTGACGTGTGTGGTGATGGGTGTCCCTATGCCCACCGTCACATGGGAGAAGGATGGACGGCTGCTGGCAGGGCCCTTGCTCGTGTCGGGGAATGAGAGCACCCTCCACATCGACAGCACTGAGGTAGGAGCTCCACTTTTTTCTCCCTACCTGGGTTTGCTTTTTGTGCCTCAATTTTTCCGTCTCCTGGCTGTGCAGGTGGCTGATGCTGGCTTGTACACCTGCCTGGCCACTAGCGCTGCAGGGGAGGACAGCAGGAGCTTCCATGTCAGCATCCAAGGTAGTGTGGCCCCAGCAGTGCAGCGAGGAGGGGGCTAGCAGGGGGAGCTGCAGGATGGTCCAAGCTTTGAGGGACCAGAGAGCCAGAGCATCCCTGCATCCTTCTTTGGGATTGGTGTGGGCTCCAAAAGAGGAGTCTGGAGCACAGTGATGGTCCTGCAGAGTGGGGGCCTATGCACGAGTTATGAGGACAGGTATGGGGGTGCCCAACCCATGTGGCACACCCTGACCCCCCTGGTCCGTGTCCCACAGCACCATCCAGCATCGCAAGCACTGGGGAGACGCCCATCATCACAGCTGTGGCAGGGGGGCAGCTCCTCCTGGAGTGCCCAGAGGGTGCTGAGCCCCACCCAAACGTCGAGTGGCACCGGGAGGGCTCCCCGCTGCAGGTACCTGTGAGGGGACCAGGGATGGTCACGGTCAGGGACTGGGATGTACCGCCACCGGCAGCATCGGGCTGGTGCTGGGGGTGATGCTGGGTGGCTGCTGATGGGGGTCCCGGGGGTTTTAGGAGGATGCCCGCAGGCAGCTCCTGGCCCAGGGGCGTTTCCTGCAGCTCCGGGCGGTGGCTGCGGCGGACGGTGGCGAGTACAGCTGCAGGGCCACCAGCGCCCCCGGGGACACCGCCCCGCGCGTCCGGGTGCAGGTCCACGGTGAGTGCTGCCCGGTCCTGGCGCAGAGTGCCGGTTCCTTCCCGGTTAAATCCAGGATGTGGGATATTATAGGGTGTCATATGGTCGGGTGATGGGATGGTGGGGCTGGACTACGCCCAGCCCCCAGCGCTGCTCTGGGCTGGCGTCCTCCATTCCTGAGCCTCATTCTGCACTCTCGGTGGTGTCTCTGGGTGCTGCTGCAGTGGCCCCAGAGATCCAGCCGGGCCCCGAGGAGGTGAAGGTGCTGCTGAACACCTCGGCCGTGCTGCCGTGCCGGGCAGAGGGGTGGCCCGTGCCCCGGGTGACATGGCGGAAGGACGGCCAGCTCCTGCCCCTGCCTGGGAGTGACAGGTATGAGGCTCTGCGGGTTGGTGGCACCAAGAGTTGGTGCTCAGATCATGCCACCCTTCACAGCAGCAAGTGATTTAGTGTGCCAGTCACCCTGTGGAGAGCTGTGCTCTGTCCTCACACCAGCTCACTGGACGCATGCTGCATGTGGCTGCAATGGCACTTGTCACCTTCCCAACCTTCCCAACCCTGAACCCACAGGGTTCACTTGCTCTCCTTCCCCAGGCTGCAGCTCCTGCCAGGAGGCTCCCTGCAAATTGACCCCGTCCAGGTCCAGGATTTGGGCCATTACCTCTGCATGGCATCCAGCGCTGCTGGCTCCGACCGGCGAGGCCTGGACCTCCATGTCCTGGGTAAGCAGGAGGGCTGGATGGATCCCTCCTGGCTCACCCTCCTGCAACCCACCACGGCTGGGCTGCTCTCATCAGTGCAACGATGTGCTACCGTCCTCTGCTCATCGCTGCCCTGCCCTCCCACAGTCCCTCCTGCCATCACCCCTGGGCCCTCCAACCTCACCCTGCTGGCTCAGCAGCCGGCCACACTGGGCTGTGACACCCGGGGGTACCCCGAGCCCCACATCAGGTGGGAGAAGGATGGCCGTCCCCTGAACCTGCACCTCTCATCCGGCGCCTACAGGTACCCGCAGCACCCGCCACCTTGTACACCAAAGGGTTCCCCTGTAGGGTGGGGTTTGCCCCTCCTGCTGCCCCCCACGGGACAGGGGCGATCCTGATGTGTGCTCTGCCCGCACAGTTTGCTGTCCTTAGGGTCACTGCTCATCTCCAGCCCTGGTCCCCAGGACGAGGGGCGGTTTGAGTGCATCGCCACCAACGCTGCTGGAGAGGCACGAAAGGTCTTCCTCGTGTCTGTCCATGGTGAGCTCCTGGGGCTGGAGGCCTTGCTGGGAGTGGCTTTCCCAGGATCAGTCACCGCCTCGGGGGGTGATGTGGGTGTGCTCCAGCCCCACATGGGGTTGGGTCCCCTCTCAAGGACTGGGCTTGGGGGTGGACAAGAGGGGAAGAGAAATACTCGAGCCCATGTGAACAGGGACAAGAATCCTCTTCAACGTTTGCCATACAGCCCTGCTCACCTCCCTCCCTCCTTTCTCCAGTGCCCCCCACCATCGCTGATGACCTTACGGATGTGGTTGTCACCCGGCTGTCCCCCGCAGTCCTCACCTGCTACGCCTCCGGCGTGCCCCCGCCCACGGTGTCATGGAGCAAGGAGGGGGCTCAGCTGGGCAGCAGAGGAGGGGGCTACCGCGTCCTGCCCAGAGGTACAGCACAGGGCAGCACAACCCCCAGGGGGTCCCTGCCAGCCCTCCCGCTGCCTCCCCTCTGCCCGCTGTTTTCCAGGAGCCCTGGAGATCAGGCAGGCTCTGCCTGCGCACAGCGGCCGCTACACCTGCACTGCTCGGAGCGCCGCGGGCACGGCCCGGAAGCACCTCTGGCTCACGGTGCACGGTACACACGGCTCCGGGGTCCTGCTGCTGGGGGTCCTGCACCCTCTTCCCAGGGTAGCACTTCCCTGCCCTTCACAGAGCCCCCTGCCTTGAAGCCCCTGCCCGGCATGGTGATGGTGATGGTCAACACCAGCGCGGTGCTGTCCTGTGAGGCCACAGGCGTCCCCCGGCCGGAGGTCACCTGGCAAAAGGATGGTGTTGGCATCGCTGGAGGTGAGCAGGAGCGTGCTGGGGGCTGGCAGAGCCCACATTATCTGCCAGCCTTTACTTGGGGGAAGACTTAGGTGCCAGGGGGTTGTAGGCATCCCGGCAGGGTGTGGGGTGTCACTTTGTGTGGGTCCTCCTGGCTCCCGGCTGCTGCCCAAGGTGGGTGTGGTGGCCTCTAGAGCTGTTCCATGGAGACTCCTCGGGAAGAGGCACTTCTGTGGGGGAAGCAGTCCCTGCACATCATCCATCTGTGCCTTGGCTCAGCTGTGCTGCCCCGTCCTGTCCTTCATTTCTGCCAGGGTCTGGGCTGAAGGTGTTCCCCAACGGGCAGCTCCGTCTCCTCCGAGCTGCCCCGGAGGATGCAGGCACCTACCTGTGCATGGCTCGCAACCCCTCGGGCACGGCTGCGGGGAGGACCAGGCTCGTTGTGCAAGGTACAGCAGCGATCAGAGCCCCAGTGCTCACCCCTCTCCTCAGCCCCTTCCCCAGCACCTCACAGCAAAACGTGGCTGCCAAGGTCCCTGCCCTTTTGCCCCATCCAGTGCCCCCCATCATCGCTGCCGGCCCGCTGGAGCTGGTGGTCCTGGAGGGGCTGGAGGTGCTGCTGCCCTGCGCCGCCCGTGGTGTCCCCGAGCCTCGCGTGTCCTGGAGCCGGGAGGGAGCCCCGGTGAGGGACGGGAAGGCCACTGTGCTGCCCTCCGGGGAGCTGCTGCTCCGGGATGTCCAGGTGAGCACTGTCCCCTAGGGCCACAGTGAGGCTGGAGCGCTGAGGAACAAGTGTCTTTTGCTGCAGAAGAGCATTTGGCTGCTCGTGAATATATCTGGCAGAGGGAGAGCCCCGTGCAGTCCTGTGCCACAGGCTGGAGGGTTGGGGCAGTGTGACAGTGCTAATGTGGGCTGGAAAAAGTGGCTCTGTCCAAACTGTGATTTTTTAGATGCACAACAACCAGCAAAGCTGTAGCTCAGTGGGCCAGGGCTGCAGCTGGACCCCAGATTTAAGATGACTCCCTCTCATCCTCATGCAGGAAGGGGATGCTGGGAGCTACTCCTGCACCGCGGTGAACTCTGCTGGGAGGGCCGTTCGCCGGCTCTCCCTCTCCATCCACACCCTGCCCACCTTCACCCACCTGCCCACAGACATCACCCTGAGTCGGGGCGAGAGGCTGGAGCTGGTGTGTGCCGCCGTGGGCAGCCCCCAGCCCCGCGTCTCCTGGTTGGCCAACGGGCAGCTCGTCACTGGTACCTGGGCAGGGGATGCTGAACCTGGGGGGGAGAAAGTGATCCTGGTGCCACCCTTGTCCCACCTTTCGGGGTCCCCGGGGTGCCAGCACGTCTGGCTGTGCGGGGTTGCAACCGGCTGATCCCCGACCAC
This sequence comes from Aleadryas rufinucha, assembly GCA_013397815.1. Taxonomy (NCBI): domain Eukaryota; kingdom Metazoa; phylum Chordata; class Aves; order Passeriformes; genus Aleadryas; species Aleadryas rufinucha. The sequence goes on from VZTH01010340.1 coordinate 227,667, forward strand.
ACTTTCGGGGGTTTGCACCCCGCAGATGGTGTGTCGGGGCAGGGCGGGCGGAGCATCCTGCGGCGGGAGGCAGCCACACCCACGGACAGCGGGACCTACGTGTGCCACGCCGAGAACAGCGCCGGTGCCATCAGGGCCGCTGCCTTCGTCTCTGTCAGAGGTAGGTGCTGGCAGGAAAACTGGGGTGCCCGTCCAGCCCCCCTCCTCTGACACCCCTTTCCCTTTCCCAGAGGCACCCGTCATACAGGGGGACCGCAGCACCTACCAGGTGGAGCGCTCCGGAGGTGATGCCCTCCTCGACTGCGATGCCCAGGGTCACCCTGAGCCCCTCATCCGCTGGAGCAAGGACGGGGTGCCGGTGGTGGCCCACGGGCGCCTGCGCCAGCTGCAGAACGGCTCCCTGGCCATCCGTGCTGTGGGGGTGAGCGGGGCCTGGGGGGTGCTGGCACATTTCAGGATGCTTTCCTGGCAAAGCAAAACTCTGTGCTGATGCTGTTGGTCCTGCTAGAGCACCGATGTGGGGCAGTACCAGTGTGTGGCGGAGAATGATGCGGGCACAGCAGCAAAAGTTGTCACCCTGGCTCTGCAGAGTGAGTGCTGCCCACCTCTGCACCTTTCTTTTAAGGGACTGCAAACCATGTCAGCTCTCAGCCCCTCCAACCACCCCTGATCCGTGGGGAATGCTCCCAGAACCGCTGGAATGCTGCATCACTACCTGCATCCCTTTCCCTGCCCAGGTGCCCCCGTGGTGATGGTGACACCCAGAGCAGTGACAGTCCATGCTGGGCAGCGGGTGCTGCTGCACTGTGTCGTGTCAGGGGAGCCCACCCCCTCCGTGGAGTGGCAGCGGGATGGGGAGCCACTCCCCGAGGGTCCCCATGCCCGTGTCCTGCCCAATGCCACCCTGCTCCTGCCCTCTGTCACCCACCATGACGCCGGCAGCTACTCCTGCCTCACTCGCAATGCCCTGGGCTCTGCTGTCGCCCACACCTCCCTGGATGTCCAAGGTGGGTGTCTGTCCCTGGCCCTGGGGGGTTTTGGCTGGCTCGGGGGCTGGGGCTGCCTGCAGTGCTGTTACACCCTGGGGTGAGACCTCCAGCACGGTGGTTTGGAGGGATATTGCCTTTCCTTGCTTGTTCCAACCCCTGTGATTCATACTCTGGCTTGTCCTCTCCTCTCTCCCACTGCTCAGCTGAAGGCCTGAGCCCAAACAGACCCTCGCCCGAGCAGCCATGGTGTGCCAGCCCTCAGTGGCCTCTCCTTGGCCTTCCTGCCATGGTTGCCCATGATTAAATTCCCATCTCCCAGGGGCTCTGCTACACGCACAGACACATCCTTTCCTGCTGCCCCTCGGGAACGGAGAGCCAGGCTGGAGGAAATGCCAGGTGCCCTATGTGCCCTTGTGTGGCTGGTGGCATTTCGCTGCCAGGCATGGTGGAGAAGCAAATAAAAGCTTGGGGCTATGCCAGAGCCTTGAGGATGATACAGAGCAGGGTTTGGGCGTGTCAGTGCCTGTTGGTGTGACAAGGCACAGGGCCACGCTCACAACGTCCCTCGTCAACATGGCACCATGCCTGGAGCTGTGGGGTCTCTGGGGACTGTGCTGCAGCCAGGCAGGGACACTGCCTGCCTTGCTCTGGCTGCCTTCACCTCCAAAAAACAAGATTTTCTTGACATGCAAATTAGTGAGAGGGGAGTCAAAGAAGCACCCTGCTCTCCCCATGGGTGTGCAGTCCCAGTGCTGCTGCCTGACCCCATCCTAATTGCCCCAGGGGAGCTGCACCAGGTGCGAGGCAGCCTGGTCGGTGTCATCAATGGCCACGAGCTCGGTGTCTCCACCCTTGATGCCAGCGTGCTGGGTGACTCTCAATCTGGCACCGCCGCCCTCCGGAGCAGCATTGGGAGCATTCCACCCGCCATAGGTGGGTGGACATTTCTACCCTCATCCTTGTGAGAGTTTTTACCTCTGTCAGATGTAAATCTTGGAAGAAAGGTTTTTATTTCTTTTTTCCCCCAAAAGCAACCCCTACCTCTGTGCCCTGTGGGCAAGGGGGTATGGGACAGGCTGGGTGCCCCCTTAGGAGGGTGCTGGCTCCATGGTGACTCGTTTTCTTCCCCATTCCCAGGGCCGCTGATGCGGGTGCTGGTGACCGTCATTGCCCCCATTTACTGGTCCTTGGCACACGCCAGCAGGGCAGCCCACAGCGGGTTCCTGCTCACCCAGGGCACCTTCCAGCACGAGTCTCTGCTGCAGTTTGCCACAGGTGAGGGGTCTCTGATGGGAGAGCCTGATCAGCTTCTGGGGAAACTCAGGCTTCATCTCCCCCATGCACCATCCCTGATCCGGGAATGGAGCTGTGTGTGGGGGTGCTGTGGGCTGCTGCTCACCGTTCCCCCCGGCAGGGGAGCTCCTGCGGGTCACCCACCTCGCCCGGGGCGCGGATGGCGCTGGCGCTCTGCGGCTGGACAGTGTCATCAGCGGCTCTGTGCCGGAGAGCTTCGGCGATGCCGTGGTGCTGCTGCAGGTGCTGGCACTGCCCATTATCTCCGTGGGACCCACGACTCCCACGGGAGCCGGGAGCACGGGGGGGTCCATGGCCTGACCCCTCCCTGCCTCTCCCCAGGACTTCAGCGAGCGCTACGTGCAGACGGGAGCAGGGCAGCTCTCCGGGGACTCGGTGCAGAGCTTCCTGCGGGATGGACGCCTCATCCGTGCCCACTGCAATCACACCATCGTGTTCGACCCCCCAGTGGGGCCACAGCCCCCCCGGGTGCAGCACCTCCGGGCCCGAGCCATCACAGCCTCCTATGACCCAGCCAAAGAGGAGCTCCGCTTCCAGCTCCGTGTCTCTCTTGATGCAGGTAACCAGGCGAGTCTCAAGGATGGGGGTGGATTCATTATCAGTTCTGGGTGTCTGTGAGGGTGCAAAGACCACGTCTCTGCAGTGACATGTCACATCTCATTCTCTCTGCTCAATTCCCAGGGGCTGATAGAGACCAGTGCCCACTGGGATTCATCCCAGACCCTGGGCAGCTGTACTGCATTGGTATGGACCCTTCCTGAGGGGGCATGTGGATGGCAAGGGGCACCTGGTGTGGCAGGTTCCTGAGGTGCCTGTGGATGGCACAGGCACCTTCCCTGTCCCCCCAACCCTGTCCTGTCTCTGCTTCCCAGACGTCGATGAATGCACCGAGGGGTCCCACGCCTGCCGCTACAACCAGATCTGCCAGAACACCGCCGGCTCCTACCACTGCTCCTGCCCTCCCGGCTACCACACACTGGGCATTGGCTGGCCATGCTTGGGTATGAGCTGGACTCCCAGGGTCCGTGGTCAGCCCTGACCTGCTCCAGCCTGTTTCCCCCACCCAGCTGCAGCTCCCCATCTCTTTCCTCCCCCAGATGTCAATGAGTGCCTGCAGTTTCCCCCACCGTGTGCCTTTGAGTGCCACAACCTGCGAGGCTCCTACGAGTGCCTGTGCCCCCCTGGCAGGACCCTGCTGCCAGGTGGGCAGTGTGGCACAGCAGGGACAAATGGAGGGGACACAACGGGCAGCGTGCCCCGGGACACCCCCCTGCGCTGGCGGGGGCCGAGCAGCCGCCCACGGGGACGATCCTTCTACACTCAGCTCGCCCTGCACCGCGTGGCGAAGGATGCAGGGGTGGGTGCCCGGGGCCCCCCCTGCCCCACGGGCTACATCAGGAGGAATGGCACCTGCACTGGTGAGTGCACAATGAGGAAGGGTGTTGCAGGGAGTTCAGAGGCCGCTTTGTCCCCAAAAGGTACCTCGTGTCCTTCTTGCTGCCCTGTCCACCACTTTGTTTGTGCCCTGTGGTCTTCACTGCCCTGGGAAAGGGAGACGAGAGCCAGGTTGGCCCAAGGCAATGGCACCAGAGGGGACTGATCCTTCCCGTATTGCCTTTACCCTTTCTTGCCCTGCAGACCTCGATGAGTGCCAGACAGTGAACCAGTGCCAGCACGAGTGCAGGAACAGCCCAGGCAGCTACCGCTGCCTCTGCCCCCCTGGCTACCGGCTGCTGTCCAATGGGAAGACCTGCCATGGTCAGTGCAGGGTGCCAGCGGGGTGCCCAGTCCCCACGGTGCCCTGGGTGTCATTTTTCTGGGGCTGCAAGTCTTTCTCCTTTCTTGGGATGGTTGTTCCCAGACTCAGCACTCCATAGTCTGAGTGCTCATGTCTCACTGCCTCAGTGTCCGGGCAGATACAGGAGGGTGGGGGAGCTGGGGATTGAACCCCCATCTCAGCTTTAGGCACCCCAGCACCCTCAGACCCGTCCCCTCTCTCCCTGCAGATGTGGATGAGTGCGTGGAGGGCACAGTCCGGTGTGGCTCGAGCCAGATGTGCTTCAACACCCGTGGAGGTGCCCGGTGCATGGATGTTCCCTGCCCGGCCGGGTACCGGAGAGGCTCCAGCCCAGGGTGAGTCGTGCTGCGGGGCTGGGGGTGCCCATCCCGCTCTCCTCATGTCACCCTGACCCTGAGTGTCCTGTCCACTCTCCGGCACCCACCACATCCCACATTCCCCATCTCTCGTGCAGGCTGTGCGTGGGTCGCTGCCCCCCGTTCTGCGGCCCGGCCGGCCCCCCCACGCTGCAGTATCGGGTGCTCCCCCTGCCCCTCGGCATCGCTGCCCGCCGGGACGTGGTGCACCTCACTCCGGCCACCGCCCTGCGCCACCGCCCCGTCTTCAAGCTGCTGGAGCAGGACCCCGACAGCCCCTTCGCCCTCCGCACCGAGCGGGGCCGCGGCATCATCTCCACCCTGCGGCCGCTGCGGGAGCCCGGCACCCATCGGCTCAAGGTGCAGGCGCTGGTCCCAGACGGGCAGCGAGCACCCAGCATCTTCCTCCTCCTCATCTCCGTCTCCCCCTACCCTTACTGACACAGCCGAGGGACAGGAGGGGATGCAGGGTCATTTCTCCTCCTGTCCCTCCCCACCCCATCGGTGGGGCATGTGGCTCAGGGAGCGCTGAGCTTTGTACCTCTTCTCTCCCTCCCAGACACCCCCTCGCCCCTCAGCTGTGGTCCCTTCATCCAGGGCCGGGCCCTGACTCAGCAGGAGAGTCAGGATCCCAGGGGGGATAAGATGTCCCAGATCTTGCAATCAAGTCCCATGTCCCAGAACAAACACAGCTCTGGATGGCCTTGGCCGCTATCAGTCCCCAAATGGGGGGGGTGGGAAGATGAACTGGGTGACAGTGGCCAGCAAGGGTCCCACCAGGGTGCAGGGAGGGATCTCCTGGGCTGGGGAAGGTGTGGGGCACCCCAGCATTAACCATGTATTAAATTGAAATAGTCTTTTTGTTTGGATTTTAAATCCACTTGGTTTCTGTGCACTCTTATTGATTTATGAAGGCGTGTTGTGGCTAAATATTAGCTGTGCCTGAAGAAGACAGCTTCCTTCAGTGTGTGGGAAAATTCCCAGGGCTTTGGACACCTCCCTGCCTGGCCTTGGACCATAAAAGGGAGGTTGTCTGGATGTAGCAATGCCAGAAGGCCAATGTCCATCCCCTGAAGGTCCAATCCTGCCCCTGTGTCAAGTCCCTCAAGCAGCAAGAGCAGGATGTGGTCTCTCTGCATATGGCGAAGATGGAGGCTGTTCCCAAAACACTGTTTCAGTCCTAGCTGATGGTGTGGGATGGGAGGTGCTGGCCCCAGGAGATACGAGCCCATGGCCACCAGGGCTGGGCCCTAGAGGGTAATGGGGGCCATGAACCTTCCGTGGTCAGATCCTGTCACTGGAGCTGGGTCTTGCTGCACCTGTCTGATATTCCCCTAAAAATCCCTGTCCTTTGGGATGGAGCCTTCCTGTCCTCCAAAGCCAGGTCTGCTGTGGGTCTGGGGTGCCCTGGGCATGTGTGAGGGGGAAAGGTGAGTTTGGCTCCATGGACAGCCCTCTGCCCTGTCCCCTCCTGCCCACCCTGACTCCTGCATCGCCTCCTGATGGAGGTGCAAATAAATCCAACCTTCCCCCTACTTGCTGGTCCAGGGAGGAAAGTCAGGTGCTGCAGAGCACCATCTCTCCTCTGCCCCTGTTTTCCCACTCCTCAGGGGCAGGTGACTCAGTGGAGTCCCCCCAGGACACCCCCTGGGTGCTCTGTGGAGGTTGCTGAGGAGCTCAGGAGGGGGGGACACCAGTGGCAGCACCCAGAGCGGCCGTGCTGGGGCTGGGCACTGGCTCCATCCCGGCCCGGGGGCAGCTTCTCCCCACATTCTGCCGGGCACCCTGCGGGCAGGAGGAGCGCAGGGCCTCTCCCGGGGACGGTGCCCAAGGGGGGACTGTCCTGCGGCGGCTCCGCCTGCCTACGCCCGGTTATAAAGGAGAAGGAGGAGGGGGGAGCATGCTCCAGGCACTGGACCAGAGCACCGAGGGCAGCCGGACACGGGGAGTGCGTGAGTGCGGGCATGGCATGGGGGGGAGAGGGGAAAGGGGGGGCCTTTGCCTCGGGGGATGTCCCCTCACCCTGTCTGTCCCATTTCTACCCACCCACGGGTGTCCCCCAGTCCTGGGTGCTGGAGCAGGGCAGTGGGGTGCCAGCCCCTTCCCAACGCTGTGCAGACTGCAGTCAAGCCCTTCCTAGCTCAGTTTGGGATGGGGGGGTGTCCAAGTGAGTCCCATTTCCTTGAGGGTCCCCTTGGCCACCCTCAGGGAGGGGAACTGAGACCTCAGCCAGCACCACCTCGTGCTCTCTCCGCTCTACTCTGGGGATTTTGGGGGGCAGGATGGGACCTCCATGAGGTGAAGGAGTGATGGTGAGGAAAACCCCAGCACCAGTGAGCACATGCCCCTACTGCACGAATCCCTGGAAAGGCTGTTCCTGTCCCGGCTGCCTGCCTTTGCCCCTCCTGCCCGTCCCTGCCTCTCCTGCCTGTCCCATCGCAGCCCACAGGCAGCAGCCTGCCTGTTCTTCCAGCCCGGCTGGCGAAGACAGCTCCTCTCTTGACCAAAATTTCAGGCTTCTTGTTCTCCTCCCTCTTTATATTTATTTCTTTTTTTCGGTTTAAAACCGAAAGTGCGGTGTTCCTTTGGCGTAGGGCAGCCCCAGTCTCTCCGGCAAAATCCCTGCCCCAACTCACACGGAAATTGCTACGGAATAATAATGAGGGCTGAGAAAGTCCCGCCGCGTTCCCCTTCGCTGAGCTTTGTTTGCTCTGATTTATTGCCACCGAACGTTGAAACTTCGGGGCTCTCCCTTCCTGGGCAGGCGGCCTTGGCACGAGCCTTGTTTCCAGAGCTGGGAATGCTGGTGGCCCCACCCCTTTTCTGGGATGCAGGATGCGTCTCCAGGGCAAGGTGCCCCCAGGCCCCTCGGGCATTGCGACATTGGGACGTGTCTGAGCAGACAAAAGTTGGAGGCATTTCCCTATCGCACTGCTGGGCCACTTGCAGAGCGAGTGTGCCTAGTCTCGGAGGTGCTTACTCAGGCTGGCAACCACAACAGCGATGCTGGTGGCCACGGCGGGGATGAGTTTAGGAGTAAAGGAGGGAAGTTGTCTCAAAAGGAGCCGCAGGCGCAGCGCCAGGGTTGGGCTGGGCCCTTTTGGGAACTGCGACTGCCTTCCTGTAAATTCCCTGGTGAGGAAGGGACGGCTGGACCTCGCTGGGCAGGGACCCAGCTTGGCACGGCCACGGGGCCCCACGAGCAGGGAAATGCTGCTCGCACAAGCCTGGGCACCGGGCGCTGCTTTGAGGGCAGCCCGACGGGCACGGGCAGGCGCGGAGAGCCGGAGGGAGGGTACAGGGCTGCCAGACCCCTTTGTTCCTCAGCAAGAACCTGGCAGCAGCAGGGCAGAGCCTGCCCCTGGCTGGCTCCACGCCGTGCCCCGTGGGGTGCTGGCTCCACACCGCGCTGGCAGGACCAGGGTGCAGCGGCACACCCCGGCACAACCGCATCCCACTGGGAGAGGTACTGGGTGGGCCAGCCCGGAGCGGCCCGGCACGGCGCCTTCCCGGCCTGCAGGAGCAGGATTGTGCTGACTTGGCAGCAGCAGTGCGAAAGTTGCTCAGGACAGGGTTTGGCCGGCTCCGCCGTCCACCTCCCCCGGCCAAGGGTCAGCTGGCATCGCCTCTTTGTGGGGCCCTGGGATTCACAGCCTGGCCCGGGGACCGCAGGGACAGTCCGGAGCCCCTTCCTGCCCAGGACCCCCAACCCTTCCCTGAGATCCAGGCTGCTGCGTCCTTCACCACCTCCTGTTGTTGGCTGAAGTCCTCGATATCCTTGGCTGGAGGGTGAGGGGCACTGAATCCCCACGTAGGCGTTTTGTGCTGGCAGAAAACACGTGCAGCGCAATTAGAACAAATGCCCCTTGAGCATTAATCAGACTTGGGGCTGGGCTGGGCTAGGCTTTGACAATGCTGCCAAGCCCCCAAGCCCTGCAGCCAGCGCAGGCCAGGCAGTGCTGGTGGGCACTGGGGGCTGAGCTGGTGGCAGCTCTCTGCAGACGGCCGGGACATGCTGGGTCATGCCAGAGCAAAGCATGGAGCTGTGCCTCTACCACAGCCGGGCGCCTGCGCCTGAGCCCCGGCTCCCCGGCATTGCAGGGCACGTGCAGAGCGTGGGGCAGGCTGTGCTGGGGCTGCCAGCACGGAGAAAAGGTAAGAGCAAAACAGCCCTCGTGTCTGCCCTGGCCTCCTCCATCGCCCAGTGACCACCGGGTGCACGGGTTGGTGCACAGGCAGGGTGTTCTCCCTGGCTGAGAGCCACACCCCGGACACTGTCCCAGTGCCATGGCTTTTCCTCCTGCCCCCAGCCCTCCCCTGGCTCCCTGCAGCCTGGGAGGGCTCTTGGTTCAGCTGATCCTTCCTGATGCCGTGGCTGATGGCTGCAGTAAGGGCAGGGGCTGGTGGCTTCATGACCCCCTTTTCCTTTGCTTTGGTAGCACCATGGCTCAGTCCAAGGGCACAGTGGTCCTTGCCTACAGCGGGGGGCTGGACACCTCCTGCATCCTGGTGTGGCTGAAGGAGCAGGGCTACGACGTTGTCGCCTACCTGGTGAGCTCTGAGCTGAGCCCTGTCACAGGAACCCTGTCCCCAGGGGCTGGGGGTGGAGGGGGTGCTGGGCCATTGCTCTGGGGGGGCTTGGGTGAGCAAGGGGAGCCCTGGTGTGTGTGTGGCTGTGGTGGTGACCCTGCTCACACTGGTTAACCATGGCCCAGCTCACTGCTGCTCTGCTGAGCTGCCAGCCCTGTGTGGCACAGCCTGTCCCTGCCAGCTAATGACCCTCTGCTAATGAAGGCAGGGAATCAGGACAGAGCCAAGGGGCTTGGTAGAAGGGGGCATGGCCCTGAGATATCCCTCTTGGGAGGGCAGAACTCCCCTCCTGCCCATCCTGGGTGGCCTCAAGCCCAGCCAGCACGAGCTCTGTCATGCCTTGCACGATGCTCTGTGCCAAACTGGGCTTGCACTGGGTTTTGTGATCTTGTTTCACACCGAGTCTTGGTGATTTCCTGCTTTCCAGGCCAACATTGGGCAGAAGGAAGATTTTGAGGCAGCACGAAAGAAAGCGCTGGCCCTGGGGTCCAAGAAGGTAACAGTGTCCCTCCCTGCTTCTGGGGCTTTGAGTTCCCCCTGCTCTCCACCATGGGGGTGAATCCTGTGGAGAGGGGACAGTGCCAGTGAGAAATCCCTTCTCCAGAGGTTTTGCCCCAAAGCCTTTCAGCAGCATTTAGGAAAAGGGAGGCAAAGAGACTTTTCACTGCACTGTTCCTAAAACTCCAGAGGAGTGGGTTCCCCCCTTAGCAACCCTCCCATCAGGAATGTCCCTCCGTGCCGGCAGGTTTACATCGAGGACGTCAGCAGGGAGTTCGTGGAGGAGTTCATCTGGCCGGCGGTCCAGGCCAACGCGCTCTACGAGGATCGGTACCTGCTGGGCACGGCCCTGGCACGGCCCTGCATCGCCCGCAAGCTCGTGGAGATCGCCCAGCGCGAGGGAGCCCAGTACGTCGCCCACGGGGCCACGGGCAAGGTGAGGGGGGATGCGGGCACCAGGCAGGGATGGCTCGAGGTGCTTGGACGGGGGAGCTGGTCAGGCTATGGGCCAAACTGTGGGTGCCAGGAGGGGTTCAGGGGGTGTTTTGTGGGTGCTTTGCCAGGACTGTGCAAAACTGAACCGTGTTTCAACACTTCCTTCTCACTTCTGGGATTTCTGTGCCCAATTTCGGTTCCGTCTCGCTGTTGGGAAGGCTGGAGTCACAGCTGAACACTCGGTTTCTGGCAGCAATTTCAAAATGCTGGGGCTTCCCGGGCCGGGAGCCGGCTGAGACTGAACCAGCACGACCCAGCATGGATAGGGACATCCCATCCCGGGATAGGTGCGACTGTCCCAGACCTCGTCCCTATTCCTGTCCCCAGTTCTGGCTCTCCCGGTGCCCGCCCCATCCTTGTCCCCGTCCCCGGCTGTGCCGGTCCCTATCCCCATTCCTGTCCCTATCCCGGCTGTGCCAGTCCCTACCGCGGTTGTTCCGGTCCCTGTCCCCATCCCCGCTGTTTCCACGGGCCGCAGGGAGGACATTTTGCCGCTAGAGGCAGCCAGAGACCGTGGAAAGGGGATGCTCTGTGCCAGCCCCCTCTTGGAGAGGGGGAATCCCCCGCGGGGAGCGTGGGACCTGCGAGACGTGACCGTGGGTCACCCCCGGCACCTGCAGCCACTGCCCAGCCCGGGGCGGGGACACCTGGGCCAGGTCAGGGCTCAGTGGGTGAACCCAGAACCTGCCAGGTGCCTCCTCCTCCTCCTCCTCTTCCCATAGCCCATGCCTAGGGGTAAGGGGAGGTGATCCCCTGGGGGGATCGCAATGGGTTTGGGGGTCCCCACGGTGAAAGGGAGATGTGAAATGCAGCCAGGAGACTGCCGAAGGACATGCCAGCACCCAGGAGATGGGGCAGAGGGGCAGCTGGGGGGGCTACATGACTGGAATAACTCTCTCTCCTGCTGCAGTCGAGTCTCTGCACCCCTTTCCGTCCGTCTCATCCATCCCCAGCCGGCCTTTCCTGAAAGCCCCCGCTCAGAGGTGCCCTGGAGTAACACACCCCCGGCGCGACGGTGTCCCCATTGCTCCCAGGTGCCACCAGCCGTCCCTGCTGGCAGGGGCACCCTCGGTGGCTGCACTCCCCAAGCCATTAAGCCGCGGGCACAGGCAGGGGCTGACTGCGGGTAACTCGACCCGGCTGCGGAGTCTTAAATGGGACCATCTGGGGTGTCCCCGCTGCCGGAGCAGATGGACGTGTTTTGGGGCTGTAAGGGAAATGAGTGCTCTTCTGGATGTACTTGCCTGTGTGTAATAGTCCTTCGGGAATCCCAGCCCGGGTGTAAATGTATCCTCCGGGCCAGGCCGATGGGAGGGAAGTGGGGGTCCTTACGCCCCTTGGTGCGGGTGGAAAATAGGCTTCAGTGAGTGCTATTCCCTTGGAAGTGCTCGTGATTCCCAGCCTTGCTCCTGCTCCTTGCCTCTTCCCTGCTACCTGGACTCATTAGTGGCACCTAATCAGCAAGGGCCAATTAAGGTAAAGAGAGGTTCCGAGCTATTTAATTATGAGCTGCTGCATCCCTCTGCTCACTGTGGTCTGTCCCCCACCTTGCCCTCTTCCTTTTTGTGTCCTTTGATGCCTTTGCGGAAAAAAATACCCAAATCTGGTTTGAACACACAGCAATCAGGAGCTACAGGAAAGGTGGTTAGGGGTTGAAACCAGACATGGAGAGGGACCAGGAACAATCCCCTGGGACGGAGGATCCCTGCCCTCTGTGCCCAAGGTTTCCAATGTCACCAGGAGAGCTGTGACTGGAGCCAAGCAGCTCCTCAGAGGCTGCATGTGTGTGTTGTCACACCCTGAGCTGGGGTGACCCCTCAGCACCTCCCATTCATGTTTCAGGGCAATGACCAGGTTCGGTTCGAGCTCAGCTGCTACGCTCTGTGTCCCAAGATCAAGGTAAGACCCCCAAAACCATCCCCTGCCTCCCCACTGCCAGGCTCCCGGCCTCTCCCCAGCTGGTGGGAATTCTGCTTTAACACCGATGCAAACGGCCCTGCCTCACTTTAACAAGCCACCAGCTGCACGCAGCGACATTTTGGCATTTCAGGGGGCTGTAATGATCCTTAATTGACCTATTTTTACCCCAAACACCACGAGACCACAGAGGAAACAGTACCGAGGCAGCTGCTGGATAATCGATGCTGCCTGCTTCCCCCTTGCATCCAGTGCCTGGTTAGGGTCAGGGTTTGGTTTACTCCCACCTTGTGCTGGGAGATTAAATTTCAGCTGGGGGACCAACACCCTGTAGGTCTTGGATCCCTTGGCAGGGGGGAAGAGGGGGCCCAGGGGCTACAAGAGGGCTGGGGGCTTCTCATCTCATGCTCCTGACCTCCCACCAGGTTGTCGCTCCGTGGAGGCTGCCTGAGTTTTACCAGCGCTTCCCTGGGCGCCGTGAGCTGATGGATTATGCCAAGGTAGGAGCTGGTGTGGGGTAGCCACAAGATGCCCAGGGCAGCAAAAGGTGCTCAGAGTGGCTGTGAAAGCTCAGGGTAGCCATAGGATTCTGGGAGTGACCATGGGATGCTCAGGATGACCACAGGATGCTCACCATGGCTTGGCAGGTGAGAGCAGCACACCCTGCACACCGTCCCTGCAGCATCACTTTGGAGCCTCCTGGTCAGGGTTTTCCCCCACCTTTCCTCTATTTTTTTTTTTTTCTCCTTCCTTTCTAAAAGCCCCATAATTACCTGGCTATTAATGGTAACCCGCTTCCCAAGGAAACGGGTCCCAGCTCCCTGACTTTCGTAACAGACAAAGCAAATACATTCACCTTTGTTGTCCCTTCCTTTTTGAAGTACAAGTTACAATAAAACACATTAGAAGTTTTGCATCAGGTTTTTATGTGCCCACCAGGGTACCTTTCTTTTTTAGCGACTTCATGGAAATGCTTGACAACTCAGCTCAATCAATCAAAAGGGAAAAGTCAGCTCTGTGCATAAACCAGAAAATTGCTTCAGTTTTTAAATAGCTGCCATCGAAGCTGCCTGGGTAATCTCTGGGAAGGCGAGGTGTGGAGCTGGAGGGATGTGGCATGGGGTGAGGAGCCCTCCGAGCCCATTAGGGCTGCCGGGAGAGAGCGGCGTGTTGAGGATTGTGTTTGCCATCTGCTGTTGTATTATGAAGGGGAGAGTTTACGAGAGCTTTCCATATGTTGCCAAACAAATTGTCAAATAGGGGAGTTATTAAGAGCACCACGGTTTTATTATATGGAAAATGGAACATGTGTTTTGGGTTTGGGGGTTTTGTTTGGTTGTAGGGATTGTTTTGTTTGTTTGGAAGGGGGGAAAACGGAAGTGAAATGGATTGGGGCCCCGTTCCAAGAGTGAAAGGTTGTGGCGTGAGGGTTTTAGTACTTCTCAGTCTCTGGTTATCTGTTACAAAAAAAAAGGTGGTTTCCCTTCGTTTTCATCCTTAGGAGAGGGAGGGGCACGGCCAAGTCCTTTGAGCACCTGGATGTGCTCACCTTGGTGCTGGGGGATTATAAAATGGTGATGTTTGGGGCTCCACTGGTGCCAGGGAAAGTGAGCATCCATTTTACCATGGCACAGCTCTTGCCAGGGATTTGCTGCCCAGGGGCTGGAGCCAGCCTTGTTCTGACAGCAAATTCACACCAGTGGCTGCTTCATCCTCACAAACCTTAATGAGAATGGCCAAGCTCCCCCGGATGCTGCCCCAGGATTAGCCTTGCCACAGGCAGAGCCAGGTGGGACAAAAGCTGAGAACAAAACCCCTCTTTGGTCCTGGCACTTTTGGCTCCAGCCAAGGCTGCCTAGGCTCAGTAGATATTGGGTCTCGACTTGGAGGATGCTCTTTGAAATGGGGTGAGGATGGGTTGGGGAGCACTGGCTTCCCCAGCTGCCAGGAGGAGGCAGAGGCAGGAGAGGGCTGGCTGAGGACACAAGTCAGCTCAGGATCTCTGGGTATGCAGGTCTGAAAGATGGATTTGTACAGCCCAGGTGAGATGGGTGTGCCAAAGGTGGGTCTCTCCTCACAAGTACAAGGTGGGACAAGAGGGAATGGCCTTAAGTTGTGCCAGAGGAGGTCTAGATTTTATACTGGGGGGTCCCAGTGGGGTCTTACACTGGAATTATGCAATTGAGAACCCATGAGCCTGAGGCCATGTGCCCCCAGAAGCAGGGCTGAGTCAGTGCCTCTGCAACATTAGGAGATGTCAGAACCTTGTTCCCATCTCAGGTGATGGTTTGAGGGCTGTGGTGTAACAACCACAAGCATTTCCTTCCCCCCTTCCTGGCAAACAAGAAACGTCCGCTCAGCCCTCGCTCCTCTGTTCCCAGCAGAGCCCTTGACTGATGTCCCTGCTGTGGTGACACTGAAATGCCAGAGCTGCCCAGCAATGTACAGGCTATGCAGACACATCAGGGTACAGTGGGAGCCGCTGTCTCCATCCCAGTCTTGCCATGGCTGTCCCACAGCCAGCACATCATGGGTCAGCATCCCGGCAGGGTGGGCAATGTCCCCACTGGCTCCGGTTGTCAGCCTGCTGCCGTCACCTCTCCCACTAATTCCCCCGCATATTCACCTCGTCTTCACAGGCAATTTCCCCCATTGAAATGTCAGTGGATAAATGAGCACACTGGTGACCTGGTTAGGGAGCCGGGCTCGGTGCTGCATCGTGCTGGGGAGGCAGCCGGTGTGGGGCCACACGTCCCTGGGCATGGTGTGCTCGAGGTGCCTGGGCTCAGGGGGACACTGCCACCTGCTTGGGGTGTATCTGCTTCACCACGTGTTTGCACGAGGCGGTGAGCATGCATTGCTGTCCCCTCATGACAGAGCGTTAGTCCTCTTTAGGCTCGAGAGCCTCCTGTGGATTTGGGGACTTGTGTCCCTGTGTCACCTCCCCTTGCTGAGAAGCCTGGCTGGGGGAATCACAGAATTGTGGAACATCTTGAGTTGGAAGGGACCCACAGGACCATCGAGTTCAGCTCCTGGCTCTGCAAAGAACACCCCAGCAATCCCATGACGTACCTGAGAGCATTGCACCATCCTGGCCCTGGACCTAGGAAAAGTAGAGAACATCTGTGCTGGTGTCCCCATCTCTGGGGTTCATGGGGTGCTCTGGGGCCCCTTCTCAGCCTGTGGCAGGGCTGGGGCAGCTGTTATCCCCCCAGCCACACTGTGTCCCTGATGTCCCTGTTGACGTGGCCCTTCTGGGGGCAGCTGCTCAGGGTCAGGGACATAGGAGTCCACCTTGCTCTGTGCTGCCTTGCTGGTGGCCATGGGTTGTGCCTTTGTGTTTTTGGGGCTGATCCTGCTGGGAACCAGCATCAGTGAGGGCTGGCTTTCCCTGCAGGCGGTCTTACCCCCACTCTCCTTCTCCCGGCAGAAACATGGGATCCCAGTGCCTGTGACACCTCAGACGCCCTGGAGTATGGATGAGAACTTAATGCACATCAGGTGAGGAGCTGGGCAGGTGGGGAGCTCCTATGCGGTGAGGACAGGGGTCTGGGGCCCCAGTCCCCTCCATCCTACATGTTCAGAACAGCCCTTTGCACATCCATTGTCCCAGGCTGCCCCACCACATGCTGACCATGGGTGACTCCAAATCCTCCATCCTTCCTTTCTATCTAGGTGTCCACATTCCATGTGGCAGCCTCCATCTCCTGGACTCTCCCAAGCCTGGCTCTCCTTGCAGGGTTACTGCTAAAATGCCCTGGAAATTCATAACTTGTACTTATGTCCGTCCTCAGGGGGTGGGTGGGAGCGGGGATCTCGTCCGGGTGGGTTTTGGGGTTGCAAGTTGCGGGTGCTGCAGTGACTTCTCTCTCCTTCCCTGCCTGCTGCAGCTACGAAGCTGGGATCCTGGAGAACCCCAAGGTAATCGATCACGGCCACCCTGCCAGCACGGCAGCCACGGGGCCGGGGGCGTCTCGTGTGCTTGCCGCCTAATTGGAAATTTCACGGCGGGGCCGTCCGTGTGTGCGGGGAGGCTCCGCCGCCGCCGCGGCCCCTCCGCCTCCCCCGGCACGTTAATTGCTGCCAGCGTGAATAGGGGAAGGCACCGTTCAGGGTGACACCGGAGGAGGCAATGTCGCGGGGCAGCAATAAAGGAGCAATTAGACAGCCGCAGTGCTGGCGGGACAGTGAGAGCTGGTGGCGGGTGGCAGAGGTTCGGGGTGTCCCCTGCAGGTCGGGTCCCCTGCCCGTGCCTGCAGCTCACCCAGCCTATCCTTGCTTTCCCAGCCCGCTATCCATGGGGGTGTGGGGTAAAACCTCCCGTTGGACGGGTGGTGTGGAGCAATTCATCCATGGGGCCACCAGCTCTGGCTACCAAGAGGGACTCGCGGCCGGGCGCTGCCGGTGACAAGCGCCGCATGTCCGGCCGCTCCGCTCGCGGTCCTGCTGGCCCTGCCTGCGCTGTTCATGCTCCAGCGGGTCACCGCGCCCGGCCGCTATTTAAACTATCCATCAGCTCTAATTAGACAGCCCGGGGCGAGGAGGGGAAGGAAGGCAGGCGGAGAGGGAGCGGAGCCGCCGCAGCTCCGTGCCCGCAGCCGGCTCCCGCAGCGGGGCTGGCGCGTGCCTGCGGCGGGGCCGGGAGGAGGAGGAAGGTGGGGAGGGGGTCCCGCTCCTCATTTGGTGCCCTCCAGAGGGGTGTCTGTCGGTCAGGCTTTGCAGAGCCGGGTTCCCGTGGGGTCTCCTCCTCCCGGAGGGTGTTTGGCACCGGGATGGGTGTTTAGCCTTTAGCTGAAGGTAGCACGGGACTGACCCGCACCCGTCCTGACCCACCCTGCCGCACCCAGCACCTCTCCTCTTCTCTCGGGGAAGGCCCCCACTCCCCAGGCTCTGCCGAGCCCGCTCCCTTCCCAAAGCCAGCTTGGAAATGGGGCTGACCAATGCCCTGATCCCATCCCCGAGCAACCTCTGCTCGGGCACCTCACCCTGTGACAGCGCTGGGAGGTGGCTTCCTGGAGAGCGGTGTCACTGCTGTCTCTGTCACTGCTGTCCCTTTCCCCGGCCCGGGAAGCGGTGCTGGGCACAAGGTGGCCGTGGCAAGATCCGGGGTGCCAGGCACGGCGGGCTCCCCTCCCCAAACCCCCGGGACCTGCCAAACGCAGGGATTTGAAAGCAGATGGTTGAGCTATTTTCTGCCTCTGTGAGGCCCGATTGAAGGGCAATGAGGCAGCTAATGTGGAGAAAGATAGAAATTTACTTGCTTTAACTTCATATGGCACTCTGAAAGAGTTCATTCAGTCCCGGGCACAACAATATCAGCCGGATGAATAAACCATTTGCGGCATCGATAGCTCTGCATCATGGTTTACTTCATGGACCATTTGCTTCCAATTTCTTCTCTTCTTGCCCCGTTTTTCTTGCTTCTTTCTTCCCCCCTCCCTCTCTCACTTTCCACACACTCTTCCTTTTTTTTTTTCCTTTTTTTTCCCCTTTTTTTTTTTTCCTCTCTCCCCTTTAAAGATGACATTGCAGGACTAGCCCCCCTGCGGGGAGGGATAAATAGAAGGCATTGATACACTGCAACAAACTATTTGTCATTTGAACTGTGCTTTTAGGAGAGAGAATAAAAAGAGGACAGACTCGCACCGTAATGATGGAATGCAAGCCAAATGTCACTTTTATTTCTATTTAGTTATTTTATTTAATAGGGGTTTTCATAGTTGGCTCGGAAAATTGGAAACTACCTGACTTTGACTTCCAATGTTTAGTAAAGAGTTTTTAATACTTTCCGGTATTTTTTCTCCCACCCCCCTCCATCTTTTCCTTTTGAACTCCAAGTTTTTCATCATCTCTCACAGGTTCATCTAGTTAATAAGTGTGATCAGGGCTAGGAAAGGCCAGACGATGTAAAATTGAAATCCACAGCCCGTGTAATCTGTGCATGGGGACACAGGGAAGATGTGCCTGCCTGCCAGCACCTCTCCCTTAAAACGAGGGAAAGGGGCAAAAATGACATAAAATGGGAACTGAGGGGGGGTTGCCGCAGTGAGTGCTTGGGTAGCTATGTCTGTATTCCCAGGATTTGGTTGTGGCTGGTGTTGGGATGTGCACCCCGGGGTTTGGGGTGAAGCAAGGGGTCTCCCCACAATGTGGAGGGTGGGATGGGGTCCTTGCAGCTGTGTGGGCTTCCCTCAGGTGCTGGCAGTGATCCAGCAAATATAAAATATAAATTAATATAATATAAATATATTTGGACCAAAATAAATGGAAATTTTCACTAAAATTCTTATTGCCTGTCTGGAAAAATTTTAGATGAAAACTTCTTCTGTAGAGATATTAATTTTCCCTTTAAAAAGCTTAAATTTTTTTTAGAGCAATCGCTTTTGGTTGGAATATTATGGGGCTTTTTTCCCTAACTTGCTTTATTCCTTATCATTTTTTCCTTGCTGGAAAGCAAGAGAAGGGAGGAAAATGGACTTTTAAAGGTCCCTTCCACCCCAAACTATTCTATAATTTGATGAAGTGAGCAGAAGAGCTGGGCTTTAAAAAGGAAAAGAAGAACAGGGAGAGCGTGGGCCAGGCATTGGGTAGGTGGGTGCATGCAGGGCCCCACTGCCCAGAGATGCCCAGAGGTGCCCAGACCTCCAGCTCTGTCCAGTTGGGTTTAGTGGGGAAATACCAGATTGCCACCTTTTCAAAGGCTACTCGACTCTCCATGGTGCTGCACATGCCCTGGGCCCTCTGTGCCTCCATTCCCCCTCCACCTCCTGGAGCTGTGGCTGGGTGGGGAGTCCCTCTGGAGACAGGAGTTTGCAAACACAGATCTGAAAGTATTTTGGGGTCAGCCTGTGCAGTCGCATCATGGGTGAGTGCCGAGGGGCCACGTGAAATTGCAAAGCATTTGCTCTCCGGGACGGAAAGCTTTTTTATATTATATTTCCCCCCCGCCTTCTTCTGGCACGCACTTCAATTGCAGCAATTCACCATCGGCACCCGAGCCTCTGCTGGCCTGGCTCTGATGGAGATAAGATGCCTCTTCCCTATAAATCTCAGGGGGAAAAAAAATATACATAAAGGTTGATGTGCTCTGAAATGGGTTTTTGCTTTGTTGCTCTATTTTCGCCCGTGTGTATTAACCCCGGGGACACCATGAAAGAGCCGGTGTGCCGGGAGCACCTGCTGGGGTCAGGCCTCCTCATTAGTTTTTTCGGTCAGCGCCGAATAAGCCCGGCCGCGGTGTGGGGACGCGCGGGCGCCCGCCCGCCCCGCCGCTCGCTGCCGCCGTCCTGCTTTTCCCTGCCTGACTTGCTTCTCCGCAGCCATCCCGCCTCCAGCTGTGGGGGCGTTGGAGGAAAAGATGAGATCAAGTTGAGGGGAAAAATTGGCTGATTCTGCCAACCCCTTTGTTCCCGGGACCCCCGGTAAGCTCTGGTGCCGTGCCGTGCCCGTCCTGCACTTTGGGATGGGGGATGCACCCCTGGGAGGAGGATGCGCTTTGGGATGGGGGATGTGCTTTGGGATGGGGGATGTGCTCCGGGGTTGGGGCTACCAGCGGTGTTGGCCATGACAGTGCCACTGAGTGTCCCTCTTCTCTCCCTCTCCCTGCAGACCCAGGCTCCTCCTGGGCTCTACACGAAGACCTGTGATCCAGCCAACTCTCCCGACACCCCGGACGTGCTGGAGATCGAGTTTGAGCGGGGTAAGAGCCTCCTTGCTGCCAGACCCTCATCCCCGGGCCCCCAAGACAAGCCCCACTTCCCAGCCAGGACTGGGGTTCCCTGGCAGCTGGGAACATCCCCAGGATGGGGGTGGATGGGTGAGCCCCAACTCATGACATGGGGGCTGAGAACGGTGCTTGCAGCACACCAGGGCTCTTTGAGGCGTGTAGAGGGTCTAGTTAGACCTCAGAGCTTTCTGGGACCCCCCTGAGAGCAGAAAGGGGTCTGAGCCCCCTCACCCGCCATCAAGGTGCAGTGGGCACAGGGTCCCCTCTCCTGCAGGTTGCACACGGGTGGCTCCGGGGACATGCAGGTGATGCTGGCCAGGGTAAGAGCTGGGGAGACACTCCAGCAGGATTTGGCTGGTGATGCTATCATGAAGGAGACAGGGATGCTCCATTACATCCCTGGGGACACACGGCAGGGCCCAGCCCTGGAGACATCACTGCAGAGGAGACACTGGGCAGCATCTCCACCTCTGCCAGCCATGGCCATCCCCGTGCCACCATCCATCCTGGCAGCACTGGCGAGCCCAGCACAGGCTGGGGGGAGACCCCGCTGGGAGGGGACACCCCCTCCCCGCCGCCAGCCTCCCTGCTCCATTATAATGATCCCCCTGCAAGGAGCAGCCCCCCTCCCGGCAGCCCATTCAGCCCCTAGTTAATTTATTTGAAGTTTTAATCTAATTATTAACTATTTCAAAGGCTAAGCAGCTTTCAGCAACAACAGCCCCGACAACGTCGGCTCTTCGCCGAGCGGACCCCGGCCAATATCCCGNAACGGCGGCTCTTCGCCGAGCGGCCCCCGGCCAATATCCCGGTGGAGGATGAGGAGAGAAAGGGCCGGGGCGAGGGGAGGGCGCGGGGTGGGGGGGCCTGCGCCGAGAAGCAGCTTAAGGTTCATTATTGCCGCGAGTTTACATTTAATAGCAATTTACAACTGAGTTTATAAACCCCTGGAAAATAGGGGGTTTAAGGGGGGGCAGGGGGGGGGAGCTGACAGCCCCCGTCACTAGACAGGGCTCTTGCGGGCGCCTATATAATAAAGACTAGAAAGGGAGGCATTGAGGCTGATTGGCAACTGATAGTGCGTTAAATGGT
>VZTH01010341.1:0-79027 GCA_013397815.1 Aleadryas rufinucha
GGTTTGGGACTTTGCTCTGCTGATTGCTCCAAAAGCCATATTTGTAGAGCTGTGCACTTAAAGCTCAATAACACAAGACAGTTAGTAAGATTTGGGAGGTGGAAAAATAGAATTCTTTCAAGAATTTTAATAAATCTGGTTGTATTAGATACAAACAAGCCTACATTCAGTTGCTGAAGGCCTGTCCTTTTGCCTAACGAGGTGTTCTTTAAAAGGGGTATGAACGTCACAAGCAACACTCTTTTGATAATGAAAAACAAAGCAATAATTAGCTTTTTGTAAGGTTATAAGCACATCTAATTATGAAACTACTTCTGAATAGGAGACTCAGCCTTTCCATGTATTAAATGTTAATTTCTGTGCTGTCCATTTCATCCATGGAAAATTATTTTGGAAATGCAACAAAGGTTTTAATTTTTTAGGTTTTTTTTTCATGAACCTTGTATACCAGGACTGCATGTAGAATATAGACTCTAGTATAACCTGCTTGTCTTTAACATCCATCTGCTTAATGGGAACCCTCAGCTGCAGGCAAGGTTTAATTTAGAACTAGTTTATTTACAAAACCAGAGATACATAGTGGAGATGAAAAGAAACAGCTTCCTTTGTCACTGACAATTTAAATTAGCCTGTTAATCCTAGTGTGACTAAAGCAGAATAGTCAGCATAGGGTAATAAAAATTAAAAACCGGATTACTGTTTTATAAAATCATTAATCATTTTACTATCATATCCTTCTGTAACTGCAAGGGAAGGGCCTGATCCAGACTTGATTTTTAGTAATAATCCTTACTAGAGACATATTCACTACTACAGTGATGCTTAGTATTTGATAACAATATAACAATAATTAAAATAATACTTATCCCCTTCAAGCTCAGTTTAAGCATCCACTTCAGTGTTTTCAGAGTTTCAGTATTTGCGAAAGTAATCTGACAGCAGATTTATGCTATGGGTTCAGAATCTGACAGTGGAGAATGAGAGCAGCAAAATTGAGTCATATTCCCTGATTAAATTGGGAGACTTAAAAATTGCTTTAGAATAGCTCATCTCACCTCACAGGAGAACTTCCACATATTCAAATATAATTCTGTCCCCATCAAAGGCAAAGGGATGTAGCTTATTTAAGTGGGAGAGGCATTAGGGCCTGCCTATGTCATCTTTAACTGCGAAACAAGTTTTTGAGTTGAGCTAAATGTTGTTGAAGTTGCTTAGTGTAAGAGCTGCCTTTTACTCAAGGTAAGTGTAAAAGGGGACATTCAAGTGCTCTGTGCAACCAGGTAGCACAAATGATAGGAAGGCTGTCACAATCATTGGCTTGCACACTGCAAAGGCTGAGAACAAGATGAATCATTTGGTAGTGCAGAAGGGCAAGACAAATGCAGGCATGTAAGAACTGATTGCTGAAACTGTGATTGCCTACCATCTGTGACAGAAAGAAGAAAGGGTGCCTGACAATGAGGAAAATGGTAGCAAAAAAGCACAGGATGCATTAACAGCATCATTAGCAGTCTGGTCTGAGAAAGAGATAAGGGATAATTTTTATGGGAGACTGGGAGCAGAAAGCTTGTCCTCTGATTGCTGCTGTGGCCAGAGAAAATGGGTCCCAACATTAACTTTTTTTTTTTTTTGCAACTAAACATCTTTGATCACATCAGCAATGCACAGATCTCTTTCTTCCTTGCGGGCAGAACTCCCCACTGAGCCTCAGCCTATTAACTAAGGTCAGAAAGGACACAGAACACTTAACAAAGCTTTTTTTTTTTAAATTGTACTGTTGTGGAAACCAAGGCAACAGCTCTGATACCCAATGTTTTTAAGATAATTCACTTTCATTTATCAACCTATCCTTTACCTTATTATCTTTCTATGCAGTCTATTAGTGAGTTTCCCTGGAGGACTTGTTTTAGTGTGTTTGCATACAAACCAATGAGCTTGTTGCATCTCTGTCTGGAACAGCCACAGCATGGTCTGCTTTGGTTTGTTACAGAGTAAAATCTCATGGGTTCATGTCTGACAGGAAAAACAGTCATTTCCTTAGAATTACCTATAGCTTTTCCCTGGAAAAAAAAAAGGGAGGGTCCTGGCTTCCTTTGCTGCCATTCTCAGCTGCTCCTATTTGACATGCCATGCACTGGAAGCCATCTCATTTGGCAATGTGATCTAACTGGAGATCCATAAATCCATATCTCTATTTTTAAATTGTATTTAAGTTGGTAGTGGAATGGTATCATTCATTTGCAAAAGTGGGTGTATTTCTGAAGTAGCCTAGACGTCCTTGCAAAGGCAGTGTTTTATTAGGATAAGAGAGCTATAAATAAACAAACAAGATAGTGACATATTCTGACTTCACAGTGTATCAGATTAATTGTATTAACTTAAGGAACACAAGCCAAAATAAAAGGAGTTCAAAAGAAAAGCAATACATTTTAAAATATGTCTGAAAGTCTACTTAAAGTCTACTTTGGCAAAAGAAGTGAAGACACTTTCCAAGCTGAATTGAGAGGAATGTCAAGAAGGTGAGTGAGTGATCTGAGAATGAATAAAGGAATGCACATGAACAATGCAAGGGTAATGCATAATTCTCATCCTGTTTCTCTGGTTAGAGTCATCCTCTGCAGTGGCAGCCATAAATTGAGGTTTGTGATTGAAAAGGGCACCACTTTTAAAGCTCAGGTGCTCATCAAGAGTATTGAATGCATAAAGTTTTTTCACATGTGAAGACCAAGTAAGCAGGTGTTGAGTTATAGAACGTCTTCTTTCCTACTTAAGCAATTTAAGGATTGATGCTTTAGGCCTTTCGTTATATGGATCACTGAAAGAAACAATCATTCCTATCATTCACTGTCAAGTTAATTGCAGTAGTGGTGAACTATATTACTGCTAAATCTCAGACTTGGTGCATCTCAGTTTTTCTAGGAGACACATCATCCAGAGAGAGCCTAGCTTTCTGCTGGGAGTTGAGCTGATGGGGTTTCATTCAGCTCCTCTCTGCCTCAGGTGGTGTGTATAGAAGATGTGCTACCCCCAGTTCCTTACAAGTGTAAATACATATAGCAAGTTTAAGGGTTTTTTTTAATGATACTGACTTTTCTACCTAAAAAGATCTCTCATCTGCAGAAGTGCTCTGTCTTTCAGTGGGACAGTTTGCAGATTGATTTATTTCTGTGGCTAAATAGGAACATCAGCATCTGACACTAAACATGAGTAACTTATTAAGCCATCTGTAGCCCTCTCTCGTTATTAAGATGTTCAGTGTCTCTGGGGAGTGGTTTTCTTCACACATTTGCTTCATCAAGCCTCTTACAGCACAAATGCCTTCTTATTACAAGCGTCTGTGTGTCTACAACCAAATAAAAATATGATGATGAGGTTTGCCACATAATTGCTGATGTTTGCAATGTGGATACCTATGGCTACTGTGGTCATAACCTCAAGACACTAGTTCCTCTGATCCTAAAGCAGATGTCATGTCTGTCAGATGGAACATCCCAAAAAGTGTCTGCTCCTCTCTGCTGACCGAAAAAGAGCCTGATAATGACTAGCCCAGATGTAAATTAGTTGTCTGTATCAGCTGGAAGTTTTCCAAGATGACCTCCAGCATATCATTCACGCAAAGCTTTGCTGAATACGAAAGTGATAGTGGACCTATACCAGGAGTAAGATGAAATGGTGTTAAGTTCATTTCACTGGACTTTTTGAAGTAGAGTCTAGCATAAGAGTATGAGCCTCTATTCACATGATAGAAATAATTCAGCCTTACAGCTACTTTGTATGGGTAGAGAGTTAAATGTTTAGTGATGTTTGCATCAGGAAGCACCAAGATCCTGGCTGGATATGCCTGTGTTAACCAGAGCTAGAAACATGAGGTGGTGCAGTAAAAAGATGTCTACCACTGAAGAGTCACAGATATGAATTTAAGTTACTACTGTCTGCAGAAATCATCTGAATGTCTGATCTGGGAAATGAAGGGAAGGAGAGAGAAGTGCATCAGAGAAGGATCGTTATATGCACTGTTGATTATCTTCTAAAATAAATCCAAAGAAAAATATCAATCCTTGCTCTTTGGCATCTTTCACATGTCTGTTTGATCCGTGAATGCTCAACGGCATTATTCCTAATTACCATAGGAGAGGAAAAGAATAGGAAAAAGTTGTCTTTTATCTCAATTAAAAGTGTCACATGTGCCTGTCTAACAGGTGATCAATGCTAATGTACTTTTAGGGGATACTGCTATCATCATGCCTATAGTGACTTGTGAAAGGGCACACACATGACTGGAATTCTTATTATGCTGTTCTTCAAAGCTTTTTGATACCAGGGAACTCTTTTTCTTCAACTGTAATCAATACTTCAAATTCTGACTGATTTAATTAATCAGACATTGGACTGAATAGTGTACTGAATGAAAGAATCTTCAGTATGCTAGCACAGAAAAACAGCAGCAGGAACTTGACCTTCGTAATACTTAGTCTTCCTTTTTCTTATAATATTGCTATAAATTACCTCAAGAAAAGCCTGCTCCTATTATCAAATCCAAAGCCACCTCTGAGAATATTCCTGTCTACTCTATGAAAAGCACCTATGTACTTCTTCAACCTTGAGCTTCATCTGATATAAAAGCAGTGAAGTGATTAGAGTCAATGTGGACAAATATAAACACTACACTTAGCGGCAGAGCCTGCTGCACTCTCATCTTGTGTGCCAAGAACGTGTTGCCATGAAAACAAATTCACATAGAAGCTGTCCTTGCTGTGCCATGCTGCTGTTCAGAAACCTACCCAGCCATCAGGGGCTTCCACCTGTATGGTGTTTCTCCTTCTACCTTCCTTGTGGCTTGGTGGTATCGCATCCCCTCTCTGCTTCTGGTGAAAGCTCTGGGTATTTATATACATTTGGAATGCAAACCCAGCTGATTGTGGCAGCATGCTTTTTTTTTTTTTTCCAGCAGCAGCAGCAATTATGACTCCTCCCTCAGCTCTGCAAAGGAGAGGAGGGTTAGGGTTGATGTTGAGGTTAGGATCAGGGCTACATCTGAAACTTTTCCTTCCCAGACTGCTTTTCCTGTTACGAGCATCTCCCATGTCAAAGCCACCTCATGTGGCTGACTGTCAGTCTGCTGCTTAAAGAGAATCTAAGCAGATTTATTTCCCCCTAAGGAACAATTCTGGGGGGTGCAAGAGCCTTTGCAAGTGCTCTCAGACATGTTACACGTTTGTTTGTAGTTCTCACAATCATAGAATCATAGAACATGATCATACAAAGTCTAGAATCATGTAAAGTCTTGGGTTGGAACAGACATTAAAGATCATCTAGTTCCAGCCCCAAACGAGAAAAAATTTGGGATAACCACTTCAAGATCACTGGGAGTGATTTCAGAATTCATTTCCACAATCCTAATCATGCAAAGGGTCTTGAAGTGGACAGAAAGATCTCGCTGAAGTCTTCTGTATATTTACGCTTGGAATCTGTCCTGTATCTCTCACATTAAGAAACTTTTTTCAGTGTAATGTGAAAGGGAAGCAACATGAGATTTGAGCGTCTAAAAGCATTGTTGCAGGAGCAGTCTCATCTGAACTGTCATCTTCCCTTACCCACTGGGACCCCACGAAAGCAGTCCTCATTAAATTAGCTCTGGACATTCAAAATGACCTATTTGTCTTTTAGAAAAGGTCATTCTATATTTTTTTCTGCTAGTACCAGATAACTGAGATGTGAATGCTGTGCCTGAGCTAAACCCACCATGATAATTTAAAGAGAGACACTAAGTAGTCATCACCTTCCAAAGACATTTGGCAATTCTCACTGTAGAATTGTACCCAGAATTTCAAAGCATTATGTTTGAGGGAGAAGGCATTTCATGCCATTACGTTTTTCCCAACCTGAACTGCTAATGCCTATCAACACTATATTTTTTTTATATCAAAACTGGAGATTTACTGATCATGACAACATATAAGGTTGGAAAACTGTATTATATAAAGTGATAGTAATATTATTACACTTGGCCAGAAAAAACATATTAAATTTCAATATTTTTCCATACTGAAATGGGACTGACATTTTTACAATATTTCTAGAGTAAATCACACATCATATTTTGAAGCTGTCAGCTCCCCAGTGGAGGTAACATCACACTAACAAATGGTAAAATATCGTTTCAGCTTCTTGAAACTAACAACCCCTACTAATAACTATGCTGAGATAAAATTGCTGTTATTTCTTGAACCCCTATATAATCTAACTGTAGCCAAATCAAAATACAGCATTTAGCAGCCACAGCAAAGCAGAGAATTAGCATGAAGTGGACAGGAGCTGGGTAACTGGAAGAGTACTGGGATGAACACCAACTCACAGCCACTAGCAACAGTGGACTGGCGTGCTGGCAGCAGGTGCACTAGTTTAATGGCTAAATGATCTAACTATTAAATTATTACTTAGTAACACTGTCATGAATTGCATCCAAAAATACCACATTTAGAAGAAAATATGTAATTCAAAATTATTGTTAAACAGAATGGGATAGTTTTCTGCTATGACAAATGATACTTTGTAAAAGCAGAAGAGAATAAATGTTTCAGACTTAATTATTATTTCCTATTAAGAAATAATATTTGCTCCTTAGTCACTGGGCAAAAATGTTGACATTGAAGTTTTGAAAACTGTTAGTCATTCAAGGTATTTTTTTTTTTCAGGAAAATACTTAAAATCATAAACCATTTATTTTGGAAAAGACCTCTGAGATCATTGACTTCAGCTGTTAACCCAGGAGTGCCAACCAAGTCTACCACCTGAATCACAATTCCAAGTGCCGTATCTACGAGTCCTTTAAAATCCTCCAGGGATGGGGACCCAAATACTTCCCTGGGCAGCCTGTTCCAATGCTTGATAATCCTTTCAGTGTGTAAATTTTTGCTAATATCCCATCTAAACCTCCTCTGGCACAACTTGAGTCTGTATTTCCCTGTGTAATCTTACGACATCCTTTTAGTTCTCCTGAGCAGCTGGAAGGAATGAAGTAGAGAAGCAGACATGGACTGTTGACCTAAGGTCAACCCAATAAGGAAGGAAGACCACCAAAGACCCAACCAAAGCCCTCTGACCCATTTCCAGAAAGGTCTAGAG
This sequence comes from Aleadryas rufinucha, assembly GCA_013397815.1. Classification (NCBI taxonomy): domain Eukaryota; kingdom Metazoa; phylum Chordata; class Aves; order Passeriformes; genus Aleadryas; species Aleadryas rufinucha. Next base: position 7,126 of record VZTH01010341.1, read on the forward strand.
GAATGAACTGCACATGATTACTAATTTGCATAGAGAGTGAGAAACCTATGCCCGGGGCGGGGGCGGGGGGTGGGATGGGAAACTTATCTATAGAAAGATGCCCCCACAAAGTCCAGGCACCTGCATCCCAGGATACTGGACACTCCATTAGCTGGATTGATGCTGAAGCCAGGACTGGTGATCTTTCTCCCTTTCTTCATCTCTTTCTCTCTCCCTCTTTCTAATTTCCCTCTCTCTCTCCTTTCACCCTACCCCTTATTCAAAGCCCGCTGCCATGTGCTGGAAGATAAGACACTAATATACCAATTTCCATACCAAATGCAAAATTTACAATAAAACTCCATAAGTTTATTTTGTGGACCCTTTGACTTTTGTAATTTCTTTTCAACCATGAGCACCTGCCAATCTTGGGCACTCACTTCTCCTTAAGGGTGGGACACCACAAGTACTCCTAGGTGTGTAGCATAGTCTTGATAGACATAGACAAGGCAGCTGGGGGTTGCTCTCTGCATAGTTTAGCCTCTTCGATCCGAATGGATCTACATGTTATAAGGACCACAGTCTAGCTGGCTTCCAGGCATTCAGCAAAACCGGGGTCCAGTCTGTGCTGCTGCAAGGAGGCTTTCAGTGTAGACCACTGTTACTGCCACCCTAGGGAGGCTCACATGGGGCAGCATTATCAGACTTTCCCTGGAGCTAAATAGGAGCCTGGAATAATGCAAAGAGCTCTTGAGGAGGCAGTCTGGGAAATGAACATGAGTGACAAGTGGTGTCCATCTGGGGTCCATACAGGGACCAGTTATTTCATATCTTCATCAATGACATGGACAAAGGGATCAAGCAAACCCTCAGCAAATATGCAGGTGACACTAAGCTGAGTGATGCAGTTAACACACCTGAAGAATGGGATCATCTAGAGGGATCTGGAAAAGCTCAAGAAGTTAAACCTCACGATGTTTAACAAGACCAAGTCAAAGGTGCTGCACCTGAGTTAGGGCACCCCAGGTATGAAGACAGGCTGGGGAATGAACAGATTGAGAGCAGCTAAGAAAGACTTGGGGGTGCTGATGGGTGAGAGGCTGGACATGAGCCCACCATGTGTTCTCCCAGCCCAGAAAGCAAATTGTATCCTGGGCTGCACCCAAAGCAGTGTGGCCAGCAGGGCGAGGGAGGGAATTCTGTCCCTCTACTCCACTCTGGTGAGACCCCACCTGAAGTGCTGCATCCACCTCTGGGGTCACCAGCACAGAAAGGACATGGACCTGTTGGAGTGACTCCAGAGGAAGCCACCAAGATGATTATTGAAATGGAGCACTTCTCCTGTGAGGAAATGCAGAGAGAATTTGGATTCTTCACCGTGGAAAAGAGAAGGCTTCAGGGCGATCTAATTGTGGCCTTCCAGTACCTGAGAGGAGCCTACAAGAAAGATGGAGAGAGACTTTCTACAAGGCATTTAGTGACAGGACAAGGAGGATAGGCTTCAAACTGAAAGAGAGCAAGTTTATGTTAGATATTAGGAAGAAATTCTTTATTGTGAGGGTCGTGAGGCACTGGAAGAGGTTGTCCAGGGAAGTTGTGTACGCGCATCCCTAGAAATGTTCAAGGCCAGGTTGGATGGGTCTATGAGCAGTCTGGTCTAATGAAAGGTTCTCTGCCCATGGCAGAAGGGTTAGAATTAGATGGTCTTAAAGTCCCTTCCAACCTGAACCATTCTATGATTCTATGATTCTGTGAAGGTACATAAGTATACTCAAGGCACCTTTCTTTCGTCTTTTGAAAACATAGATTTGACACACTGCAATTAACAACAACATGCCCCTGTGTTGTCCTTTTATGCATTTTGTTTTCAAGAGATGATGACAACATAAAAATTAAAAATGAACAAATATCATGAAGATTTTGCAATCTCTCTAAAAAAGTGTCAGTCTAGGGGATTCAAATGAGAAATTGGCCTGGGAGTCATTTCAGTATGGATCTTACAAGATGTCTGCAGCTGTTTTAATGAGGCTGGTATTTTAAACAACCATTTGAAAAAAAAAACCCAGTGGATTCTGTCATCATCTTTATATAGCTCTTGCTCACAAATTTCTGACATTAAAGCAGTCTTATCAGAAAGCTGTTGTGAGGTCTTAAATGCTCTTGACTCTTTAACAGTTCTTCCATTAAAAGAGGGGTTGGTAAGAATGAGTTTGTCATGGATTCTTCAGAGACGGTGCAATGAGAGCTATTAAAATGTTCAGGTTCTTGGGAGGTTACCCAAATCCCAATTACCCTGTGAGGTTTATTTTTGTTCAATATTTATACTTTATTTTATTTTAGTCCTAATATAATCTTCATATTCTATTTGTTTAAAATATGAGAATGTATATCCCAGTACTAAGCTGGTATGAGCTACTTTTCCTTCCTTCTTTGCCTGTGCTTATGTTTTAAAGCCATACCTACCAAACTGGAATCCCTGCTTAGCATTAAGCAATTTCCTGTCTCCTCTACTACTTTGAAATGACAAATTTAAGAGTTTAATGCTGTTTAATAACCAGTCCATTGTTTTTATGTGAGCACAGCCTATAGAGACTTCAGAGAGACTCTAGACAGAGCTGAAATTCACAGGATGACAGGAAAACACTGCCCTAAAATGCCACTGGTCACATGAGAACATACCTAGTAGCTGCCCTACTCATGTTCTCAACTTTTCCAGCCCTGATTTAGGATGCAGTTAAAATGACTCCCTGGCATTCAGATTTGGTTTCTTAGCTGATGGATAGGGAGAGATTCATCTCCAGGTTTGGACACTGAAGTGGAGATGCTTTATCACAGTTTACAGATGTCCCTGGTGCCTCTGGGGAGATGCAGGGGATGAGGCAGATGCCCTCAGCTGCATCAATCAAGGGTCACAGGGCTCCTCTCCCCTGCAGCTTTCGTTTCAGAAGGACAGATATCCTTGTCCTGTGTGCCAGCCCCTGGGGACATTCCATGGCATCACAAGTCCCCCTGCACACCTGCGAGTGGGCACCGAGCCGAGCCATAGGTGATGGATCCACGGGAGTCAGGAGGGTTATTCAGCTGGCTCTTCAGGCAGATGGAGGTGTTTCAGTTGACCCCACATAGGTGACTAGTGCTGTTTGAGGTGCCCTAGAGTGTTTGAAATGCCCCAGTTGACACTCAGGCATAGCCCAGGCCCAAGAGAATGACTCCACATATTTGATCCAGCAGTTAAGCCAGACAGGATGCCCAGGGGCCCTTGCACAGTGCTAGGTGCCTACCTCTGGACAGCTGAACTGAGTCTGGGTATGAGCTGAAGAACTTGGCAGGCTTCATCTGACTTCACTGCCTGTTAGAGGAGCTGAAACACCAGACTCCCTTATGGGCACTGAAATTCAGATGTCAGAATTAATCCAATTTAAAAGTAATGTGCTGTATCCCACTGCTGGTGGGATACCTGGGAGGTACCTCTGAGCTCTTACTTCCCAGGAATAGTTCTGCTGATCTATTCTTGAATTCAGGTCACAGCAGCTACTAGAGGGGTTAAATCAAAAGCTGACAGGCAGAATGGTATAAAACAATCCAATTGAGATGGCAGATTGTTTGATAGAGGTTTGTATTTTGGCAAAATAGATTCCTTTAGTCCAGCTCTGAATGCAACCCAAGCCATACATTTTCTTCACCTATTCCCTTCCTGATATAGCTGCAGATGAACCAAGATTATCCTTTTTCTCTCACCAGTATAAATGATAAGCAGCTCCAAGAAAAACAGTGAAGTTATGCTGTTATAAAATAGTGTGAGTGAAAAGGAAAAGAAAGGATCTGCAGTGTGTAGTCTTTCATGTTCTTTAATTTGAACTTACAGATATAGCTGGAAAAGCAAGAGGTAGTTTCTTTAACGACCTGCAGTAATTTAACGTTCTATACCTAGGAGATTTGATTCAGCCTTAAACTCAAAGTGTTCTGCAATTAGGGTGAATTACTGAGGTTTAAACTAAGGGACAATTGAATCTACAAAAAAAAAAAGTCTTCCTGCTACCTTTTGAATTGAAACCAGAGGCAAAAGTACTGCTTTTAAAAGTACGCTTAGTTTGATCTATAGCTTTCAGTTGGGCAAACTCCTGGGAAAATTAGTACCTTCCTCTGATGTACAATGGAATTCTTCCAAAGGACAAGATCCCTAAGCTGATACAAATCAGCATAAAGCTTCTGAATATCATCACCCTCAGATTTAACCCACAGTATGTTATCTATAAATACTGTTGTGGAGTGGCTTTTAAATAATCTGACTCCTCAGTCCATTCACAGTTTGTGCTTATTAGTTCATTAGGATGACACCAATTAACATCAGACTTCACAGAAATCCTTTTTTTTTCCCTAGACGAAATTACTTCTATCTGCTTTGAATAAGATGTCCATTATCCACTGCTGAAGTAAAATTTATATATGGAACACAGTGCAGCAACTGAAAGCCCCATCCATGGATTCTGAAGTGAGGAGTGATGCCTCCTTCAGTTTCATGTACATGATCATGGAAGGTTTAGGGGGGACAGATCTTAGACCAGGGCACAGACCAATAACTGCCCTCTGCTCTGAACCATTGTAAAAGTCGAAATGACCACAGATCTCAAGAAACTCAGTGATGAGTTTCACTCTCCGTGATGAGAAAAATGATTCCAACAACCTGGCTGACCTATGGGTCTGGATTCACCCACGGCTCAAAATTTTTCTTACCAGTATTTCAGTGAGGTGAGTCAGACATGCTCCATTGTAGCTTGGGCTCTTTACATCATCTGTAATACTTACAGGTGTTTCATAAGGAAACTAGGACACATAAGAAACCAAAAGGTCTTGTTTTCAATCAAACAGTAACTGAAGTTTCAAACTGAGAACATTTTTTTTAATCTAGTCTTTCCTCCTAGGTTTTTGTGAAAAAATTGTCAAAAGCAAGCCTATAAAAGTGCAATCCATTTTCATTTAATTATCTGGTTTGCAGAAGTTTCTAGAGATAACTAAGTATAGAAAAGGACTGGTTAAGGTACCAGTTCATTCATCATTAATTTCTTTTTCTTTATACTACTTTCAATTAAAATAAAACTCTTATTTTCTTTCTACTTTATTATGAAAAATTATTTCTTATAATACAATGAGGTATATATAAAGAGCTTGCCTCTACATTTCTATGGGCATGTTTAGAGAGTACTGAATATTTAAAAGATATTATAAATAGAAGCGAGATCCATTTGGCAAGATAATAAATATTCATAAAATTATGGATAGTCTGATTCTCTGACTCATTTTTGCAATTGCAGGGCTGTAAGAAACAAATATACCTCTGCTCCATTCAGCTGCTGGATAACACATTGATCTGCCTGCCAGTTCCATGTAGGCACCTTGCATAATTTTTTTTTTTTTCTCATTGCATCTCATAAACAGCAATGTCTTTTAGCCTTTTACTTTTTGAATATTTAGCTGTAAAGTTTCAGAGTCCTTGGTTGGATGTGGCAGTATGCAATGTACAATTTGGAAGGAATATTCTTTGCAGATTTCTTGAAGACTGTACTGCATTAAAATGTATAAATTTTGTGCAACTGACAGAAAAAAGAAACTCTGTGCTGAGCATCAGGTGGGCCATGTGAAATTAATAATTCCTCACTCAGTTCATTTCCCAATGGAAACATATCTAGCATACACAAGCTCCAGCTTGGCATTAATTGCCACACTTGTTTAAAATCTCGGTTCCACAAATAGGTACTTTCTCTAAATATGGCGCTCCTGTTCCCATTAAGACAGCTTTGAGCTGGGCCAGGGAGGCTCCTGTGGGGTGGTGGGCTGCTTCTGGCAAAGGAGGCTTGTAGTCTAAACCTCCCCATAGGGAAAGCAGCCTCCTTCGGATGGGACGTGTGCAGGTGCCCGGTGAGCAGCAGGTGCAGCACGCGCTCCTCAAGCAGAGGCTGGGGCTGCCTGTTCTTCCTCTGTGTCTTGGGGTGACCATGTCATGTGTATCCCCTACCATCACTCTATGCCCAAACATGAGTCCTGTGCCTTTAAACTGAGCCTGGGAGAGCAGAGAGAAGCGGCCGNATGCAGAAGGGTATTCTGTCACCTGCACACACCCTGATGCTTGAGATCTAAGAGGAGTAAGTAAGCATTTGCTGGTTTTGCCAGACTTTCTTCTGAAAAGTCCATCCAAAATTAGTACTGGAGCCCACAGATTTAACCCAGCAGAAACTGAGTTGTGGGGAAAGGTTTTCTACTCACCTCAGTTTTTCCTCATAAGAGCTCGAATTCCAGCAGAGGAGAAAGACAAGTACTAACTGCTATCCTGCAACAGGGTCCTAGGCCAGTGCTTTGGAATAATCCTCTCCTTAAACATGCCTTCATCTCACATTTTATGTACTTTACTAATTTTCCTTCATTTGGAAAATTCAGTAGGCTGTCTAATTCTTATTGGCTGCTGCTGACATTTATTTATGATTACATCAAACCTATATTCATCCTAGTTGTTTTATTGTCATGTTTGTGTCATTATTACATAAATAATGATGTTGCTTTTGATTATTAGTGAGAAAGCAGAAGTTTTAATTTCATAGATAATTATGCCTTTGATTTTCTAGTGGAAAACCACAGTGTAAGTGTAATTGCTTCTGAGCAACAACTTGTTATTACATGCATTTCATGCTCATAATTTTTTTGCTGATACCAGGCAAATATTGTCAGCCTGAATTTTCCCTGCATACATTTTGGCAACAGTATTGAGCCCTGAAGATGCAGTCCTCTATTATTAACCTTTAAGAACTAGTGAATAATTATAGTTTAATTTTGTTTTAATTCAGTTGTTGTTAATGAGTGCTAATTACCACCTCCTCAATCAGCACAAGATATAATGAGTAAGATGGATTTTCAATGGATTCTATAATAGATATAGGTGTGAAAAATGAATTAGGGAATGCTGCCAAATTTTAGTTATTTCATGCACACTAAGAAGTGACATAGTTAAACTTCTCAGTTGAAGGGACATTTTGAAGACGAATAAGCAGCCTGTTTGAAAAGAAATTCTATTTCAGGTATCACGTGTCATTGCTCATTTCTAGGAAATTTTGTCACTAGCATCAGCTAATTTTCTAGCATTCCTCACCCTGCCATAGTCCAGGGGGCTAAAATTAGTTGGAATATGTCATTTGAATGCACTGACTCACACTTAAGTCCTTTCTCTTACAAACTGAAGGAGAACTATATGCTTTGATCACACCACGGGAAGATGGTGCTCATCTTCTATCCTCCTTTTCTTTTCTCATAGAAGGTATAACGTCATGGAAATCAAACCTCCTAGTTCATTTCTGGCAACTTTCCAAATACGGGAAGGAAAAAAAGGTACCCTTTTTAAATCCAGTTTTGAAAATGAAATGGAAGAGAGACAGGTGATTATAGATGTGCATTCACATTTCTACCCTTAAGTGTGAAGTTTCTAGAGAATCCCTATAATTTTCATTTATGCTTGTTAAGGTCTTTATCTGGCTTCTGTGAGGATGAATATCACCTTATTTTGCACCAGTCTAATAGAGTGAGTAGAAAGACATTGTCAGGTATCCAGTATGGACCCTTGTCCTTTTCTCTTTGGCTTCCCTGCAGGGGAGTGGCTCTAAACAGCAAAGCTGAAGCTATGGATGGATAGCAGGAAAAGGGCAGAAATGTTTTAGTGTCTCTTTTTCCTCCACTCTTCACCATAAAATGAGGCTGTAAGAGGATTTCTAACTGAATTAACATCAGCATCAAAAGGCAAGAAGTTAGGTTAGAATATGAAAGGGAAAGCTTAGGAAAGACAGTGCAGCTGTGTTTTTTTCAGCCCAGCTGGCCCCTGATGAAGATATTGTAAGATATTTAAAGAATGGGCTGAATTAATCTCATAACAATCAGAGGTCATCTTTGAGAATGCCTGCTGAGGACAGGTGACACTTCAGATGGTGGAAGATGAATGATTATATCACCATCTTCCAACAGGAGACACAGAAACTGCTGAGGAGCTAGAAATTGCTGTGCTCAACTTCAGAGCCAGGAAAACTATTGGAATGAGTTACTCAACAAACAACTGCAGATGCTGGGAAAATAGCAAGCATTTAAGAACAGAGCCAAGATGAAATTCTAAGTAACATATCATATCTGACTATTGATTTCCTTCCTGATAGTGCAATAATTCTAAAGAAAAGGGAAGAATCAGTAGTATGACATCACTAGACTCCAGGAAGCTTATTCAAACTCTTTTGCCTGACTTTCTTCCAGGCTAAGTAAGAAACACAGTCTACATGAAACTAATATAAGAGGGTTCAAAACGGTTTAAATATATATAGGGAAAAGATAGCAATAGGTCACCACAGCACAAAACAGAAGTATTGGCCAGCACTTTATGAAGTTCTTGTGAACTATTCATTATTTTCACTAATTGTGTAGAAGATGGAAACATAAATGATGAAATAGAAAACTGTCTCATTTAAGAGTACTCTAAGCTGACCCTATATTGAAGAACAGGATTAGAATTTAAAATAATGATGATCACTTGGAGTTACAGTCCCAAAATACTGGGGGAAATGCCACTCTAATTTAGGCAGCTGCAAAGAGAGGGTGAGATAAAGGCACCCTGCAGAAAGGAGCTGCTGCTTTTAGTAAATCAGGAGCTGAAAATGAGATAACAGTGCTACAGACATCCTGAAATAGGTAAGCTTTCCATGGAGAACATATGTAGCAGGTTTGGTTCTAAACTGGGGAGAAAACACCAAATTTTGGAATGGTTTCAGTTCGCCTTTCTTATTTTTTGTGAGATAGGAGATTTGGAGGAATGCAAAGCAGGCTTAAAACTTAAAGAATATGAAAAGTTTATTAACAGAACTAAAAGAAAGAAAGAAAATAATAAGAAATCAAAGCAAAACCCTTTCTTTTGCTCCCACACCCCACCCACCTCCTCCCACACCCTTTTCTCTTTCCCAAACCAGCACAAAGGATAATACAATATGATTTTTGGCCAGTATTCACAGTTCTTAAGAATCTTTCCACTATTTAAGGAAACAGAGGACTGTTTTGTTGTCCGTGGTCTCCCAAACTGCACTAGCAACAGCCCCCGCCTGGGAAAAACACTGTTGTCGGGAAAAACAGCTCTCCCATGGATAGAAAATCACATGGGCCACACATGGGATATTCTTTTTTTAAGGGTGGACAAATTCCAGCCTGAAACAGCAACTCGCTTCTTCACAGAAAATCTTAAAAGTTCCTCACAGCTCCTCACAACTTTTCGGTAACCTGGCATGGTCCCCTTTGCACATAGGCTGCATTCAGCGTCCTTCGTCACCCCCCCATGTCTTTAAATGGATTAAAGAGAAAAACAGTTTGGAATATTACAGGTTCCACCACAGTCTGCAAGAAGCAGTTTCAAGCTTTCGCGCTGCAAACGCGGCTCTGCCCTCTTTCTTCCCTGCCGCCATTTTGGGTTTACTTGCTTTCTCTTTCTCTCTGACCTTGAAGACGCCATGATGAAGAGTAGTCTCCGTCGTAGGGCTTTATGAGGAAGAAAAACCCCACTTTCTTTGTGCTGCTGGCTTCTTTGATGTTAGTCTCTCAGCTCCATCGGCCTCTGCCAGGATCTCTGCGGCCATGTGGGGGGTTGGGGGGGTCAGTCCTCAGAAGCCGCAGCCAAATGATCTCAGCTAATTGCAGCGATTATGGCTGTTCCTCAGTTGCCCAGGCTCTGGGGGATTCTCCCACCGGCACGCCTGCACCCCGGGGCTGTGCCCCGGCACCGGGTGGGGGGAGGCAGGGGAGAGGCCCGAGGCCGCTCTGAGAAGTGGCTCCAGCACCCATCTCCTCCTCCATCTCGCAGGAGCGGCAAAACCAAAAGAGAGGCACTTCCTGTGTCCTCCAGACTTTAAATATGGAAATTCCGGAAAGCGCTACTGGTCAGACGAGCTGTCTATCAGCTCAGGGTCAACCTACCACAACATATCTGAGCATAATTGTGTAAAGCACACAAAAAGTATTCCTGTGACTCTGGTTAACACTTGTTAGCGCATCATCCAAAACACTCTGGGGGCTCAGGCTTCAGAAAAGATATGAATGAGAGAAAAGCAACAAATAAAAGTTTAGTTCTACAAGTTGAGGGCAGATAGAAGAAATGGAGATTGCAAGTAGGAAGTAAACTGAAGGGAGACACCAAATCAGTCTTTCTGTATGAAAAAGCTGCTGAAGAGAAAAATGAATTGAACTGGTTTTCATGTCCCACATGAATGGAAAAAAAGTCATGAACCTAACATACAGGGTTTGAGATTTTCTTTAGACTACTCAAAAAGACAATTTAAAGAAAAGAGAATGATCTGGAACAGATTTTGCGTAAAGGTGGGGAGCTTTCCCCATTGGAAGTTACTGAGATAATGCTAGATATACCTTTGTTAAGACTGGCATTTGCTTTTAGACCAGTTTTTCTAATTTTCTGTGACACTGGGGCATCTATTATGAAGGCAAAAAAAAACCCCAAAGAGCAATGGTCAAAACTTCTGCTCAGATTTCATTGCTCACCTCCCTTTCACTGGGAGATGCCTTCAGTCTCTGCTGGTCAGAGTGTCTTAGGGACTCAGGACCACTGAAAGAGGTGGGAAGAAGGAAACTCACAGTCCCATGAAGCCCAACTGAGCTTCTGGCCAAAAGCTCGTTAAGATGCTGAGTGGTATTTTGATATGTTCTTTGTTCAGTAGAGGGACAGAAAATTTTGGTAAAATTTAGACTTTCAAAGGTGCCAAAAAACAAATCAGGCCACATGACTGTCTGCTTTTTGCCCAGTGTTATCTATTTTTGCCCTAAATGATATCTATACTGATAAATTCATACTATATAAACAAAGACCTAAATGCATAAGTTGACTTTCATATCCATGCTACAGAAATCACCCTCAAATTGATTTCTGATGAAATATTACATCCTAGAAACTAGCACTTTAGTCCTGAATTACCAGTTTAGCAGACTGTAGTTGCCTAGAAAGCCAGGTGCTGAGCAGAAGGGCTAATGTTCTTTCTTTCTTAGCTAGAAAGCAAGAGATGGTCAAGTCAGATGTTTAAAAACATACATACCCACACCACTATAAGACGAATAATGCAAGTCTTCTGATTACAGCTCTGCATGGCTGGCTCTGTGGCTCCTCAATACTTTGTTCAAGAAAGACTTAAATAAGAAACAATGTGTCTCGGCCATTGTTACAAACTTGTACCTCAATTCCCTAGCAAGGAGATTACTAGAGGTACTGTCAGTCTAAAAATCACTTGGCAACCCTGACAGGTCCCTGCAGCTTGATGACAAGGTGATAACTTTGTGCAGAGCAATGCATAGTCACTCCCACCTCAGTAGAATGGACTGGCCAGTTCTACAAAGCTTTTGAAATACTGACTTAGTTGAGGTCACATTTCTAAGAACAGGAATACAAGTGAAAACTGGAAGAGCTCTTTTCCTTTGTGAGTGATTTGCTGTTGTCCATACTTTGTGCTCCAGTTTTCCTGCTTCAATTATGCAGCATCATGCATTATACAGTGCTCTTCAACTCATGGGGTCAGCCTCTAAATGGAGAGCATTAATTTGGTGTGTCACATAATGGGCACTTCCTCCTGCAGAGTGGTCGCTTCAGAAATGGTCTCATCAGAAGCACCGATGGACGTGGGAAGCATTTGTCATGAGGCAGCAATGATGCTGTACTCATTTGCTGGCTGCTCCCTGAGAATACGTAAAGGTGAAGCCTCACTTTCCGGGGAGAGCCTTTATTCCCCTCAGCCCCTTCTATTAAATTTTTAAAATTCAGCTACCACTTCTAGCTCCAAACAGTAATATCTGGATGCAAGCAGAATACATTAAATAACAAATAACTCTAACTTACATAGTTTACCACACTAGGATGTGTTTATTTTCAATCCAATTCCATGATAAAGGAAAAATGTGCTTGTGTATGTGGATTTGCAGTGGCAGTGTGGATTAGGGGGACACAAAATGTATTTTTGTGCAAAGGAAATATCAGTGCTTTAAACTGAACTAAATGCAGCAGCTTTACTTCAACCTTTTCATGCAATCAGTGATGTGTTCTGCTAAGCTCAGCAGTTAGGTAAAAATATGACAGCTTGGCATGAACCATGAAAATTATCTTAGAGGTCAAGTATGAAGATTTTTTCTTTTCTTTTTTTCTCTTATATCAGAGATAGAAATATCTCTGATGTTTCAGCATCTTATCTAGTAGATGACAGTGTATGTCATTAAACTCTGTGTCTACCTGCCAGTCTTAAATCAGCAATCTCTATTGAAAAAACTACCTTGAAAAATGGAAATTTTACATCTATGGGAAAGATGAAATAAGTGAAAAAATCTGAAAGCAACATGAGATGTACTTTTATTAGAAAATTCTCATCTCCTGCACCATGTTCTTTCTTTCATTCAAGCTGTCTCACACAAGACGTGCATACACACTACTGAAAGTTATTGCTTGGGGTGTGTGCCATAGTTGTCTTAATTTGTCTTAGCAGGTTTAAAATTGACTAGACCATGAAAAAAGAACAGCAAAAGCCATCTAATAAATTGGGCAACAATTACTCTTGGTACCACCATTTAAACTGAGAATAGATGTGCATTACACACTGTCACTGCAGGAAAAATAAGAGGCTTCCTTTAGTAATGGATTATTGAATACACTTGCAGTGATGGTAAGGCAATAAATTAAAAAGTACATCAGCCATTTCTCAATTAGGTTTATACTCTCTACTCACCAGCTTTGTATAAATAAGGAAAAAGTGAGACTATTTCACAGGGAGGGCTTTTTTACAACATTTAGTCCAAGGAAACTTGTTGGTTACTTTGGTCACAGCTGAGTCCCAAGCTTAGTTCACTGTCTGTATAAAATGTGTGTCTATAAAATACAGGACAGCAGGTCTTCTGGTAACCCTTCACATGGGAACTGTTAGTCAAATTCATCCTACATCTAAGTTCACGAAGCCAGTGAGCTTAACACTGGGGATAATTTTCCCCCAGAGCATTAATGGCAAGGTGACAGTCTTTCAGAGACAGTTCTCACAGCTGCACTGAGGAGGGGAGGGAAACTCTTTGCCCTCACAGACATACTGCTGTCCAGAGGATGGGAACAAATGAAGTGTAAAAGCCAATTTGGGTTCTTCTACCAGATACTGAGTCTCTCTTTTAAAAGCATCAGTCAATCAGACTGACGTTTCCACTTAACCTTGTGAAACAGAATGGATTTTCTTCTCTTTGACATTTTAGCAGGGGCATCATGTCTGCACTCTTCTGTAGCTGTGGCACAGCTTCATATAGGCCACTGAAAGAATGAAATCCTTGTCTGTTTCCAAACTATTTCTGGTTTTAGTTTGTAATATTTCTTTCATGCTGGAGGAAGCCCTCACAGTTTATTCTGGCACATCTATAGCTCTTGATATAGAGTGCAAATAAACAGCCTTATAGCAGGCTAGAAGCCAAAGGCAGCTGCTGGCAGGCTCTGGGCCAGCTCTGGACCCCTCACAAAAGCCTTCAGGTTGGAAGGAAGAGAAGGTTTCTAATGTACTTCCTGAATGATTTAGAGAAGGTCACTTGAAGATGCTAACATCTACATTGTCAAAGTGGAAAAGCAAGCCATTGCTTGCTAAAAATACTAACTTCTGTAAAGTTAATGTTTTGATTTCAAACTAGACTACACAGAAGGCAATCATGCCAAACTCAGTAAAAGACAGGAGAGAAGTGTCTAATACAAATAATTTTTCTTTGTGAAAAGAACACTCTATTTTTATGATATTTTAAACTTGCAAGGGACCACTTCTCTTAGTTTCTGTTCTTCCCATGGACACAGACAATTCACCTGCCAAATTAGAATAGAATAGAATAGAATAGAATAGAATAGAATAGAATAGAATAGAATAGAATAGAATAGAATAGAATAGAATAGAATAGAATATTTTAGTTGAAGGGACCTGGAAGCATCATCCACTCCAACTGCCTGACCACTTCAGGGCTGACCAAAAGTTAAAGCATGTTGTTAGTGACCTTGTCCAAAATCTTCTCAAACACTGAGTCTTGGGGCATCCACCACCTCTCTAGGAAGCCTGTCCCTGTGTTTGACCACCCTCTTGGTACAGAAATGTTTCCTAATATCCAGTCTAAACCTCCCCTGGCACAGCTTTAAGCCATTCCCATGCATCCTGTCACTGGATCCCAGGGAGAGGAGATCAGCAGCTCCCTCTCTGCTTCTCCTTCTTGGGAAACTGTAGAGAGCAACAAGGTCATGTCTCAGCATCCTTCTCTCCAAACCAGACAAGCCCAAAGCCCTCAGCCGCTCCTCACAGGACATTCCCTCCAGCCTTCTCACCAGCTTTGCAGCCCTCCTCTGAACCCATTCAAGTACTTTCACATCCTTCTTGAAATGCTCTGTCATTTTTACGAAAACTATACAAAGAACGAATGTTTGGCTGTTTTCTGGGTTTTTTTAAAATTATTATTTTATTGTATTTTTATTTACTGTTGCCTCAGAATCCATGAAAAAAATCAAGCTTTTACTCAGCAATTTTTTCAATATTGGTATTTGAAAAGAAGGGTTAAAAGCACAGTATTTTGTGTTGAGCAATATTTATTCTCAAATTTTTTTCATATATTTTGAGCTGCTTTATCTGCAGGATTTTTCTTCATTAAAATTTACTAAAACTGAAGCTCATTTTAGGTGGAAAAATGGAAATTATTCCTTAAGAAAATGACAAAAGAGAGTGCTTGGGTATCTGTGATTCTTAATTAAGGGTGGGGTTTTTTGTTTTGATTTTTTTTTTTCAGGAGAAAAAGGCTGAGTTTATAGAGACAATTTACTGAAATATTTCAGACAGCCTCAGTCTGCATAATTCCATAAAACTCAAAAAGCTTTTGTTTTAAAGATGAAGAGCACGTGTCATCATCTTATGCCTGGAAGGGGTATCACACACAAGTAGATAATAAACAATATAATCAACATCAGTTAGATCACCCAAACAAAAGCATTTAATGAGCACTTACCGCTTTAATCCCATGCTATATTTTAACAAGAGTTCCAAGTAATTTATGCCCTATATAACATGCACATGAAAGAATTCCCCAAAAGAAAGTATTTTTTGAAGGATTTTGAAAGAATATGTGGTTTTAGATTGATAACCATATCACCCTTTAACTATTATTACAATATATTCCATAGTCCTGGTAGTTGTTTCTGCGTTTAAAAGGACCTTGAAGGGATTTCATCATCCCAGTCTCTGAGCACCATAAGGAAAATGCCTATCAACAGGGTAAGTAGACTAGAAAGCCACACCTGTGTCTTTCCTTCCTTTTCTCCTCAGCCACAGCTACTGCAGGATCATCCAGAGTCTGCTCAAAGTGTTCACTGCTTGCTCAAATTTTACAGGAAGCACAGCTCTGGAAAGTAATGAAACTTCATTGATTAGTTGATGATAATGGCTGAAAAGTTCCTGTCTCTTTTTTTCTTAGCAGCTTCAAACTTAATTGCTACATTCTCCCCAAGCTGAAAAAGGGGTCTTTGAAGAACTTCTAACAGAATTATGCCATGTTTGAAACATCTGTTCCCATGACCTGGCTTTTGTTACAATTCACGTTGGATTAATAAAGAATTTCACCAGTGCAATTTTTCCACCTGGCAAGGTGCTATGCAGTTAGAATTAAAGTTGCCACCAATACCAGTCCTGGAGCTGGAATGATTTCCAGAGCTCCTGAGCCCCATCCCTCTCTCTGAGGCAGGAAGCATGTAACCTTAGTTTTCACATGCCATTCCTTCCTACAGCTGAGCTATGACAGCACCTCAGAGGGCTGTTCAGCCCTGACAAAAAGCTCTGGGGAGACCTTATAGCAGTCTTCCAGTACTTAAAGGGGGCTGACAGGAAAGGTAAGGAGGGACCCTTTATCAGGGAGTGTAGTGATAGAAAGAGGGATAATGGTTTAAAACTAAAAAAGAGTAGATTTGCACTAGATATGAGGAAAAAATTCTTTACAATGAGGGTGATGAAACACCAAAACAGGTTGCTCAGAGGGGTGGTGGATGCCCCAGCACTGGAAACTTTCAAGGTCAGGCTGAGTGATGCTCTGAGCAACCTGATTTGCTTGAAGATGTCTCTGCTTACTGCAGGGGTTTGGACTAGGTGACTGTCCTAGGTTACAGTGTAAGATGTGCTCAAAAACATTTATTCTTTTACCATCTTCATAAAATATTGAATCCAGGTGGGGCAGTGTTTTCCTTGCCTNGCCATGTTTGAAACATCTGTTCCCATGACCTGGCTTTTGTTACAATTCACGTTGGATTAATAAAGAATTTCACCAGTGCAATTTTTCCACCTGGCAAGGTGCTATGCAGTTAGAATTAAAGTTGCCACCAATACCAGTCCTGGAGCTGGAATGATTTCCAGAGCTCCTGAGCCCCATCCCTCTCTCTGAGGCAGGAAGCATGTAACCTCAGTTTTCACATGCCATTCCTTCCTACAGCTGAGCTATGACAGCACCTCAGAGGGCTGTTCAGCCCTGACAAAAAGCTCTGGGGAGACCTTATAGCAGTCTTCCAGTACTTAAAGGGGGCTGACAGGAAAGGTAAGGAGGGACCCTTTATCAGGGAGTGTAGTGATAGAAAGAGGGATAATGGTTTAAAACTAAAAAAGAGTAGATTTGCACTAGATATGAGGAAAAAATTCTTTACAATGAGGGTGATGAAACACCAAAACAGGTTGCTCAGAGGGGTGGTGGATGCCCCAGCACTGGAAACTTTCAAGGTCAGGCTGNCTGACTTGGAGTCACTGGTTTGCTTTCAAACCTGTACAGTGACCTTTTAAGGTCCCTTCAAATCCAAATTATTCTGTGATTCAATGATTGACTGCTATGTTATCACCCTCTCAAGGAGTCACAGCCAGGCCTCCAGGGAAGCAGGATCAAGAACCAAAGTGTATCCCACTGTAGGATTTTCTCCATGCTCACTCACAGAGGGGGATGGCTGGACAGTGAATCATTGCTGTCCTCATTAAATGTGTGTTTTCTAGTCTCCAGGATAAAGCTCAAGGCCCTACAGTGAGTGCCACACGCCAATACCCAGCCAGACTGAAAGTAGCCTGGATCTTAGAAGAAGTCCACCTCATGTGGTGTTCTTCTGGGTTAACTTCCTAGGTTTTGGACCACAAAAACAGTGTGATTGCCCCATTCCTGTCCTGCTCCTTGTAGCCATACTAGTCCATGCAAGGCTGGATGAGGTGTCTCTGTGTGGGGCTTTAAGACTAACAGGTATTCACCCCTCCCTGCAGTAAGGACCAGGACCCAGCAGCACTTGCCTGCTCCTGCAAGCTTCTCTGCTGCAAGCTGTGTTGCAGCTCCAGCTACAAAGTCACAAGACTTACAAAATTATGACATCTGATTTGTTTCTTAAAGTACAATTCTTAAATGAGGCAATTCTGTTTGAAAGGGTGAGATTTTCTCCCATATGACTCAGGGCAAAAGTTTCAAAAAAGTATTCAAGAGAAAGTCCATGGCTGAAAACCATCAAAATATCCCAGTTGAACCTGTGGTTTTTGAACAAAGGAAATGTCAGCAGTGCTTGTCTGAAGAATACAGTTCACTTGCTATTTTTTCAGCCTTTATGCTGTCACAGCAAAAGGAGACAGTCTCCCACTGAGCAGTGTAAGCACCCAACTACATCAATCACAAAACACGTGCTCATTTGGGTGCCTAGGAAGAAATGCCAGGTCAGAACAAAGTGACTTATTGCAGTTCTAAACACACAAGGGCTCAGTGGGTTTAAACAACAGCCCCTCCTGCCATAATTTGGGTTTAAAATCAATGTTTAAGTGAGACTTGAAAAGGTGTTGCTTGAAATCGTGGACATAGCTGCAGTGTGATCTGTGATGGGCATTTCTAGCATTCTGGCCGGGCTTCAGTCTGCTGTGGTGCTTAGCTGGTCCATGTCCCCAGCTCACAGAGGGATCCCCCCCACTGGGGATCCACTGGCATGGTGGGGACTCCCAGACCTTTGTCTCTACCTGATGCCTCAAACCTAAACACCAAATTTATAATGTACACAGGCTGCAGACATCCTCTTGATGGAGTGCCCTCACTCCTCCCAGTTTCAAAGGGGCAAGCTCCCATTCTTACATCTCTTCCCAAAAGCAGGACAGGCACAGCAAGCCAGCTGGACTACAACTTCCAGCATTTCCTAAAGACTTTTACTTTTTCCACACTGAATGGATTTAGCAAACCTACCTTGCAGCTGTCATCAGCATATGAAGGATCTTTCTAGTGCCGTAAGAAGTTCTTCCAGGGCAAACGTTTTACAGCAAATTCTGAAGTTTCTATTTAGATTAAATTCATGTGAAGAGATCTTGTATTCACTTCTTTTCTCCTATTCACAGTTAAATCAATGAAGTATTCCCTGACTCTTAGTTTTGCATCTGGCTATCTTATATTAAGTCCTGTAGAGTAGTATCTCATTTACAGTAAAAGGGAAAAAGGAAAAATAGCTGAAAAATAAAGATGTCAGTTTCCTTGTATCAGCATTTATATACTAGATTGCAAAGCCTTTGAAATGAGGGGGTTATAAAAATCTAAATAATGCCAAAGCAATTGTTCTTCACATATTAACAAGAAATTTCATGCATTTTATTGCACTCACTTTGATTTCACAGTTTGTAGAGCAGGATATATGTTTAGAAAACTGAAACACATACATAATATAGAAATATTTTTCAAGTTTCCAGTCACATGAACTGAAAATCTAAAGCGCTTTCTGAAAAGGCCTATCCTTGATCTTATTTACTGTAAGAAAATAAGAAACTGGTCTCTTCCAGATAAAGCCTCTGTATATCCACAGGCAGGAGCACAGTTGCCTCTGGCAGCCCATGCAGCCTGCAGCATCAGAGCAAGGGGCAAAGCACAGCAGAACCCAGACAGAGAGAATACTGAGCTTAGCCATCATATTGTACTAATAATATAATCTGTGAAAGGCTTCACAGAAAGTATATGCAGGGGACACAAAAAGAGCCTACTGTCGGTTGTTCCCAACTCATTTTAATCGGCAGATGCTGCTGTCTCCCTTGGTGATGTGTGCTCTCGGCTGATTTATTCATTCATTAGTGCTTGCACCAAGTTCCTTTTGTCTTCTGCTGTCTCAGTGCAAGGTACAGTAACCTGTTCACAGAGAAACTTTTGGCTTAGAGATGGTGTTTGAAGTAGAATTAAAACTGATTCTCCACATATTGCATTAAGGAGAAAGGTCAGGTTTGCCACAAGTGAGGGTAAAAGAACATATATAGATCATCACTGCCTTCACAGAAAGCCATTCTATAAAGAAACCCAGAACACAAATTAATATAAATCTACATATATCCTTATGAATCTCACAGTCTGAGGCAAAGGAAAAGCTCTGCCTCTTTCTGCCTACCTCTCTGCTTTCTCCCAGCCTGTGCTAAACCACTTCTTCCCACACTGTTCCCTGCTGTTGCTGCACCAGTGTAAGCTTATAAAGATGTGATAATAATATTTAGATGCTTACATGACAATCAGAGGACTGCTGATGGCAATGCCAAAAACCTCTCTGTGACAACAGCTGAAAGGAAATACACACCAGATCATGGGGAAGTATCAATGCTGAATGCAGAAGGGGCTAAAGACAGGTAATTAAATATAGCCTCCGGTAAATAATTTTATTAAAAGTGAACAAGAGCTCTCTTGAATCTTAATCATAACACTTTGGCCTAGACAGCTCATCTAATCAGGTGAGTTTGTAGACTTTTCAGTGAGATGGGTACAACATATCAATCTTCAGTGTTCATTTTTTAAGAAAGCCATAAAACTGGAATATCAGTGGCCACTTGGGATGTCCAGCTCTCAGGGACCTGAGCTCAGGCAGCCAGGCTTTGAGGAGGTGGCACACTCTCAGGTTTCAAGCAGATATTTTTTTTGAGCACAGCACCACAGCATAAGAAAGCATCAGGGGGGCTCATACTTCTATGCAAACTGGCAAAAATTGGAAGATTTCCCACAGCATTCAAGGATTTTTGTTATTTACCTGCTTCCTCATGCTGCTTTTATCATTGTTGCTTTGATTTGTTTTCCTGTGAAAAAGCAGAAGTTATCAGACCGGGTGGGAAAGAGGAGGTAGGGAATGGAGACACTGGAGTATGCAATGTGGGAATTGGGAATAGATAACTTGGTTTTTTATGCTTTCAGACATAGTCCTTACATTGCTTGGATATTTTCTATTTCATTTCAATTTTATTTCATTCTATTTCTATTACATATAAGTCAGCTGGTACAATATTTTGATGCATCTGTTTACAAATAGATTTTAACTGTGAAAAATGTGATCTATTCCGTGTATAATGTGTAAACCCCATTGTGGCTTAAAAAAGGAAATTATAAAAGAGGCACCTTTCCCATGTATATTTGATAGGCTTTCAGAAGGTGTCCTTCAAATGTAACACTTTTGTCCTCAAAATCTTATTCTCTAAGCAGTGATAAAAAATTCTGAGATAAGTGAAGCTGGGAATTTGGGGGATTTTTTCAAATGCAGGCCTTTAAAAGTGTTTGGATAATGGATGAGCAGTTTTAGGTAGTCTGTGTAAAGGCAGACCTGGAATTACTTAGGAATTGGTTGTGGTGATTTTGAAAAGAAACTCGAAAAGCACTAGGTGATTGTATGGATATAGACTTCATCTAGCTGTAATGCATGCGATATTCAAGCAGTGCATGTAGGAATTTTTATTAGACTGTCTTCATTTCCAGCTTCCTTCTGCTGTGAAGGGATCCAGCTGCGTGAGCCAGTGGGGAAAGGGTGTGTTAATCTACCCAGCTTTCATAATCAAGCGACCCATGGCTGCCACCTGTCTGTGAAGGTGGGTGTATCAAACGAAGTACATGTCATTTCAAGGGATTATTAATTACATTTAAGATAGGTTTTGAGTGGGCAGCAATGTCTACATAAAGTTCCGTTTAGATGACTAAATATCTTTGAGGATATAAGCCCCATAAATTATGTGATTTCAAGATCAAAGCATCAACGTGTTAAGTTGAAAACAGTGATGTTTTGCTGGGGAACTGAATAAGAGGTTAAGGATTGTTGTTTCTTACCACTCAATTTAAAATAAATTGTGGTGGAAAAACAAATCTCCATGCCAGCTTGCTTTTCTTCACCTGTGTGAACATTGCCTACTTCTCCAAAACCTCTAAGGTTTAAAACCTTATAATCATCAACCTTATAATCATCAATTAGTTTTAGTCTTGGAGGGCATCTCGACATAAACTGAGTGTGAGCTCTGTTCCAGAAAGGGAATGGATCACATCTGAAATCTCAGTCCTAGACTGATGGATTTCCAGGAGGGGTCTCAAGTTAGAGACCAATCTATGGTTATATTTCCCTTCCATCTAAACTGGTGAAGCACCTGAGGGCTACATCAAGCCTTGCAGATCCCTCAGCACTCCAACTCATAAGCATTCTGTCAGCTTAGAAGCTGTTAAGCACACGAGGATGGGCTGCCCACGGGCACTCACACCACCAGTAAGTGGATTGCCTGTCCACCCCTGCTGTGGAGGGAGAGAGTGAGCAGAAGAGACTCCCAAAGCTTCCTGAGAGCAATGCAGTCACTCTGCTGGCCTGAGGAAGGAGCAAATGTGTGTTGAAGCACTGTGCTTGCATGAAGATGCTGCCCTGGCTTGAGGTCTGTGCATCGAAAGAAACCCCTCTGATACTGGGACATCTTTGCTGTGATGATCAGCCTGGGCCTCAAGGAAAGACTGCAGAGGGAAATAGAGATACTCAGGAGTCAGGGAAAGGGGCACACCTTTCACTCCCTCTTGCCCATTTGCTGACCAAAACCTATGATTCTTGTCTGAGCAGCCTCCAGCCTCTTGAGCCCTTCCCACGTGGATGTTCTTCTGGCAAAGTGTAAACTTCTAACTTGGCTTGAATCCCTTTAATTTTTATCTAAAACCTTTGCTCCCCACTAATACTGCATATTATTTCAGACTCAACAGCAAAGTATTAAAGACAAGTGAGCTTTAATACCATTTTTCTTTAAACCTCTGACAATTTTTTCTTATTTTCTAACAGGCATGACAAATCTTACAAAATCTCAGTTTCAAGCATAATTGACGCGGGGATAAGAGCAAACTACTCCAAAGATTGCCTTGTTGTTTTAAAGACATTGAGTTAATTAGAGAGATATTCTTGTTAGTGGTGGTTCATTAAAAGATCCTTCATGCAACTGAAATGTTAATTTTAGCAGAAATGATCTAGGGGACTCAAATTATTAATTGATGCATGTTTAATAGTTTTTTAATTAGAAGATTTAACTGCAGAAATAACACCAAAACTGCAGTGACTGCCACTAGATTTTTAAGAGTTTGTCTGCATAGGGTTGGATTCCCTGACTGCATTACTACTGCCATCCCATTGCCATTCCCAGGCTGCCTTCATTTGTGCCCAAATCACAGTGACTACTCTTTAAAGTGCTTTTATTTTGCAGCCTGTGATTAGCGGGGCATGGTGGTCTGTAAGAAATACTCGGGAAAGGAAAGGACATGAGAAAGCCAGTAGGTGCAAAGGCAATGCACTGGTAAGCAAATTTTACAACAGGTATGTGTGGTTTATGGAGACACAGCAGAGAAGCTGCAAAGGGTGGTCTGCTCAATCTTAAGAAAAAAAGGTCATGCCCAAGCCATGATAATAACCAAAGAGATGGATTGTAAATTTACTTCCCAAGGAGCAGACTTACTTTTGGTTACAAACAAGAGAGGTCTCAGCCACAAAGATGTAGTACACGTCTTCTTGGGGATCCCATGTTACACAATATCCTAATCATGTGCTCAAAGGTATGTGTTTGTTCACCTGTTCTGGTCACTGGCCATCTCTGCTGGTGTTTAAACACCTGATTCTTAAATGTGCAGGCAGTGCACTGACAACCGCATCAGCTCACTAAAATATCCTGGGGGGGAAAAATACAAAACAAACCAGAAAAATGCTGTAATATTTTCTGGGCTTATGAGTGCAGGAGCAATGACACTGCTTCAGTTCCTGTGGCCTTGGAAAAAGTTGTCAAGGTCTAGGAAAGCACTCTTGTAATGTAGTCTTGAATGTGATGTGTACAGCAATGAGATTCGATTGCATTGCAAACATATTCTTGGTAGCTTATGTCTCCTCTGATGCTGAATCAGAAAAAATCAATGTCTGTAAGCCAGGACTCCTGTGTCTGTCCTCAAAAATATTATTTTCAGCTTTCTTCAGAAATTCAAATTAAAAGAGGTTTAAAAAAAAAAAAAAGCAAACAGTCAAGTCATTAGTCTTGTACTACTCAACTGAAGTTAGGGTTGTTCCCCATTATCACTTTTCCTGTATGTTCCTTCTGTTTCAGGAGGCAGGGTACAAGCAACAGTAGTTCCCCATGAGTGTGTTAAGAGTAGTCAGGGCAAAGAATACGTTTAATATTCATCTTTAATGCATGATTTTAGCAGGTTCAGAGGCTAGAGGGAGTATGGCAACTAGCTCTGTTATAATACTCAACGGGATACGGGATGGAAATACAGGAAACTGCTCTAGAGGAAAAACTTGTATCTCAGTGATAATTTTTTCCCCAACTGAAAAACTGTGGTCTAATTAAGTAACGGATGCAGATGGTTCCATTCAGACTGTGTCCAATATTTGCTATTAGCTGAGGAGAAATTATGTTAATCTCTAAATTGGCAGAAGTATTAGGAGAGGGGGCAGTTTGTTATTCTTTTTGCTGTGACGCTGTGAAGTTTTGGGGCTGCCTGTCTCAACTGTCTGATGGGAAAGCTTTGTCAGACAAGCTGAGCAATCTGCCTTGAGGGGTGGCCATGGGGGCAGGATGCAGCCTCTGGATGATGATGTAGAGTGTCTCACATGCTTCTGGCAGTTTTCGGTGCTTTTGCACAAGCTGTTGATGGGTTTAGGTGGGTAAAGACTTTTGGAAAGCACAAAGGCCAGTGCTTGTGGCACTTGTATGGCATCTGGCCTCTTCACAGAGATCGAGGTGAGGTGGTGGTAACCAGCCCTCCCTTCCCGAGCTGCGACGCTGGCCTGCCCTGAGACAACAGGACAGGCTTCAAGTGTGCTGAGACCTAAATTTTCAACACAGATCCACAGTGCTTGGCCATGAAATGGGAGGGTGTATGCCTGCAGAGGCACATGTGCTGCTGTGGCCAGGCAGGAATGCTTTGGGCTGGCAGGGTTGCTCTGGGCTGGCAAATTGAGCACCTACCCCAGAGCAGAATAAGCAAAGAAAACAAATATCTTTTTCTCTTACCCTGCCTGAGCCCACAGTAGGATTCTCTGCCCAGCATCTCCTGGACCCCAGGCTATCACAAGTAAATAAGATAGAGGTACTTGTCCCCAGCCCCACCCTTACCTACGGACAGAAGCTCAGCTCCCGTGCTCTCTCCCTCACCTTCAGAGACTGCCTTGTCTTCTGCTTTTGCAGACTTACCTGAACACTGTCCCTGTAATGGCACAATAACAAAACCAACATGGGGATTGGCTGATTAAACCCCAGTAAACTCCAGGTAATGATGCACATAGGAATCAGGCAACAAATACTTTTACTTTTGTTTATCAACTCTCTGTGCGTCTTATGTGGCAGACCAAGTTCTACATTTTACTTTTATCAAGAGTATTTTTGCAGCAGCCAACCTTGGGTATTGGACTGAAACTAGCAGCTGAGGAAATTATTTGCCAATAAATAAAAAAGCTATTCCTACACCACTAGTTAGCAAAGGAATTGATTCAGTCAGTCAGGGAACTGTTTTCATACTCTGGCATCAGAAGGTAAAGCTTCAGACTCATCTGGTATTTTTCCACTAAGACTTCTGAACTCGGAGAATTCCATTTGCTGATCATTTTACCAGAAAATTATCACTTCTGAAGGAAAGGTATTTACTCCAACTGCTGTATTAGCAGCTCTAGCACAGACCAGGTGTGCACAAGAGCTATGAAACAGTGCCATCTCCTGGGCCTCGGGCTGCTCTGGGAAATCTGCATTGGCCCATCCTGGCACGGGCACATCGAAGGCAGCTGTGCAAAAGCCATTGTGCAATTAGTGGATAATGCTGATTCTAGGAGGAGAAGGAGGGCAATTTGTTAATGTCACCATTTAGTAGTGTGTTCACTGGGCAGATAAGCTCCGAGACTGTCTAATTTAGAAAAAAAAAAAAAGAAATTAAAAAACTCCCATTGTGTTAATACTGCATAAGCCTGAAGAATTGCAGCAATTACCCTGCTCATGCAGCTGCCGTGCTAGGGAGATAGGTTGAACGGCAGGTGAAGGGATAGTTTTCACAGAGCTATCAGCCCACCAGCATTTTGAAGTACCTGCAGCAGCAACACCAATCAAGCTGCGGGGAAAGTCAGACCCCTGCAGCTTTCTTTGGGGCTTTTGGGCTTGGGGATGTTTTTTGGATGCTTTTTTTGGATGTTTTGCTCTCTTAATTTCTATTAGTTGGTGATCACCTCCCTTTTAACATGGCTTAAATGCCCTTTCTCAGTCAGTGAAAATAACACGCAGATCTGCTTACCCTCCTTTTAAAGTTCCCCAGGCGACAGAGCCAGGATGGAGAGGAGAAGAGTCCTGAGGAAATCTGTAGGTTTGTGATTTGCAAAGAACAGATGAGATCTTCTGCCTTGTGCCCTAGCTCATACTGCTGTGCAAAACCAGCTGATATTTTAACCCCAATCTTAGGAAAAAAAAGAAAAATAAAACCAAAGGGAAATATTATTTAATGAGACCCAGTTGCACCCAGGGAGCATCTCAGTTTCCAGAGAAGTTTAGCTATACTTTTTCCTGCCTGTAGTTTGCCCACTTAAACTTGAGAGGGCAAGCACTTTTCTGTCCCCATTGTTCCTATATGACAGTGCACTCCCCTTTACTGGAATTAGTCACATCATTATTTGAAACCAAAATCACCTGCATAAAAAGTGTCTGGTGTCCAGTAAGCACCACAACCTATGTTTAATGCTTCAAAATCCCTTCCCATCCTATCTAAACCATCTGTTATCTGAACAGTTGTTTGCTTATTTTCTTGGATGTCGTGGCTTAACCCTGGTGGGCATCTCAACCACACACAGCTGCTCCCTCACTCTCACCCTGGGAATGGGGAAGGAAGTCAGAAGGGTAAAACTGAGAAAACTCGTGGGCTGAGATAAAGACAGTTTAATAGGTACAGAAAAAGCTGCACACAGCAAAGCAGAACAA
Source organism: Aleadryas rufinucha (assembly GCA_013397815.1). NCBI lineage: Eukaryota > Metazoa > Chordata > Aves > Passeriformes > Aleadryas > Aleadryas rufinucha. The sequence continues at coordinate 33,381 of VZTH01010341.1, forward strand.
GGAATTAATTCACCACATCCCATGGGCAGGCAGGTGTTCAGCCACCTCCAGGAAAGCAGGGCTCCATCACTTGTGAGGGTGCCTTGGGAAGACAAATGCTGTATCTCTGAACATCCTCTCCTTCCTTCTTCTCCCCCAGCTCTGCAGGCTGATCATGATGCCATGTGGTGTGGGATATTCCTGTGGTCAGTTGGGGTCAGCTGTCCTGGCTGTGTCCCCTCCCAAATCCTTGTTCACCCCCAGCACTCTCACTGCTGGGATGGCATGAGGGGCAGAAAAGATCTTGACTCGGTGCAAGTGCTGCTCAGCAATAACTAAAATATCCCTGCATTATCAACAGTAATTTGGTCACAAATCCACAACATAACCCCGTATCAGATACTATTAAGAAGATTAACTCTATCCCAGCCAAAATCAATATACTGGTCTAAAGCCAGCTTTCTCTCTATTTATTATCCAACTTTGCATCAAAGAAAGTATTGATGGGGATTGCAGTTTTGCTGTCTTCACCATGTCTTTGAATTTCTAAGACTTTTCCTTTACAAATGATGAAAGATCTTAATCTTTTGGGTCCTTTTTTTTAATTGCCATTTGCTTCTTTTTGTCAGATTTTTCCTAAGCTTTTAAGATTTTGTGAAGCAGAAAAAACCCAATAGACATGCATGTGCAATGGGTGTGATAGCAACCAAGGAAGACTATTCTGTTTCTAAAATTATTCTGTCTCTTCATTAGGAAATTCAATCACAGTCCATTTGTCACTGCACTTAGCATTCAGGACATAATGAAAAACTTTCCAAGGATTCTTTATATTCTGCACTCTCACAGCTGTGCTCTACCCTGCAGGTCCCAGAAATACCACTAAAACAAATCATGGAGTATTTTATTCTTAGAAGATATAAAACAGTGCAGATAAAATAGTATTAAATTATAGTATTTTCTGATACATAGCAGTGGTTAATAATAAAAGTATAAGCATACATCTATTCATCAGTATATATTGGATATACATTTCTAGAACAGTCTGATTGAAATTTACCAGGACAGATGTAAAATGTCTATGCATTTCGTAAAAATTATCTTTGCATTTCAGTATTGAAGGCAGCCTCCAAAAATCTGCAGTTAGAAGCACATCCTCTTCCTGTCAAACCAGCTGGCAGGATCCTCAACTTCAACAGGAGGAAATTTCAATCCATTCCTGAACTACAATGAGAAGTCAATTGCATTTACTGCTCAGTCCAATGCTTTACAGTCAGCGTTCATTTTCTAGAAAAACTGCTTGGGCTTCTCAGTCTAAGACCTGTCAAACTCTGTTCGGTCTTGCAGTTGTATGTTACACTCATGTACTTACATCTCTTTATTCATCTGAGAATGATACAAATGGCTTGACTGAGTGAAATAATACAGAAAGTACACTAATTAATACCAGTTAATTACATAGGAATCAGGTTTCTAAAAACTTATAAAGATTTGTCCTGTGGTGTTTCGTACAGTGCCACCTCTCTTGTAATTTATCTCTAGAATATATTGCTCTGTTGAACAATTAGTTGTATTGGTGATTTTGTAGAGCTTTGTAACAAAAAATATTAAGATTGACATGTAGGTGGAGGAGTGAAAAGTTTTATGTTTAAGCAGGGAAAGAAGCAGCTGAATGAGGATTTTTAAGAAGTCAGTAATGACAACAAAGGGCACTGTGCTTATCATACCATGCCTAGGACCCTGTTTCCAGCAGGAGAATGGGGACACGTTGTTACACGAAGCACAGAAGGTCTGCACTATGAGAAGACCCCAGCCCAGCTGCCTCTCCAGCAAACTCTGCATCCCAAGAACAGGAGGGTGACACCAACATGGCAACAGATCACCTATAGCACTTATGCCCTTTGCCATCAGCCTAGCAGGAAAACAGATATTTTCCAAACAAGGAAAAACAGAATGGGCAGCAACCCTACCTAGGATTTATAGTCCTGGAGCCAGAACCATGCTGAGGTAGGCACCACTCCATAAGAGCTCATGGTTCCTAAGGAATATAAGAGGTCTGTCCAGACAGTCACTTGCTGCCACCAGTCAAAAGAAAGCCCAGAGAGAGGCTCAAGAGGACCTGACAGCCACAGTCCTTTGTGCTGAGTGCAGGCCACTGGCACACACACACCTTGCTGCTCGCTTGACAGGGGTGTGGCAGCATGGGCAAATGAACTCCGAGAGAGAAGGAGTGCAGATTCATAAAGTCAACCAGATTAAGGAGTTTGTAAATAAATATCATCTACCCTTCTGTACCATCTCACACTGAAGTTTTTCCCCCAGTTCTACCTATTTCATAATGATGTTACTGGTTTCCAAGAACACCATATCGTGCATAGTAAGCTCTCAACTGAAGGTACTGATCAGAGCAGCTGCACAAAAACTGTGTATTTTTTCACTTTTTGAATGCTGATGGCTTGGGAAGGAGTGCCTGTATGGAGTCAGATGGGTACAGGAGCCTTCCACAGCATCACTTGGAGTCAAAGCACAGTGAGAGAGCAGTGAGTGTTGTGTCCCCAGGGGTTGTCAGGGTGGAGGATCCAGTGACAGAACCACAAAGATGGTATGACCACTCAAGGTGTGATGTTAGTGTGAACACCAAGAAATGTGGAGGAAAAGAGAAGGGAGGAAGTTGTCCATTTGTGATAGAGGACACAAAGAATAAGGACATAGAGAAATGTAGGAGGTGGGGAATCTGAGGATACAAGCAAATATATCACATGAAGAAGATTACAAATACAAAGATTATTAGAGGAAAGAGAAAAATAACCTAGCATAATCTCAGATACAAAGAGCAACTGATAAGGAGAAAGTAAGGAGTGAAAACATAAGTAGTATATATCTAATAATAAAATGTGCAGTTTGTGGCCTGTTTATGAAGTCTCTGCATTTCACAGGAGACTAAACAAAGGGAAATAGAAAATAACATCTCACCCTGCGTAGGTCATAGACTCCTTGGAGGATATTTGAAGGTTTATGCATTTATTACTGTTGAATTATGAGGCTGAGTTGAAAATAAATAAAAATAAAATGTCTGTTTAAAACTAAATGTCTGACTGATTTACCCTCTCAATGTCAAAATATGACAATTCAGTGAGGGAGGAGGAGAATCTTGATCTCTGGGGGATATGGATTTACAAATTTATGTTTTTTCCTCAGTTGATACAGTGAACCAAAGTAAGATTAATCCTCCCTCTAAACAAGGCAAATAGCCAGGGTAGGGAGGAGATCCCTCAGCCCTCACTCAGCTAATTTCAAGCTACAGGTAGAGAGGCACTGACAAGACTTCCCCTCAATACAGCATCAATTCCATTCTGCTTCATTTCACTGCACAGAGACAGGCAGAAAGCAAAGCAAGTACAGGCATCAAAGAACAGCTTTTACTCCCATACGTGCTACCACAAAGCTGAGAAGGGGCCCTATGGCACATGAAATCAGCATCTTCCCACTCTGCAGGAGTCATGCTGGGGCCTTCCAAAAGCTCATAGTATGAAGATACATCACCTATGAAAACACCCATGATACTGGGAGAGAGCTGTGTCCTGCCTTCTTGCCAGCTCCCCTGTGGGGCTTCTGAAGTGTCTGGGCTTCTGTGTGGTTAGTCCTGGCTCAGCCAGGCTCTCTGCTATTAAGCTGGCACCAGGGGAGATATCTGGTAGGAGATAAGATGTATGTGCCCAGGGCCAGCACACAGTTTGGGAGCACTGAGGTTCCCAGTGGTATCAGATTGCCTTGCCATGTATCTGGTCACCTGTGTGTTTTGGCTTTGCTGTTCTAGGATCAAGTCTGTTTCAAAAGAAAGCATGTTCTCAGACTTAACTTCTGTGTCTTTCTAACACAATATTTCTTGAAGCAAATTAATGTTTTTTCTAGTTCAGAACAAAGGGGCAACCTGCCTTTTAACTGCTCTGGAGAGAGATGGGTAGTTCTGGCAGGCTAACCTTGTCCACATGATTGCAGTGCCTGACTGAAAGGCTTTGTTATTGCCATGTTCCAAACCTATTCAAGTAAAGAGGGAACACAGAGTTAGTTCTCATTAATCTTTCATCAGGTAGGTAGACTATAGAGCAATCTTGTACTCTGTCCACACAGAGTTGTTCTATTCATTCCTTCCTGTGATTCATTCACACTCTGTATGAAGATCAATATGATGGAGATATCAGGTACTTTGTCTAAAGCAGAGTTGCTCCCTTTGAACACAAACCTCATTTCTTTCATAGTGGACTTAAGGAACACTTGGGAAAGCTGATACAAATTAGTAGTGAGAGTAAAATTAAATTGGAATTTAAGCTGGCTGAGTGTAATCAGACATTCTCATACTGGGGTGATGCCCTCATTCCCCACCATGGAGAAGAAGCAATTACTGCAAAGAAGCAAATCTTCAGAGTTTGAGGACTGCAGAGCTAAACTTCATTAAAAACCAGTTGAGACTCTTTCTCAGAACTAAGGGGATGCATCTCCCTCTGCCCAGTGTGTTGGCACAGAGAATTCCTCAGCCAGGCTCAGGAGCCAGCAGCGATATTGCTGCCCTCCTACAGCAGTTCCTCTGTGCTAATGGATGCTGTTTCTCAGTGAAGCTAATCATCTGGGACAGAGCTCCATGCTGATATCATTACTTATATTCCAGCACCCAAGTAAACCTGGATACCCTGACTTAACACTCTATTGCCTATGGTACTGACAGGCCTAAAGTAGAATTAATTTAGTTTAGTATAATACATTTTGAAAGTGACTTAACTAAGTCCATTGGGGATGACTTCCATCCTGAAGGAAGAATATTTGCATAGGGATTTACTGAAACTGAACTAAATTTGCATGAACTTTTGAAAGAAAAACTTTTTTAGGTGATCTGTGCTTAACAAAAAAAAGTAAACAACAATAAAATGAAAAGGCCTCACGAAAACAAACTAACCAACCAACCAACCACAATAAAAAATCCCAACAATCAACAAACAACAAACAAGACCAATTATCCTTTTTTTTGGAGTGGGTAAAGACGGGAAAATACATTGAAGTTGATTTAAAATGTACTGTCTCTACCTGTCTGCCTGCCTGTAGAGAAGAAGAAAAAAAAAGTCTAGTGAAATGAAGGGGTGAAATGTTCAGGATTTTCAGATTTTTCAGTTCACATCTTTGACAAAAACATGCCTTCTTCTGTTCATCTTATACTCTCTTTATGTTGTTTTCTGTTTCCTTTGAGACAAAGGACTCAGTAAACGTTGATGGGTGAGGAAGAAGGCAGGGATTGTTGATGGGTGAGGAAGAAGGCAGGGATTTATAGGTATGTCCAAGAAAACAACTTTTGATCCCTCCAGATTGCAGGAGGTGTTCCTTCCAATCCTCCTCCATTTAGCAATGATCCTAGGCTCTGAAATTTAGAGATTTAAACCAAACTGAGAGGTCTCAGAGGTGCAGAAAGAGTAGGGGGAAGAGAGACATTTTATAAACCCTCACTCACAACTTTTTCATTTAGTAAGTACTGAACAAACCCCAGGTAAGAGATAGTGAATGAGGCAAGATTCTCAAGCTTGCACAAAAGCAGCTTCATATGCAATCTTTATTTTTCCCCCAAAATAGTTGCCCTTCAGATTTAATAAATCAATATTGACTTTTTCTTTACCATTAAGCATTCCTGTGTTGTTCAGAGAAGAGTGAGAGAGGAGGCAAGGAGAATCACTGTGAAACTAAAGAAGGTGAATGCATTGTCTCCCGGTGGGCAGAGAATAAAAACAAAGATGTTCTCCTGGAAGGAGCTGGAGACCATTTGCTGCCCATCTACAAAGAATTGGGGTGGAGGGCTGGTGCTGCTGAGTACTGACCTGCGGGAAAAGAATTACCCCTCCAGCCACCACAAACTAGCACTTACCCTGCAAGGAGCAGATAACAGAAATGCAGTGCTCCAGTAACACCTGGACTGAAGCCAGTTATAATCCTTTCCACTCTTTTAATGTACTCAGTGGGACAAATTGTTTGGAATTGTGGTGATAAAACCCTTCAGACTGGATTGAGATCTTCATGAAAGTTTATAATGCAATTTACAAATTTGCTGCAAAATGCAAACAGGCTCTTTCCTTTCGTATCACATCTTCTTCCTTCTCTCACAGCCTGTCTTTAGGGTACACTGGTGGATGTCTAGAGAGAGTTTGTCTAAGTGCATGTATATCTTCAGCCTAAACTATGCCCAAGGTCTGAGAAGGACCTGGGCAGAAATCCAAAAAGTGCAACAATAACCAATGATTTATTGGTGAGTGATGTAAAATGTAATAAATGTATTAAATGTAGGGTCAGGTGACATAATTGGTTTGGACACTGAATGAGGGAGGGGGATTAAAGGCATAATATACTGAAATGTGAATTTAGGAGATGGAAATATGTATGACTGAGTCTTTTCCAATAAGGTGTTTGATATAGGCTAACAGAAAGAAGCTGGATTGCTTTTGTTGAAGTGTGTGCCTCCAGAAAAGGTTATGTTTAAAACTAAAAATACGTGGTATGCAAACTTGGTGAAGCATTTTGCTGGAATGGTTTCTTACCAGAAAATATTTTGGTTTGGCAAAGAAGTTAACCTTTTCATAAAAAGGAAAAAAAACCCTAGGAAATGAAAGTAACCTTTAACTGAGAAACTCGTTTGTATCAAGTTTACAGGAGCAAGGGAGAGTCCCACTCAGCGATTTCAAGATCAAAGACCTACCTGCTGACACATGGAAACTCTGTGTGCAAGAGCCCTGAGCTCTACTTCTTTCTGGTGAAGAAATCATCTGTTTCTTTTGTCTGGTCTGAACTTCTGAACTTTGTCTGAAACATACAGAATTCCACAGGCCCTTTTGAATCACAAGCAGAAGTTTTTATCTGCAGTTTCTTAACACAGGTTACAAGATAACTAAAACTCTTGCCCCTATCTTGGATCCTGTTAATTGAAGAAGCAGATAGCCTATTGCATGTAGATTCAAGGTTCTTATCCCTTTTCTCAAATCTTTGCTCAGGATTTTCTCCTCTCTTTTTACTGCAGCAAGGATAGCCCTTGGCTAGTTCCAGGCCATCACCTATTCCTTTCCTTTTTCCTTCTAAAACCTGATCACCATCTATAACTGTATTGAATAGCACTAGCAGGAGTTATTTGCAGGGCATGGCAGTCCCTTCCTGTATAAACATGTCTGATTCACTCATCATTACATTCCATCTTCTGAATCATTCAGCCAAGGGTCATAACATAAATGAGCTCCTTCACCCATGAAAAGCTCTGCCTGTGTGGATTGTGTTGTGCTACACTCCGTAATCCTCTCTCCCACTGTCAACCAACATTTTCACAACCCAATAAAAGCGTACTCTGGCCATAACAATGTGTTGCCAGCCTTGGCCTTAGCACTGACTGGACAAACTAAATATTAGATCAGGAGCCTGGAGCACTCCTCATGCTTCCTACACCAGAGGAGACACTGTTAGTGGTGCAGCAGAGACATGGAAGCTGGAATGTTCATTGGGTAATGAACACATCCTTTGGCAAACAGGTCTCTCCTGTCCAAGTGTAGAAATCTGTTGCTGATTTCTGAATCTGGCTCTAGAAAAATGTCTGAATCCTCAGGTACAGGCAAAGTTTCTGTTTGCCAACTTCTGCTGGCCAAAAAAGTGCACCCAACAAAAAAGACCATCAGTGATGGGAGTGTCATGGGGATGCCAAGAGACTAACAATGATTACTCCCTTCCCTGCCCTCTTACTGCGTTACCGGACACTCTCTCCCCCTGTAAACAATCTCAAATACATACATATATATATATATGTATTTATGAGATGTCTCTCCATGGCTTTCATCTATACCTGTAGATAGGTTTCACATCTATCTTTGTATCTCTCTGCTCCTCTCTGCTTGCTTGGTCGGAGCCTACAGCCCCATGGAGGGAGTATTTCTGAGACGCAAGGACTTAGACTGAAGTCTTCATTGTGAATCCCGTAACTTACAAATGTTGATTCATTCGCCTGGTGCTCAGGAGAAACAAAAGTAGCTTTTCAACAAGACGTAATATTTAACATGAGATAATGCAGGAAATTGCTATGAGAACCATTAGTCAATAAATAAGAGCATGAGTGGTTTAAAAGTTTTTCTTTACCTTCTAGAGGAAGCATCCATCAGCCTATCTATACTTACACTAAGTGGTGATTACAAGATGAATATATTATAGAGGAGTGAGAAAAGGATGAGCCATGGTTGTTTATGGGCAATAGATTAAAAGAAATGTCCTGAATACCAAGTAGTCAATATTCTTCACCTTTTTAGACTGAGATGAAATGGCTTGATCACATCCAATTACCATATGAAAATGCTGATTGAGATAATGAAAGAGAGGACCAGAATCCATTTTCATTCCTCTGTCCTTGAACCTGTTTTCATTCAGAGGTTTTTTAATTTCGATATTATCACCCATATTAATTGTTGAAGTTAAATAAGAGGCATAAGATTTCTGCCTGTATATATATTTTCTTCTTTTTAATTTCTTAATCAGGTATCCCTGATTTATGTATCTACTTTTCTCCTTTTAGGATTGTTTTAGTTTTCATTCATTATGCACATCATTATTTTCAAACATTTTCTGCATGTTGTTGCAGAACTGGAATTTGTCAAATCATGCAAGCAAAATTATTTTTTCTCTGGACAGAAAATCCTAGCAGGGTGAAGAAACCTCTCTGGGATGAACCTCTTCCTCACTACCATTTAGGAGTCAGCACTGAACAAATATGCTCAAAAACCCTTGAAGTATATTGGCTGATGAAATAATTTCCATTCTACCACTGATCATTTAATCTCTACTTTTTTCCTCCACATAAAAGTCTTTGAAGTGCAAGAAAGATACCATTAATCTGAAAAACAAATTTGTAGTTCTGCGATGTGCATTCTTCAAGTGGGGCTGACAGAGTTTACGTGGTATTAAATATATTTATTGACCTCTTTTTATATCTTCCAATGATCCTTAACCTCTATTTGGAACAATTACTATGTGTTATTACTCTGTTTTTTATTTTATTTTGTATCTTACATGGGAATACAAACAAGTAGTTTTAAAAATTCCTATCTAAGGTTAACACACAAGCTCTAGAAATGCTCAGAGCTGATTTAAAACAAGTGCAACCAGAGAACTGAAGAAAAATTAGAACAGAAACCTATAAACTAATTTTTAAAACTCCATTAGGAAAGCGGCCCAGGAAAAGCCAGAGGGGCCTCATGTTAGTTGACAGTGATAAGAGAAATTGAGTATGTTGAGAGCGAGACATTATACAGTAGAAGCCAGAGAGGCAGCTTGAGGGGTAGGAAACTCATTTATTCTCCAACAAGAGTGTGCAGCAATTATAAAATACAAACGTTTATTTTTTCAATGAGTTCTCTTATTAAGAATATAATGTTTCACATGAATCCCAGATCAATAAATTATCACACCCCTTCACTGGAAAATAGCTCAAATCTTTCTCATTTTCTTCTCATGTGGTTTTAAATCAACATCTATGACAGAGACAAAACAAGCTTTAGGTAAGATGAGAAGCAAATATGACTGATGCACACATGCACAGGTACTCACGCACACAGGCACACACTGATCACTTTGGCTGGTATTAATAGCAGCCACGTCTTTAATTAAGAGTGAAGAACTCTGGAGACAGTAGGTCCTGTCCTGACAGTCTTATCTGCCCATCACATCAATTTATTGGCCTGATTTTCAGTGCGCCATATACTGGACATAAGTACCAAGAAGGCAGAACTTGATTCCTCCTACTGTCTGTGCTGAATTGTTGATGGGACACAATATAACCACAATATGAGAATAATTTTAATCTGTCCAAAGAGTGAAATTGCATGACAGAAAATCCATCAAGACCTGGGTCACTGTGGTGGTTTGACCCTGGCTGGATGACAGGTGCTCACAAAAGCCACTCTTGTCACTCCCCTCCTCGGCGAGACAGGGGAGGGAAAACAGTGAAAGTCTCATGGCTCGAGGTAACAACAGGGAGAGATCACTCACCACTTCCTGTCATGGGCAAAACAGGTCTGACTTGGGGAAATTAATTGTGTTTATTACCAATCCAATCTGAGCAGGGTAATGAGAAATAAACCCAAATCTTAAAACACCTTCCTCCCACCCCTCCCTTCTCCCCACGCTCAACCTCACTCCCAAGTTCCCTACCTCCTTCCCTGCAGCAGTGCAGGGGGACAGGGATGGGTGCTGTGGTCAGCTCATCACGTGTTGTCTCTGCTGCTGCTGCTACTTCAGGGTGAGGACTCCTCATGGTCTTCCCCTGTTCCACCATGGGTTTCCTCTCCCAGGAAACAGTCCTCCATGAACTTCCTCAGCGTGACTCCTTCGCACAGGCTGCACTTCACAATTGCTCCAGCGTGGGCTCCTTGCACAGAGTGCTGGTCCTTCAGGAACAGGCTGCTCCAGTGTGGGCTCCTTGCACAAGGTGCTGGTCCTTCAGGAGCAGGCTGCTGCAGCGTGGGCTCCTTGCACAGGGTGCTGGTCCTTCAGGAACAGGCTGCTGGTCCTTCAGGAACAGGCTGCTGCAGCGCTGGTCCCCCACCAGGCCACAGGTCCTGACTGCAAACTTGCTCTAGTGTAGGCTCCTTTCTTCACAGGTCCAGAGGTCCTGCCAAGAGCCTGCCCCGGTATGGGCTTCCTGTGGGTTCACAGCCTCCTTTGGGCATCCACCTGCTCTGGCTTGGGGTCCTCCATGGGCTGCAGGTGGATCTGGGCTCCACTGTGGTCCTCCATGGGCTGCAGGGCACAGCTGCCTCGCCATGTGCTGCACCACAGGCTGCAGAGGAATCTGCTCCAGCACCTGGAGCACCTCCTGCCCCTCCTTTTTCACTGGCTTTGGGGTCTGCAGAGCTTTTTCCTGTCAAATATTTTCATTTCTGTAACTCTTTTCCCCTTTTGAAATACATTATCCCAGAGGAGCTACCACCTCCACTGATGGGCCCGGCCTTGGCCAGCAGCCAGTCCATCTTGGAGCCCACCGGCATTGGCTCCATCAGAAATGGGGGAAGCTTCTGGCAGATTCTTACCAGAAGCCACTTCTGTAGTCCCCCTGCTACCAAATCCATGCCATGCAAACCCTATAGAGTCACAAAGACCCACCACTGACTCAGTGACCTTTGAAAATTATCAGCACAGGATGGACTGCAATCCCTTGTAGTATCATTGTCTGAACACATTCATTCTTCAAAAAGCATAAAAGTCAAAGGGGTCTGATGAAACTGGTTGTCAGAAAGGGCACATACCTTCCTCCAGACCACTGAATGTGACAAATGAGAGAATCTCAAGTAACAGAAAAAGAAAAGTTGCATAAATCCTTCCGTTTTATTTCACGATTGTATAAAAGCAATTAGCATGTGATTGTAAACAAGTGCTTACCTACTTACTTTGCTGGAGTAAGTAGGCTTAGTAATAAAAGTCTTATTGAGATAAAGAATAGGGTTTAAAAATTATTTAGAGGGTGTCCTTATGTCTTTTCCCACATCAAACTGCAGTGATCAATTCAAGTACAAGGGACATCAGGTGTCAGATCAGGTGAGATAAATTTCCCTCTGCTCTTCACTGGAAGTGGATTTTGAGGAGACAGTTTATATTTCGGGTTGCACATCTGTACTGACACAGGCATTGAAACGCAATCTATGGGGAAGGCTAAGGACTCAAGAAAAACTTGCTTGAATCATCCACTGTGACTTTGGGAAACTAAAATTTATTGGGAAAGTGTCACTTTCTGCCAAAGTTTAGTTTCACAGCAAAACAATGAAAAGAAGAATCAAAGCTACCAAAACAAGCATCTTCAATGGCTTTAAACACTTTTTCCTTTCAAAATTGTTACAGATTAATTACAGCAAAAAATTTTAACTTTAAACTTAAACTAATTTGACACTACCAAAAAGTACTTGCTTATCTAACGAAAATCCAATTTTGCTGATTAGGCTGATTTTTTAAAAAGTTATTATTCCAGTTTTGGATGGAACAGAGCCTTCTCTGGCAGTATCAAGGAATGACAGCAGCAGAGTTCTGCCACATTCAATTTTCCAGATGGAAAAGGGCAGACAATTTGGTTTATTTGAGTGAGAACTGAATTCAAGACTTCAGTGGATCTCACAGGTAGATCTTGTGATCTCTCATGTAGAACAACTTCAGTTGCCATTCCATAGTGCTCATCAATGCCCTGGACCTCACCAGTGACAGACAGAGTGAATGTGCTCTACTCCAGCACTCAGAGAAGTAAAACTAGACTCATTTAGAGCCCTTTCTTCTAGCTGTGAAGTCAGTTGTTGCCAAGAGAGCTCTTAGTAATTCTTGAGATATTTTAGCTTTCATGAAACTTACCAAGACTTTCTAAACAGTCCTTGCAACAAAAGTAGCATCTTGTAATTAATGGCAGTTTGATGTAGTCATCTAAAACTGATGGTGTTAAAACATCTGCAAGTTATTATCATATCTGAATGAATACCACACTCTAAATTAGGATGAGACTAGTATTATATTAAAATCACTTAAATAACAGGTTCAATAACCGGCATTTTCTTCCTTCTTAATCTAGAAGCCTATAAAAACTGTATGTTCTTTAGTATGTAATGAATTTTTACTGCATCAAAACACTTTCTAATCAACTCAGGCTACATGATTTGTCTACTTTTTATGCTTTCCAGTGCTTTAATACAGATCAGTCCTCTAAAATAACCTGAAATATTTCATACTTCCTACTTGTGTTTTATTTAGGAAATATATTTCTATTTTTTGCCCTCCCCTTTCCTCACTCACAAGCATTCCCAATGTAAAAGAGTTTACTCACTTAAGGTTTGAGGGAGTTGAAAAGGCATGTCATTAGATTTACTTGAGACTCTTCTGAAATAATGGTCATACTTGCACAAGTGTATTATATCAATGTTCAGTCCAGGATGCCTTGATGAAAGTAATTTTTTAAGGACAATTTGGCTTACCCACTGGTTAAAACTCAACCTGGAAGTACCTTGGCTGATTCATTTCTGCAACATTACAGCAGCTTTGGATTAAAGTAAAGGCCTTGGGATATGCTGGACAAGAAAGGCCAATATATATAAACATTAGAAATAAACAGTTAAAAATTCTCAGCAGGATTCTGGGCTGGCTTTTTTTCCTCAGACTAAATGTATATTTCCAACAGAAAAGAGCAAAAGATTAATTTGAAAAAATGTTTAGTTTCACCTCTCCTTGTTTTCCTTTTGCATAAGTGTGAATTAAGCAACACAGCTGAAGCCAATCCAGCTGCACCAAAGACATTCCGTTCTGTGTACAGGCCCTTTTAGAGGGGACCATACTTTTCCTGTGGCTGCAGGCATTTTTTTCCTGGTGCTGATATTCTTCTCCAGATGGTTCATGTATGAAGCTCCACAAGGTCTATGTTAGATGACGTCCCAAATATCTGCTGTGGACAATCAGTGTGCTGGAAGCACATGGCAAGAAGAGATTTATGTTTAATGCAGAAGACTTCCTCTGGGATGTGTTCCCAGCAAAACCTGGGAGGTGCAGTAGAGACCAAGTCAGTCTGCAGGTGAGATTAGCATTCAGAGAAATGAAGACAGGAGGATGCTTAGCTTTTCTTACATCTACAATCCTTACTGAGAGTGATTAATGGGAAACTGCTGACCTTCTATACATATCCTCTTATGCTCTTCTTTTTCCCTGGAAAAAAAGGCAGCTAATTACTCCAGATCACTTGGGAATAGAGGCATAAAAGGCTTTTAGTACTTAAGTCTTGCCTAAGTCTGAAGATCCTTTAAAACCTGCCTCATCTAGTGCTGAAAGCCTGGAAGTGCATATGGATATCTAGTGCAGCATTCATTTGAACTGTAGCTAGATTTAGAAAGCTGAAGTAGAAATTATGTTTCCAAGCCTTGCAGGCCTGTGTGCCCCTCTCTTGGTCCATGCTTGCATCCCCCTGGCACCCACAAGTTAGATGCCTCTCTGTGTGGTGGTAGAGGAGCCCAATCTGCCGTGTCTCTTTACACCACATCAGCCCAAGGTCGTCCCAGCATAGTGACAGTCAAGCTGTGTTCTCTTGAGTCATCCTATGGCCTCCCTCTCCAAAACCAGCTGTCCAGCTACTTGATCCCACATCTGCTAAGTCTTCCCCAGCATGGAGCAGTTTCAACAGGCATATCTGCCCTCATGTCCAAAGCACATCTCAGATTGCATTTAGCCTTTAGCTTTATGATTAGAACACTCTGGTTGGAGGGTCCAACAGACCAAAACAAAAAACCAACCCCAGTACCTTAAATATTAGCAACCTGAATAGCCTTAGTCTTATTGCCTTAGAGAAAAAGATTAAACCTTAATGATCCAGCTGAGTTCTTATGGCAAATCTTGGCTAAGCATTTACCTGGGGAGAAGGGAAGAATGAAGGGGTGGGTTGAGTGCAAAACTGCCAGGTGGGGATTTGTGGCTAAGAGGTAGGTGCCCATATCCTGCGGTAGGTTGGGATTAATTCTCTTCCCTGTATTTCTGAGTGGTGATATTAACTATCTCATTGTTCAACACACTAATGCTGATTATTTGACTCTGAGACCTTTCATTTTTTTCTCTCTTCTGCTTTATGGAGAAGTACACCCCATTCTGGTGGTCAGGCATGCAAAAAATCAGATTGAAGAGCACACAGCCCTGAGACACTCACACTTTCTCATTTTTTCACAGCTGGCATTTTCACAATATGGAAACTGAGGTGTAGAGATGTGCAGCATAGTGACAGTCAAGCTGTGTTCTCTTGAGTCATCCTATGGCCTCCCTCTCCAAAACCAGCTGTCCAGCTACTTGATCCCACATCTGCTAAGTCTTCCCCAACCTTGGGTCACCTTGGGTGCAACTTTATTGAAGGTTATCTAATAAAACATCATCTCTAATGAACACATGCTCACAAAGCATTAGCCTGCTATGATTGATTAAATAGATGAGGAAAAGACAGAAAAGGAATTTTCTGATAAACAAAGATCCTTTTAAACAAAAAATCCCACGAGTAGTTTCGCATATTGAACACAAGGTGGCTCTTACCCTGGAGAAAACCCTTGGCAACCTCTTTCTGAGCTTAATTTCCATCCAAGTTGGACACCAGCATGTGCTGAAACAGGACATCAACAAAAGGAAAAGGATGTGTATGTGCCTGCAGAGCAACCCTCAGAGGAGATTTCAGTGGCTATCCTCAATCTGGCAGAAGCAGACAACTCAGGTTAAGCGTGTAAAGGGACACGCAAGAGAGAGTTACAAGATCCTTTATAAGACATTGTCCATTTTTTTCCTGTTTTTCACTATATAACTAGAATATTCTTGGCTTGTTAAAACTCATCTTGATAACAAATAATCTACACTGTCCTTTTTTGCAATATAATACCCTTAAACAAATCTCTTCCCTGTGCACTCACAGAGGTCTACAAGAAAACTTATCTTCGAGATCTTCACCAGATAATAAGCCTGAGGGAAACCATAGACACAATAAATAACATAACACCCAGGAAAAAAAAAGGATTAAAGACAGAAGAAGAAGGGAAGAGAAGGATATCACAAAACAGGCCCAAAAAATCCCAAAGAAATATACAGCTGAATTACTTCACAAAAGGATTCATCCTCTTAATAAGAAAAGCAGCTAAAGGAAAAATACACTTTCACTGGGGATTATAGGTGGTCAGGCTATTGTTGACAATGACACCAATGTAACAAGGCAAGTGAGGTGTTCAGTCAGTCAGAGTGAAAAATGCGCCCCCCAGATCAAGAAGTAGGGGTAACTTTTCTAGCTGGACTGCAGGTCAGTCCTTGGTGTAACTCGAAAGGCAGTGCTTGGAGCTGCATGGCAGAGCTGGTTAGACCTGTCCTCCAGAATACACTGTTGTGTTTTAAGGCTCACACAAAAAGCTTCCTGCTGTGAGACCAATGTCAAGTTTTCCCTGTGCACCATGTTTCCACACCACTATCAGCCACGGGATTGAGCACATTACCAGTGTCCCCACACCACTATCAGCACAAACAGGGAGAGGCAAGAGTGCATGTCCCTGCATCCACAGAAATGGGTGTGCTGCAACAGCCCTGCTACTCTGCATGCAAGGATCCTTTCATGCTTTGACCAGGATATGAAGACATTTTTGGTTTTCTTTGGAAAAGAAATTCTCATTTTTACCTGACTGCCAGTTCCACAGGGTAATGTAACACTAATAAAACACTGACCTGTGGATGGACACTAGCCATTGAATTAGCAGTGAATTAAAAAATATATCATTCACATAAAAAGTACTGGTGTCCTTTTGTCAACCTCACATTGTACATATGCAAAATGATTCCATCTTCCTTGGGATAATCTCTTCCTGGATGCTTCCCTACTTTCCTGCTGTTTAACCTGAAGGACAAATGAGTCAGATGTTCAAAAGACCGTATCCTCCCTTTCCTCCTGCTGTTTCCCTGGGAGAGGGGGAGAGATCTGAGTGTCCCTGTTACCCCAAGGTCATGCAGGCAGTGGTTTTTGCCAGCAGAGACCATTTTATATATAAAACTCAGGGGATTTGTCTGCATTTTTAGCAGTGCTCCAGAGGGGACTCAGCTGCAGGACTCCCACACAGCCTGGGGAGACCAGAAGTGCCTCAGGCTGGCCCTGCAATGCTGGGTCACACTGGTGGGCACAGCAAGCCCCACTTAGGGTACTCTGGGCTGTGTGACCCCTCTCCATGTCCCTGCAGGGACAGGGATGCAGGAGGCTGCTTCAGGGGCTGCTTATCAGGGATGAAGTCCCTCTGAGACACCTGATTCAATGCATTAGGCTTCATTTCCTGCATGTAACACCAGGAGTAACAGGGCCATGCCTGGCAGGAAAATCAGACGGCAATGACCAGAGCCTTGTTAGCAAATGTTATATGCTTTAGACAAACTCCACAGAAAACATCAGAAGGGGGAGGGAGGAGGTGTTTTCCTTGTTCTCCTGTATCTAAATATCTGTCAAAGAAGATTCTCTCAATCTGACTGAATTACAAGATTTGAACACAGTCCTTAATGATCATCGATAAGGGTAAGGCTGTGCAGAGCCATAAACAGGAAAAAGAAGTAAAAGCTGCTATTGCAAATTTGCTATTGTATAGTTTTTCTGGGAAGATTTCACAGCTGAGGCTGCAATTTACTGCACCATTCCTGGAGATCATTTTCCTCCCAAAGCACACAGTATTGATTGCTCCTCATCCCCTCCAAATCCCATCATTTTGAATAAGTATTTTGCATTGTTTCCTAAAATTAGTAATGATGTCTGGAAAGTATGGGAGAAGAAGGCCTTGGAAAAACATATCCTTCTGAAAGCAGAAGCTAGGAAAATTCAACTCGAAATTGAAGTGTAATTAATAATCAGTGAGGCATTGCAACAACTCAAAAATGTCTGTAATTTGAATTTTTTCTCACTCTGTTTCAAATCTCTCTGGAAGAGACAACTTAGTGAATTCAAGTCAAGATTTTGCATGCAGGAGTTGTTGAGTAAACACTCGATATGGTTCTTACTGTTAAATGACCATAGATTTTGTAGATTTAGAAATTATTATTTTTCTAAAAACAAGACATGAAATCTCACGAAGATTTACTCTGCAAATCAGAGGAGCATCAGGGCTGAGAACAATGCATGTGTATGGTCAGGCAGCTCAGAATTACAGCCACAGATGTGTAAAGGACCCCAGACACTGATGAACTCTTGCTTTTTTTTGCTAGCCTGGACTAAACTTGGGGTTTGTAACCTTTTTTCAACTGCAGACCCCTCCATACTTTTCTTTAAGCCTACCTGCAGTGTACTGCAGCTTGCTTAGAAATGGTTTGCTCTTCTAATTACCCATCTGTATGCTGTAGAAATAGCCATGTGAATGAGTTTATGGATCTGAGGGTCCTCAAAACCACTGAATTATTTTTTTCTGATCCCATGACTGTTCATGCCCTATTTCTCTTCTGCTACTCTCTTCAGTCTTCAGCAGGCATCTACATTTGCCCACACACTACAAATTTCATCCAAATCCTGTTGGATTCTCTGAAGTCCTAAAGTTTTATTCATATAACAGAGAACATCTTGCAAAGAGAGCAAAAATATCCCAATAAGCCTACAGAACGCAAAATTAGGTGATGTTATTCAAATTGGAGGAAAAAAATCATTCTGCTTAACTCTGCTTGTCACATTTATATGTCTCATTTCCTGGCTCTATAAAAGCTCTAGTGTGTACTGAGGATATGTCGTTGTTATGTTGTCTGCCAGACTGATATACAGAAAAATACATTCACTAATTACTTCTTTTTTTGGCTTAGTGTAATGCCTGCCAAGACAGTGATGCACCCTTGCTGTCCTCTCCCTTTTGCCTGATCAGTTATATCTGTGTAGGAAGTTGATATTTAAGGTGACCAAGATGTGGTAAAAGCATAAAGCAATTAAAACAAATGTATCCTGTCTCTCTCTTAGGGTATTTTTGCCAGGAAGCCAATATTTAATGAAGCTTAGCATTACCTGACAACCCTTCAACTTTCCTCTAATTAACTTGCAGCTCTTTGAATAAAACCTTTCAACAGAGTGGGACTGCCTTTGAATGCAGTATTTTGCTGCCACTTCAGAAGACACTGACCTCTTTTGTGTTGCTGGGAGGCCAGCTCTTTAGTTTCTCCATGAATTATTCTTTCTCTTGAGAGCTATATTCATGCACTTCTCTAAGTAGAAATGTATTGTCCTTTCATGAAAATGCTTAGCAGGATATTGCATATGCTCCATAATTCAAAATACTGATGTGTATCTTACGAAGCCAGATCCCTTGTATTTGCCTGTTGCAATTTGTGTTCTCCCTTCCAAACAGTGACCAAAATAATGGTGACCATATTCAAAACCTAGCTGGAGTCTCTGGGATCCTCTGTTTTTTTCGAATGTGTGTTGCTCTCCTGTCCAGATAGAGCTGAATGACAACCCTTGGATAATATTTTGAGAGATAAAGATCCTTTATGCCTGCTTCACCATATCCTATATTTAAAACCTTCCTCACAGCAAAAGGATCTTTTAGAGGAAAGTATGCCCAGCAGGTGTCCCCTGCAGAGCAATAACTTTTATGCTCCCTCTTAGTAGGCATTTCTCTTTGAATTCTGCATGTAATGTAGAGGTCAAAAAAAAAATCCGGTGAAGATGGACTGAACCTCAGCAGATGCAGAGTGCTACCTATTTTCAGCAGTGAAGATCGCTCATCCTTGCCAATTACTTGTATTTCAAGGTAGGAACAACTGTTTACATACCTAAAAAAGCGTGGTTTCCTGACACCACCTCCTCTCACAGCACATGCCACTTGCTGTAATGGACAGGTGAGGCTGACCGTAAAACTGTTTGCTTAATGGCTTGTTAACTATCCCTTATCTGTGGTGGGCTCATACCCAGTTGCCGCAGTAGTCAATCACCCAGACTCCGCCTCGGATGAAGGAGACTCCTCCTGAGAGGAGGATCCCAAGGGCAGGACTGAGGTTTGAGACCTGCCCACCCCTCTAGAAAGTTCCACTGAGTTCAGCACCCCATTGGTTCTGTATCGTTTTCCCCTCCCCTTTAGAAAGTTTATTGGACCCCGGACCCCCGTACCCTCCCCTTACCTATTTCCCCACTGGTTGTACCCCTTGACTCCTCCCAGTTTTCCCTTCCCTTAAAACACCCTGCGCGCCCTCCGCTCCTTGGAGTTCTCCCTCCAATCCTCTCCTTCCAGAATGCCCTCGTCTTTCCTCTCAATAAACAGAGACCACAGGGGAGACCCCCTCCCGCAGCCCTTTGCCTCCTTCACCTCTTCTCACCGCGCCTTGCTCGCTTCTTCCCCTGGAGCTGACTCATCTCCGCGTGAGACAGCCACGCTCTGGCCCTAGCAGCGGCACCCCTGGTGCAGATCCGCAGGCCTCAGGAGCCGGCGTCCCTGGCTAAGGGCAGCCTAAGGAACGCGGGCATCACTTATCAGCCATGTTTCTCTTCAATATAGCTTAAAACCCACCCTAAAAGCTAGCTTTAATGGCAGAAAAGAAGCCATGGTTATAGTTCTTGCATAGTTGCCTGATACCACATTTGCCAACGCATTTGCCATAACAATGCTTTAGAGTTTGTCAGTCCATAACCACTAATGTACAGCTCAGCTGTGTAGCTTGTGTTTATACTGGAAAAAAACCCAAACCTTCATGGATATTTGAAAATTCTTTTTGTGTTTGTTCCAATCTCTTATGAGGATGTTGGTTAATAAGTCATTCTTATACAGGTCTGTTTTTCCTTGTAAAATTCATCCTAACGTGTCAGCTTTATTGCCAGTGAGACACTCAAATTCTTGAGCATACAGTTGTTTTTAGGAATTCCAGCCTTCTGTACCATCAATATTCAATGTTGATTTTCGACTGCTCTTTTGGCTTCTCAGAGTATTCCCTTCCAGGCAAATACTGCTTTATTTGTCATCCAACAGCTGAAGTCAGTATTAGACTTCCCATTCGAAACATTGGCATGCTTCAGACATTTTTTGTTTTCTAGAAATTGGTTTTGCCACACAGTAGACCCCTTTTTCTTTTTCCCTCTTTTCTTTTTGGGAACGGACATGGTCTCAGAACTTTGCTGGAGTTTCCTTTGATGCAGGTTATATTTTCCCCTACTTTCATAGGTGACTATTCACATGCAGGGTGAGAAGGCAGAAAAATAGATCCTGGGCTAATGAGGTGAAACGCAGGAAAGGAAAACAGGCTTGATAGGAGGAAGTTTTCCAAATACTGAAGTCTGTTAACTCACAGAATAGTCTTCAAAGACAAGGATAAAAGCCATGATAAATGACTTTTAAACTATTTAGGAATAGAGTTTACTGAGAGTTTTTCTTATGAAAGGCAAAATGTGAACGTTCTGAAGGCAGGATTCTGTTGTAGACAGTGAGCCCATGGCACCAGGGATTATAAAAATCCCCTGGAGCTAAGTGGAGAAGTTCTCCCCAGGTTAAAGTAACTAAAAAGGTCTCTCTCACAATGCCGTGTTCTGTTACAGAAATGTACCCTGGCTCTGTCTCTCGTATTGGACCATTGGCTTCTCCTGCTCCTTTCTACCCTATATGGCCCTAATCCAGAATGTTCTCCCTTCCCTGTCTCCCCATTCACCCTTGTCCCATAGTCCGTCCCTCACTGTTTCCGATTCGTCCCCATCCCCTAGCCCCACCTATGTACTGCTCCATGCCCTCAGCTCTCCCGACCCCCGTATTTACGCTGGAACTCTGCAGGGGTCTGGGTCTTTGTCACTGCCCCCGTTCACTGCGTCTTTGTCACGGGCAGCAGGGCTGGAATAAAGGCTGCAGTGGATCTGCACACGAGGACCCTTCCTGCCTCTTTGCCATCGACCTGTTGAGGAAGCTATCTGGTGTGGGTGTTGGTGTGCGTGTGCAGTGGCTGCCGAGCGACTTTCAGCCAAAAGTCGGTTTCGGACTCACAGCACCCCACCCAGAGCACTCCCAGAACCGACAGCATTCCTCACAGAAGTGCATCAGCTGTGTTTGGTAGGTTGGAGTTTCCACACAGACACTGCTGGAGAGGGTTACTATTGACCTCCTCATGGTCAACAGTTTTGTGATTGCTTATCTGCAACCACTTCCCACAAATACTAGGTATTGTTACAGAGTTAAACAAGGCCACACTGGAAAACTTGGACCTGAGGCTCAGGAGATCAGTGTGAGAGTCTGACAGGAAGTTTTGGTCTGTTTCAGGCATAGCGAAGCCTTGAACAGAACGGCAGAATGAAGGACGTCTGGAGGTCATCTGGCCCAACCTGTCTGCTCAAGCAGGAACTCCCTAGACTTGGCTCCTAGAGCTGTGTGCAGACAGCTTTCAAATATCTCCAAGGATGGAGACTCCAATACCTCTCTGAGAACCCTGTACCAGGGCTTCCGTACAGTATAAAGTAATAAAATCTGTATTTCTGATACTGCTTTTCCAGCTTGTCACTGCTTTTCTAATGTTCCAGTAGAAAGGTTTCTTGTAAAGATAGTATCCATCTAGCTTCCATTTTAAGAAAAGTACTTGGAAGGTACAGAAAAGTAATTTAGTCCTCCTTGTTTTCAGAATTTCAAGGACAATTATCTCCACAGCAGTGGGATACAGGTGCTTCTCTCAAGAATATCAACCTGGCCATGCATATGAGGAGCCTGGGAATGAATAGACAGACCAAGGGATCAAAAAGAGCAAGCATTGCTTGAATGGGCACCTCTGCAACATATTTCAGAGTAACCTTGTTTTCCAATAATTCTTTAGCCTTAGATACTCTGGATTTTGGTCCATTTGTCTTACTCTCAGATGAGAAACTGGATTGTGAAGGCTCAATATTAAATCAAATAAGCTGGCAAGACACAGGATCCCATGAAACAGTTGTCGAAAGCAGAGGATTCTTATCCTCCTTTAGAGGGCCTCAGTCAGAGTAATTAATAATCTGTCATTAATGCCTGGTTGCATTCTGTGTAGAAATCGACTAACATAATAAAAACTGTAAGATTACTTGAAGACATTTATAACCAGTAGCCTGTATAACATTCAGTGTGAGTTCATCAGCATCACATCTCGCTGTCACCTCCAGAAAGAGCCTTCACTTATTTTCACAGTCCATATACACAGTGCTCTTTTGGGGATGAACCTAAGTCTTTGAGTGAAGAACCCAAAATCCAAGCCTCCCAGCAGAGGCACCAAATACCTTTGCATTCATATTCCAAATCTGAATAATAAAATGGAGAAAAAATGCTGAGGTGGTTGTCCTGCAGGAAACTCTATAATAAGAATGGAGGATATCATTCAGAAGAGAAGCCCTTGTCATTGGTACTAAACCTCTTTTGGCCAGGAAGCATCCTGAGAGTAGGAGAGAAAATGAGAACCAAGAGAAATACACTGTTAAGAAACAATTCTGACTGTATGTATTTGTTTAACCTATTACCTTTTATTTCCTAGCTTGCAATGAGAAACTTGAAGTCTCAGTGTACAATTCTTGGTGTTATTTTAGTATTATGCCTACTTATTGTCATTGTTGCAGAGTGAATTATGGACCAGCATATAATTGTCTGTTTTCCCAAAAGCAGAGAATTCAAAAAGAGTCGTGTGTGCAGGCACTGCAGGGTGTTCTATACCACAAGTATTTCATGTTTCCTGATAAATTGCAAAGGAAACCTTTGAGGACTGCTAATAACGAGCAAATTTTGGAAATTCCCTTCTGCCTTTGCCTTATTTGGCATTATCTAATGTATGTCCCACAGGAAGAGAAAGAAAAAAGTCGTATGACCTTATTGAACAACCCCATGCATCACACTTACCTAAACAACAGATCGTATTTCCAAAGTGATATGGTTATGATACTGATATCAGCAGAGGAACGAGTGTGACTCACAATTTGTCTTTGGGGATGCTGCCTTCAAGAGTCTCTTGCATGACTGGACACCTTACACAATCACGGTCCTTGTCCTACAAAGGATGCCCTTCAGACAAAATGTTACTCAGCAAGCTCTTCATCCCCCAGGATGACTCAGATCTCCAACTGCTTAGGGAGCCCAAACACCCCAACAGTGATGATGTCACCTTGTTGCCAGGGACAAGAAGCCATGGTAGAAGAAAAACATGGATGCAGGGCTACTGAGATAATCAATATGCTTTTATGTTCTACCTCTTCAACCACTAAAGCATCTCTCTGTGCAATTTCAGGTAATATCAAGGACTGTTGTTTGGAGGGAGAAGGACACGTCAATTTTTTTTGTTGCGCAGATCACACTTTTCTGCTTTTTGTAGATAGATGCAGTGTCAGCAATTCTCCAGTTAAATGAACTATCCTTCTATCTATCCCTGATAGAAGTCTTACAACTTCTTATGGTGAGTGTACCAGTCTATTAAGATAGAGGTGACCTGCCCCTCTGAAATGAGGACTTTAATGTTTCTCAGTACTGAAAACACCTTATTGCAATTTTTTTTTCATGTCATCCAAGGAGAACAATAAAAGGAAAGCTATGAAAAAGTTTGCAGGCTTTTGGACTAAACTCTTTCAAAGCTCACCTGCATGGGAAGTTGTAATGTACAACAGATTTACTGAGTTTACAGACCATCTATCACTCCTTCCTGACAGCTCAGCAAAGTGACAGAATGCAGAAACCCAAGTAATACTTCTTCAAGTAAAGATTTAGTAAATGAGTCAGTCTTTACAACAGTCATCACAACATTATTGTGAATTACTTAATTGTTAACTGTTAAATTAAATAGCACCTGAAAGATGACATGTTTTCATCTATTTCAGATGTTGTGGACTGCATGGGGTGTGCACATCCTTGGGATGTCTCAGGTGCTAAAACAACAGAGAAGATGAGAGATGAGCCAAGGATAAAGAAAAGGAGGGACTGTAGGCCATTAAACAGATGTGTTGAGGTTCTCCTGCCCTTCTCTGTGCGGAGCTGTGGCAAGCACTCGGATCAACCCACCCAGCCAGGCAGGTGATGCCATTATGATTTTTTGCCTTTTCTTTTATATACCTTTTATATACCCTTTTATATAGCTTCTATGTACCCTCAGTACTTCTAGCATGCATACTTGTAATTCCTTAAGTTCGATAACTTTGCATAGTCCTAATATTCTGTTAAGCCAGGAGACCAAACATCCTGGAGACCTCGCAGGTGGAGGCCAGAAAGCCCTACGCTATCTTGAGAAACCAAGGTCCCTTCTAGAACACATTATATAAACTAAGATAGGTCCAGCCAGGGGGGAATTCCTCAGGATGGGGGGATCATTCAAGCCTCTCAGTGGGGAGTCTTTGATAGATATGCTAATTTGCAAGGCCTATAAATTGTATATGTGATTTATCGTGTGTGTGCATTTCAGCGCATTCCACCTTGGCAAAGTGGTGCACCTTAAGGATCCTTAAATAAATACTGAGGTAAAAACCCATTTTCCCTTAACCATGTTTGGCTCTTAATTTTAAGACCAGAGAAAGGCAACACAGGCACAGGGAGCCAGTCACCCTCAGAGCTGGTCTTCCTCAGGAAAGGACCAAGTTCTAGGAGATATAGCTGGATGAGAGCTTTGGATGTTAGGGGTGGGAAGTTTATTGGACTTAACCTGAATACTACTGTGAAGGGCAGCACCAATATTTCATGACCCCTATTATTTCCTTTATGTCTATTTCTTTTTAAACACACATGAAGCAAGACAAATAATTTGAAATAATTTCTTCTTTTTTTCTCCTTTTTAGTGCATTTTTTACTAACCCATATCAACTAATTATAATCACAACAACTAAAGCTTCATGATGGCTCCCTATAAATCTGGGCAGTGCTAGGAATAATGCTGTCCCTTTAGCTTCAGTTCAGTCTCCTTAGATCTATGAATCCAGCTGTGGTCTTTAATTATAATATACTTGTTCTTCCTCCAGATCCCGCATTGTCACTGCAGACATGTGTGGAGTAGTGTGGTTCCCTCTCACTGCTCAGTGTGCTGGCACTCTGCCTCATTCATTGTGGGCAATTCAAGCCATGCCCTGGTGATAAGGTTATTCATTTCATTCAGCACTTTTCTTTAGGGCTGATCACTGCTGTGACACAAACATTAGTCAATGCATTGTTGTAGCTCCTCAGCAGAGTCTCTGCTGTACAACCAGGGGGCAGAGTCACAGCAAGATTCCTAATTTTGGATACCCATTTGAGGTTTATGGTATAACTTTCTTCTGCAATTGCTTAAAGTTACATAACACTGTAGATACTTAATATGCAGCTGGTTTTCATTTCAATTGTAACTGTGAAAATGTTATTGATAATCAGGCTGGATGTAGAGAAAATACATCCAGTATGGCTGCTTCTTTTTAAATGCCATGTTTATGTATCTTGCCTGGCAGTATGTACAGAGCAGTTGGTAAAGGCAATGCAAGATGCCCTTCTCCAGGACGGCCTACATGTTTTCACTTCTTTTCTCTGGGAGAAGCATGTTATCCAATACTTGATGAAACAAAACTGCCAAATTGTTCTGATTCCTTTAGCAGCACTCTGACACCCTTTCATTGCTCACCCACTTAGTGGATAAAAAACTTATAAAAACTTTGGATTCTTTAGATAGGTAAGGGCTGTGAACAACATCCTATGATTCTCAGTGTTGCTGGAATAACATCTACAGTCTGACCATCCTGCTGTTCCAGGTGTACACAAATCATCATTCTGCCTCTTTGGTGGGTGAGTTTCAGGTAAATACTATCTCCACTTTGCAACCCCCTTCCTCTTTATGAAAAAGACATCCAGTCCCAGCCGTCTCAAGGAAGAAAAAGTATTCTCTAGTCTGGTCCCTAATGTTGGCAATGTGTGGAGCAGAAACCAGGTTGTGCTGTGGCACTCAGATGTTGTTCAGCCTCAGTGATGTCAAATCAACCATGGGCTTCTTTTTAGCAGAGAATCCTTGATTTCAGCTTCATCGTGCACTGTGTTTGCATATGGATGAGATGCTGCCATGCAAGTGCAGGTATGTGACTCTAAACCCTCAGGTCATCCACACACTGGAGGAAGGAGGTCCCCTGTAGCCATGAAAGCTGGCTGTGGGGCATCCAGGAACCACCAGGGACGTGGAGGGTACACTTGTACACCTTGCACTGTGATGTAGGAGGAATGTGGGGATTTCTTTGAAACTAATTAAAGAGATGTGTTTGAAAATGCAACAGGATTTCATAAGGAGGTGTATGTGCCACTAGACTAAGGGATGGCCACCCATGAGACCATAGGGCCTCTCCCTCACACTCTGGCCCAAACAAAATTTCTGTACTATGGCACCTGAATAGCTTTGAGGATCTGGTTGTCAAGGGAAGTTTTGTGGCAGTGTCATTTGGAACATCAAGAATAGCTATCAAAAATTACAGGTATCTGTTTTGGGTTTTTTTTTGTCCTGGATGTGGATGTAATAGTACCTTAGAGCCAATGTGTAATTCTCAGCTTTGTGTAGGCTTTTTTCTTTTTCATTTCGGGTTGTTGTTTTTTTTTACTCTGCCTTTTGCTTTCAAAATCGTTTTCAAATTCCCACAACAATTTTCACATTCATACCTCATAATTGTAGCACTTTAAAAATACTAATGCTAGCGGTCACCCTTCATGAGATGAAGGTTACATAAATGTCTCTTAGGTAACTACAAAATGCTGCAAACAAAGAGCTCCAAGTTTTTCCCCAATGAATGTTTCTTTGGAGATTCAGAAGCTGATATTTTACTGAACTTGTTCTGCCTGTGGACCATCATAATAGCTCTCAAAAAAGTAATCCACACCAAAGCTTTATAGCTCAAAGCAGAAAGCTGCAGGAAATTAGCTTTATTTTGTTGTTAATGGAAAGAGGCAAAATCTTGCAGTAACTTAACTGTTTTGTTTTGGTTTTTTTTTTTTTTTTTTTTTGTTTTTTTGGTTTTTTTTCATTTTTAAATGATTGAAAGAGATTAATAAAATTCAGGAGGCAGAATGAACTTGCACTTCCTATGAACATGAAAGGGCACTGTATACTAACAGCAGATTTTTGTGATAACCATAAAGCAGAATTTAATGAAATTGCTTCAGAGAAATGCAGCAATAAATACAAGTAATGAGCCAGCAAAGGAAGCCAGGAGGCAAGGTGCTTCCATAGAGATGAGTCAGTAAGTGCGTTAGTGAAAGGAACAATGGAATCTTGGAAAGAAAATTGCTTAAAATTATCAGAGATGAGAAAAGAAGCAATTTGTACAAAACTCCACCAAGAAATCTTCCTTTTTTCTTCTGGTTATATTTGAATATCTGCACTTTAATAGAAGCCTATAAAGGCCAAAATGGTAGTTAAGCCACTACGTTTTTACTGTCAGCCAAAATATCTTCAAAGGCTGATGTGTGATATGAAGCAAGTTTTCCACACCTCATGCACTGTAGTACCAACCAGCACACAAAATACAGCTCTGTTGAAGAAACAGCAGTCTCAAGATGACCATAGCTGGAGTTTTGCATCAAAATATGCATCAGTTTAAGATGGGACCCACATTAAATGAACCAGTAGCTCTCCAGTGCTTAGATCTTTGTGGTGCATGGCTTGCACCACTCCCCTCTCACAGAGGCATTCCAGAGGCATACAGGTGGTAGAGAGCAAAGCAGAGTGCCAGTCTTCTTTCTTCATGGCTTTTGTGGAGCCAGAAGAGATGGGTGGAGGAGCTGTGCACCCTACATATTTACACCCAGTAGTTGCAATTTGCTGAACAGAAGTAGCACAAACACATCGTTTTTGATGCCATTCCTACCCCCTAATGTTTTACTCACTGATATTTGCAATTTTCTAGGCAGCTCCCGTAGAAGATTCGAAGAAATGAGAGCACTGTCAAAGCAGCTGCCTCCATTTGTGCAAAGGCAAATGCACATCTCTGGGCAGTCACTTGGATGTCTTACTAAATTACCTTGTGTGAAAGTCTGCCATGACAACTCACAGCATATATTACACTTAAGAGGCCTAGCCTGCATGCAGTCAGTATGTGAAGGCATTCATTTCTATGACATGGAGCTGAATTAGATCATCATATGCAATGCATACATTTCCTGGGCTGTAGACTGTGGGAAGTGGGATAAACAAAACATTTTAGAGAAGACATGGAAATAAGACATTTCCCCAAAAGCAGAGTCACTGAACAGCACGGAGCACAGATGTGACAAGTCCTGGCTGTGACACCAAATGGCTTTGTAAAGTTCTGTGTTACATGATTTTTAGAAGACTCCAAGGATCACTCTCACCCAAAATAAATTATGGGAAGGACTCTTGCTTAGAGCTGCTGTCTAGAAAGTGATAACAGCCAGCCTGTGAAATTAGGAAGCCAGCAACAGTAATTACTTCCTTAGAAGAGAAAAGGGGTTTTGAAAGGCATTATACACCCGTAAGCATTCATTCTGAAAACCCAGACAGGTTTCTGTTTCTAATTGGTTAATTATATGTAATTTCAGTAGGTACGGATGTTCCATTTTCTGGAACTGATCTTTTTTCTGTCGAGTGCTAATGGAGGTTAGAAGGAAAATATATTAAGCAAGCTGCTATGTAAAAAACTAAGCAGACCTTTCAAAGACCAGGAGTGCTGCAGGATACTTCTAATTACAGATCATTGACAACCAGGGACTGAGAGCACATACGTTCATTTTTTTCAAACTTCTCCAGTGGTTTCTTCACAGTATGTATGAATGGTAAAAACATTAGATTTCACCAAAAAAACAGGAAGACAAGCATTAAGTACAGTTAATCTATCAGTTCAGACAAACCCTGAGCATTGTATGCATCCTGCCACTTTCAGACAATCGATGTAGAAAGGTTGGGCAGTAAATAGGACAGTAAAAAAGAAAAGTTGCATCACTCTCAGATGGAAATGGCAATGATGGGAGATTCCCTGGTCCGTGTGAGCCCGAGGTTGCATTCACTCCCAGCACCACGTCTTTTCTAGCTCGATGTTTTCACTGATTATTCCACTCGCAAAACTTTCCTGCAGAGACGTGTGCCAGCGGTACCATCTGCTGGCTAAATCTGGCACTGTCCGGAGCAGCGAGCGAAGGCGACGGGGCTGACAGGCCCCATGGCAGCCCCTTTTCTGCCCCTTGCCTTTCTCCCCCAGGAGGGCTCCTGTGCCTGGGGCAGCAGCAGCCACCGCTGGGGAAGGAGCTGCTGCGGCAGGGGTGAGACAGCAGATGCGATCTCAGTCTTCTGAGCCAGAAATGTGTCCAGAAATGTGTCCAGTTGCTCCTGTCCCACATCTCTCAATGTTCTGTCTTTCAGTCCTGGTTCATTGGGTTTGGGGCCTTTTTCATTGTTATGCTTAATGGGAGAGAAAAGCCTTGCCTGTCCACTTCTATTTTCAGCTGTCCAGGCACATGGAATAACAGACAAAAAGTCCAGACTGTGCACAGGGATCAGGCACAACCCTCTTTTCATATCTCAGGAAAAGAAGAGCTCTCTGTGCTGTGTCCTGTTGGAGCTTTGCACGTAGCAGTCCCCCTTTAATCCAGGATAAGCATTCAGAACGACTACGATAGTTGTTATGGAATGAGATAACTGAAAATAGAGAGCATGTGCAAAACCCCTTCAGGAACTGAGCTGAGGGTGCTTGCATTAGGTATTTCTTTTGGACTCAGATATCTGAATATATGAGCCAAGAACAGACAAATATCTCAAAAACAGTAAAGGGCATTCAGGGAAAGAAGCCAGGAAGCATTGGGTAGCTCTGGGCTCTGGCTATTTTTTTTTTTTTTTTGAGGGGGATGCGTGTTTCACAGACAGAATCACAGTATTTTGGTCACCCAGATCTCTGTCCATGGAGTTGCTAAAGAGGCTGGGAGCCTGGTGTGGGAGAAAGAGAGGCTAAGAGGGGGGGGTGAAAGAGAGGACTATCTAGGGAGTAATGAGGAGAGATTAAGAAACAATTATTTGTTTTCTTAGGTAAAATTAACTGGAAACTCTTGTAGGACAAAGAGGGAGGGGATTAGGCATACAAAAAATTATGTGTTGGACTAAAATGGATTAATAAATCTCTTGCCATGCTCATGGATGCCATGGATGCTGAGAATTTGCATGGCTGCCCAGATGTCCAGACCCTAAGGGCACCACCAGCACTTACTGTCCCACAGCAGCCCCCTGGGGTTCCCTCTGCCCCTGTCCCATGACCCCATTTCAGTCACCCATGGC
Organism: Aleadryas rufinucha; assembly: GCA_013397815.1. Lineage (NCBI taxonomy): Eukaryota > Metazoa > Chordata > Aves > Passeriformes > Aleadryas > Aleadryas rufinucha. Next base: position 64,071 of record VZTH01010341.1, read on the forward strand.
TCCAGTCCCTGACCCAGGGATGCCCTAATCCAAACATCTGGTCTTATGCTCTTACGTACCAAGGCACAATCAGTGAGAAAATATTAGTGAACTGAAGTCATACAGTCTTGCTGGATAAATTGGGTGAGAGGAAAGCTTAGATTCACCAAAACCAACAAGGATCTACCTCCAAAGCACCAGAGATAGCAAAGGTAGAGAATGAATTTATTTAATTCTAGGAGGGAATCTGAACTTGCTTCCATCATCTCTAACAAATACGTCCCAATAGCCCAACTGGTAGATAATATTTTTCATGTGTTTTCTTCTGTTCCTGCAAGAAAAATGAGCAATTTTCCTGACTTGGATTGAATTGTTTGGGGTTGTGTTTGTTTGTTTTCTAGTCTGAGAAATAATAAAAGTAATTATAGTTTGAAAGAGAGAAAAAGCTACTTCTTAACTTTTGCTCTATGAGGGAAAGGTTTGTTTAGGGTTGTTTGGCTGACTGAAAAAATGACCGGGAGCTGCAGAAAAAACCGCCCCCTTCTGGTGGTCAGTGAACAGACTGAGATGGTACTCCCTGAACCTGAGCAGTGCTCCATTTTTTCTATGGGACAAGTGAATAGAAATAATCCCAGTGAAGTCGGGATGTGCTCACACCTTGTGCTCACCACTCTGCTTATCTGAGGAGCAGAAATACACTGGTCAACTATTCTGAACCGATGGGTATGGATGGAGTTATTTCAGAAAGGGATGTCCATAGTCCTCATTGAAGAGACTTGGAAAGGCAGAGGTTCTGCCTACCAACTTACAGGAAAAATAATATACATACAGTTGGAAGGGAGAAAGAGTCTGTCAGTCTCAGTCACCACGCTCAGCTGGAGGGTGAAAAAGCTGACTCAAGCACGGCGGTGATGTTCCTTCAGAGAGGCCTGGGGAGAGCAAAGCAGCTGCTGGGAGCTTTGCCCCATGCAGAAATTCCCAACACCAACTCTTCCTGTTTTGGCACAATTATTTAATCAGAGAAAAAAACCTGCAACTCCCTTTCCTCAAAATAAGGTAATAAAAAGTGCAGTCTCGATGACAAAGAGACAAGTCTATACTTGTCCTATTCATAACATCTTTCCAAGGTCTGTATGAACCTCTGTGATTCAGAGGCAGTGCTTTCACGAGACAAAGAGCTGCTTTAGCTGCTACTGCTGCATTTTACAAACCACAGAAAGAAAAGCTCCAGGGATTTCAAAAGCCGTAGAGTCGGCAGAGACTCCACAGTTTAATTTGTGAAGTGAGACAGCTGACAGATTACAAACTCAATTTTACTTCACAGTCACTAAAGCCATGAATCTAGTGCTGTGTCACTTGAATCAGTGGTGATTAATGAGTTTCAAGACCTTTAAAAGTGCAAAGGGAAGTAGTTTAGAAAGGAAAGGCTTCACCTGGCATAGAAAAGAGACAAGACCTTGTTGCATGGTGACATGAGCCAGGTATTCTCCAGCACTGAGGTAGGGCTGGATGAAGGGTTACTGTGTTGAATGAGAATATAAGAATTTGAAACATTTCTCTTCCCCAAAATAGTTCACTGCTGTCATTTTAAAGAAAAGTGGACTCCCCTAGGCATCCTAGAGAGCAGTTTTGCATTAAATGTTGCCTGGTGCATGAAAGTGAGTATCCCTTGGAGCAGTGAGCAGAGCAGTGTGTCAAGGAATGACAAATAATCGCTCAATATGCATAGAAATAACTCCTGGGAACTTTTGTACAAAGCCTGCAGGATTCAGGCTGGAACTGCACAGCAAGGCAGTCTCCATTTTGACAAATACAGTGCATGAGTTAAGCAAGAAAAAGTGGATTCAGGAGCATCAAGTCTCAGACCCATGATATTCAAGAACATGAGTCTGATGAGAATTGAGCATATCGCATATTAGGCACAGAAGTACTCTCTTTTTCACCACTAACCTGCTATTTTGCAGCCAGTCTGTCCCCTTTTGTTAAGCTACTAAAGTAAAATTTATTTCCTTCTTAGTCATCTTGAAAAGAATTCATGTCAGTGGAAAGGCAAGAGGACATTCTCTGCACATGCTCCAAAGCTGTATGTTACATTTACTAGATTTGCATGTCTGTGGTTTCCAGTTGAGAGAAAATATAAAACAACAAGAAATGGACAGGACAGCTGTGGACCTTTGCACAAAACTGCAGAAAGAAGAACTGTGTCCTGGGATGTGGCTGATCCCACCTAGCAACTGCAAAGATTTATTGCATCAGACATATTTCAATAACACTAAAGATCATTTTCTCACTTAAATCCATTGCATTCTTTTGTTGAGGTGTTTAGTTCCACAGTTTCCATAAGCAGCTCTGTATCCAGCAGAAACAACATCTTATAAAGCAATTTGCTGGCACTGTCCTTGGTCTTTGAGCTGGTCTTTGTGGGCAGGGACTGCCAGAGATGCATCCAAAGGAGAGGGAATGACTGTCCTTCCACACCTCCCCATCCTGACAGCGTACCCAAGGGCACTGACATACACCTGCTGGACTTCTGACCACACAGGAACTGCCACACTCACTTCCAGTAAAGGGTTCCTGCTGTGTAGGAACACACAACAGCACCAGAAAATTGCATGTGCCTTTTGCTGAGTTGGCACGAGAAATAAACTTATGCAAATCAGTTAAAAAAAAGCAAGCTGAAGACAGTGACCATCTTAATTTACATCTTTTCCTACTCTGTAGAATCTCTATCTCCTTTTCACTAACCCTCAAGTGAGCAAAGAAGGAATTTCAGGAGTCCAGCTCTGCATTAAAACATCAACAAAATGCAATATTTGCACAGCATTTGCATTTTAGTCTCATCTTTACTATTTGAGGGAAATATTCTCTTCACTACCTGCCTGCAAGTGGGATTGCAAGCAATTAGAATTCAAAACTCCATAGTATCAGTCAATCCACAAAATTAGGGCTATCATTTAAAAAATAAATTAAAAACTAACAAGCAGAAGAGTATAAACTATTTATTTCTGAGAAAATATCCTACAAAACCACAGATTAACTACCATTAAACTGTTAACATAAAAATAGGAAAGAATCTGATAAAATATATTCCTGACAATAATTTAAGTCCTGCATTACATTTTGAATGGTTTCAAATCTAGAAAAAAACCCAAACCTGACCTATAATGAGCTTATTCAGTTTGGACCTTGTACAACTTTTACAGTTTATAACTGGATAAGTGTTGATGTATAAAGCTGTAAGTCACCAGTGTTGATCACAATTTTTATGAAAATAAATAAGTAAACACACTGAGATGACACAAACTGAGCACACAGAATTCATCCTAATTACACTTGGGCAGAGGAATTCAAGTAAACAGAGTCATACCATGAAATTTTCATAAGGAAAGCAACTGGAAGCAACACCCTCACCTGGTTCTCGGAGCAATTTCCTCCTGGTTTTAGCATTACTTCTATAAACCCATTGGCTGAAGTTACAAAATAAGATGCCTAAAGGCAAAAGTAAAATCACTACATAAAAAAATGTTTCTGCATCATCTAGACTATAATAAGATGAATTTCCAGCTTTCCACAGTGTCACCAAAGCAGGGATTCTTCACACTTCAATCTCTGAAAGTTAAGCACTAGGTTCATTGTCCATTCCTTGCCTGTTCAATGCAGATTCAGCTTAACCAAGATACTGATTTTATAACGATATACCTTTCCCATCCCGGATACCTGCTTTTATTCAACCTCTGTGAAGACAGATGTCTACTTTTCTTCCTGGGCATGAGGGAAACAATAGAGAAGGCCATCTTAAACCAGCCAGCTAATTTTCACATGGCTCAAATATGTGTGATGGATTGGGTCAGAAAAGTGACACATTCCCATGTGTCTCTATCACCAGAGGAGTTACAGATCTAACTGTGTTTGTCATTTTGTCCCATTAGGGTATGATTTAGTGTCCCACAACACCAACAGAACTGTGCTGTGTTTGGTCAGCACAAAGGAATCCAGCCATCACATTGGATACTTACAGCCTGCAGTTATGTTGCACAGAGAAGGATTTGAATTGTGATTTACATCAAATACCAGCATCCAGGTAGCTTTTGATCTCTCCTCTTTAACTTCCCACATGCACAGGAAAGGCTGGCACTGCACACACTGGCACATCGGTGAACACCGAAATAAGTTTTCATATATTTGAAGGCTGCCAGTCTCTCCACTTCTGAGATGAGGACTCTGTATCTCTCATTGCTGGTGTTAGTGATGACATCAGTATTTGCACTCCCAGCCCACTCTTAGAGTCTCCATAGCAGAGTGGAAAAGGATCTCTAGAAGCACTGAAGTGCGCGGCTGCCCCTTCAGCTCAGCGGTGATGTGGCAGCCCCTCAGGGAGCTGGGCATGCTGCTGCTCCCAGGTGATGCAGATGCACTTTGGTTTAGAACTCAAGAGAAAACAGGGCGATGGGAAGAAGAGCTGGAGTCTCAGCATCCTTGCTCCTACACGGATCAAGCATCTGATATTCCCAGGGGAGCACCCAAGTGGTCACAACTGCACTTTGGCTTGTGGCATCAGGACCGTGTCTGAAAGGGAAAGGTAAATGCCCAGTGTTAAAGTTTAGCTGGAGGAAATATTTGTTCTTATGACCTCAGTGGAATAAGAATCACATACGTCATACACTGAGTCAACTGCTCAGCAGCGGAGCAGGGGGCAGAAATTGTCCACTATTTTTTAAATTTGGAATGGACTTTGATTTCATTGTTTGTTTTATGACCACACATTAGAAGCATTATTATTACCACTTCCATGGAAAATGCTATGAATAAGGTAGCAACTCCCTAAGAAAAAAATATTATCTCACTTTTAGTTTTTTCTTGGGTGGAGAAAGGGTGTAGAAGCTGTTGTTTTTCTGATGCATGCTGAAAAGTGCTTAGGAAATATCACCTAATTTTCAGAGCAGAAACGAGGAGCACTCAACGCCTGCTACTGATAGCCTGTTAGCCTGTGTCCTTGAAAAATAACATGCTACAATGAGAAAATGTGTCGTTCTGAAGTGTAGCTCCTCTATGTCTCAAAGTATCAGGAGTAATTGATTTTAATGGATGATGAAAAACTTTTGCCCCACTATTATTGCACGGTAGGGAGCTGCCATCAGCAATGACCTACTTGCTGTCATGGCAGAAACTCTTGTTTCAGATGCTGGCATAAATGCAGATGGTTGTTGGTTGGTGCTTATCTGTCTGCAGTGTGATAACCTTAGAAAATAAATAACTTCTGCCTTGCATGGCAAGTGGGTTCAGTTGGGTTCTCTCCCCTTACCCCTGGTGGTGTGGGCATAGCCCTCACCCCTCACAGATGACAGGCATGTGAGCACTGCTCACAGAGAAAGCTCTCTGTAGCTCTCCCTGGTGTGCCTAATGTTTACATGAAGTGCTGTTAGTGCTGGGCTGGGATATGTGTTTTCTCTGTAAGGGGTTGTCAACCACAAGACCTCTGAAACTGTGCCAGAGAATCAAGTGATCTACTTTAAAACGTTATGCTAATTTTCTGTGCCTTCAAGGGGGTTCTCACATCACATTTCCAAGCTTCACCATGCAACCACGCAGGATTGTTTCGTTCCAAATGGATTTGGTGGGGGTGATGGCAGTGAGGACTGAGCAAGTTTGTCAGTCCTGTGATTCCTAGACCCAGGCTTTACTGGAGACCAAAAATCACCATAAATTATCATTGCAAACACTGGCAACACTAGTGATGAAAAAAGAGTCAACAAACCTTGCTGTGTTATTAAAGGCACCATTTTGAACATGAAAAGGCTCAAATGTGGAGAAGGAAATGTTTCAGCTCATCTGGGAGGAGCAGTCCAGTTATTTTTTGATGCTGCTTGTATCCAAAGCACCTCCTGATGCACAGGCGGCACAACTGCATCAAGGACAGTGGCCCTGGAGAAAGATCCAGGGAAGAGGTTACACACGTGGCTTTATAATGCCAAAACTATAAACCCGAAATAGCAGCTGTGCATCACTGCTCCCCCCATCTCCTGCAACCCACGTCTCACCAGCTTTTCACTCTCAGCAGTGAAAAGTCAAACCTGCATTCCCCAAAGGACACCAGCCCACCTGCAGTCCAGTCCATGCCCACTCACTCTGTCATTACTCAACTGGCATCAGCAGCATTAGTCTTTCCCTTTTAAGCTGCACAAATCTTTGTACTGTCTGAGAAGATGATTGATGCCATTTTAAAAGCCTTTCCCTCCTCTCACTCTCCCAGTGAGATCAAAGTTTTCAGTTCATTGCTTTCCTTAGGCATATTTCATAACAGTGATGAACACAAAGCAAAAGAAACACTATACAGTTCTTTATTTAAATCTTCCAGGTTAAGCAGTCCTATGTTGATAGATGGGAGCCCTATTGAAGAATCTTTGTCACTTTATAAAAAATCTAAGTATAATAGCATTATACACTTGTTTGGGTCGCTTATCCTTTTCAGGAAGAGGAAGATCCTATGGGAAGTTTTACCTGCGGCACCTGCCAGTGTTCAACCCTCCAGAGCATTGTTTGCACAGGGATGATGAGCGTGTAAGGTGGCAGGGGCTGTGGGAGGGCAGGTAAGAGGATGGGCACTGATGAGGGGGTTGGATGCAGGGAGTGGGGAGGGCATGAGAAGGGACACTGCAGAAAGAGACAGGGAGGTGAGTGAGCTGGGAGGGGACAGTTTAGGTGCCCCCCTCCTGCAGAGCAGAGGGAAGGAAAGGAGGCCACAACAAAAATGTGGTGAGGTGGCGGCTTCGATCAGCTTTTGGGACTTCCCTCGTGCAGGACACCACATTTCCAGCAGCTCTGCAAGGCTGAAAACTGCTGTGCTATCACAAGAGCTGTGCAAAGGACTGCACCCTTCTGCTAGGAGCCAGTTTATGAGTTGTTACCCTGTTCTTGGGTACAAAACAAGGCATATGAGGGTAGTTAAACTATTGCAGTATCACACTGCACTTGTGCTTGACTCTGATCCCACAGATAAATGTTGTGCCTGCAAACATCATTTAAAAAAAAAAACTTCCATTAAAAGAAAAAAACAACCAAACCCAAAACATGAAGACTTATCAAAACACAAGGAGTGACACTAAACTGGAAAATATTTGGCAAACGCAAGCACACTCTTAAAAACACAGTACATTTCTGGAGCATTCACTAACTCTCCCACCCACATGTTGCACTGTCCCTGAGATGTAAGCAGGGTATGGTGTGCTCCAGCAGCATGGTGAACTGCTGGGGAGGGAACCACCACATGTACTACAACTGCTCTGGGCCAGTCCTGGGAGTGCAGCTGGGTCAGCACACTCACCAACTCATCTCTGGTGGCCAAACACACTCCCTGCAGCCTGCCTGGCCATGGGCTGGGGGGCTTCAGCATCTGGGATGGGGAGAGAGGAGCTTTGCATGGGAGCAGGGCCGGAGAGCAGCTCTTCCACCACTCGCCTAGACTGCAACTGTTCAGCCAGCCAAAGAAGCCAGACATCAGCTGTCCACAGGCATGATCCCACTCAGAGAAGGGCACGTTGGAGAACATCAAAAAAACACTATTCCGCAGGAAAATTCTCTTCAGGCATTTATTGTTTCTGATTTTGATTGTTGAATTTCACTTAGAAAAGTTCCTCACTGCCCATGCTGTCAGCTCAGCCCAAACAGTGTTTCTTGGGCCAGCTCCACAGGGTGTGTCTGAAATGTTTTTCTATCTCAAATAAACAGGACACATGCAGTGTCACGGGAATCAGGAATCGAATGCAGCAGGGACTGGAACTCAAAAAGATCACTGCTCTGTGTGCCACAGATTAGGCTGCAAAACTAAATATATGTTGCTCATGCATAACATGCACAGCACAGTTGTCTCCATGCTACTGTCATGTCATTATTTCAAGCAGGGCCTGATTCATCACTTTGTTATTCCAATTTTACCTTTCTATGGCAACAACCTCATCAACATGCAACTGGCGTGGACCACACCATCACCAATTTGTTTAGAACAATGAAAATCCAGATTATTTAGTAATGTGTATATCTTGCTGACTGAATGAGAAAATCTAAGGAAGAACACAAGTACAAAAATGAGTAGACACTAGAAATCTTATTCTAATTTCCCTCAATAATAGTAAGCAACATTTCTCTCCATACTTCATTAAAGATTTCATAATCAATAAAATAAAATAAAATTACCCGGAACTATGTAATTTACAAGTACAAAATAGATACTTCCTGAAGTTTCAGCTTATGGTTTGATACTGCTGTATTATTCAGCACATAAGGTTGGTCTTTAAAGAAAGTCTAGTGTATAAATGAATATAAATATGTAATTCCTTATATCATTCCTGTGCAATTTTTCTTAATGTCCAAAAAAAAAATCATATAGTCTTTCACTTTAAAGATACTTTTTCATCTATGTAAAAGCTTGGCCCAAGAACAAAAGTAAAGGGCAAAGAATTAAAAAACAAGTTCTTCAATATACTTTTTTTAGTATTACATGCATTAAAATTTTTTAGGCTGCAAATCTTCATTTATGCATTTGTGCTGAGACAAACCTGACCATCGGTATACTGTATAACCAGAGATCCCAAACCTCACCCTCACTACCTAGCCTCAATTCCCGTCAGAGATGATTTGCTGCCTGCATTTGTCAGCACATTCTATAGAACACTCCTGGGCCTACTGCTGTCTGACACAAGGGAACCGACAGATTCTCACTAAATTCAATGTTTTAGGTAATGAAAAAAGCTACCATTAATTTCTAAGGAGTCTTTTGCTTGTTTATTCACCCTAAACTCTATTTTGCATTATATGGCAAGCTCCATACAATTGCTTCCTGTTGCAGTAGATCCAAAATCTGGATGTTCAAGATGGGTTATTTTTCTCACCATTAGAAAGTTAGTGCACCACTGTATTCTGGCACTTGCACAATGTCCCTATGTCAGTGAATGGAGGCAAGCTTAGTTATTCCCAGTTTTCTAGTGTTAGCAGTCTGGAACAGCATAGCCTTGTGCAATAGTCTGCATGGGGTTTCCCTAAAACAAGCTCTAAGGGGCACCTTCTCTCTGCAGGAACAGTTGGCCCACAGGGCTGCCAGGTGGGACCAGCTCCACTGGCCTCTTGTTTTCAGCGTTCTTCACCCAAATGTCTGCTCCAAAGTCAATCAGCAGCTTCACCAGCTCCACACTGCAATTCCTGGCAGCCATGTGCAGAGGGGAGTCCAGACCCTTGCCGCTGTTCACATTTGCTCCTGAACAATAAGAGAAAACAAAAGACTAATGACAATGAACACTCACTATACAGTAGCCTATTTTCATTCACTGCACTAGCTGCTATTTCTCTGAATAACACACAAGTGCTGTAGCCTGCACCCAGAGGTGGACTCCTTCACGCTGGGGCTTGGTGCTACACTTTGCACAAGCACAACTCTCACTGGCTGAGAAGCAGTGGGGTTGGGACTAAGAAAATGATCCCAGAGGAACAGTGTATGAGGAAGTCCTTCACCCACAGCCCAGCCCACTGGTATCTTGAAGCAGGACAGAGGTGTAGTTCCACCTACGGCCCACCTCTGCTTCCCATCCCTTAAAATACATGCAGGATTTCAACATGCTCTGTACTGCAGGCTTAATTAAGCTGGTTGGATTTCCAAATGCCAAAGTATCTGTTAGGGAAAAAATGTGAGGATGGAGAAGTTTTAGAGGTACTTGTTAGAAGAGGGCATAAGCACCCCTGATGAGATTTCCCTCCATTCATTACCCTGGATTAATGGCTCCTAAAACACCCTAAGAAAGGTGAGCTGCAGAACTAATTCAAAACTATTTATAATGTTTTTATAGTACAAATTCCCATATATAGGAGGCAGCAAAAAACAAATCAGCAGGAAAAAGAAAATAGTTGCCAAGCATTTAATATTTAGATTAATTTTTATTTGACTTCTTGCAAAAAAATGTCATTTTACTAAACAGTAATCTACCTAAAAGGTTATATATATGATTTTTGCTTATTTTTGCTAAAGTGGCTTTGTTGGTCCCTCATTTCTGTACCAGCTATGTGGCTACTATAGGTTACATGGCCCCTTTGGCTAGAAGAACTGTACTATTGTAGATAACAAGAAACAGTTTTGTATAATGATCCAAGCGTTTAGACTTACAGCTAGGTTTGTGTGATGCAAAGCATATAGCACTGAACCTTCTTCTGTGTTGGCAATGTCTCAAACGTTTTAGAAACTCATTGGAAATTAAACCATGTTTGCAGAAATACTATGTAAAAGTGGCTGAGCCAATTGTTTTGGCTAAAGCAGAAGTAAAATAAAAAAATGAAATTCTTTCTTGTCCACTTCAAATACCTGCAGCATCACATGCACAGACACTGGAAAGGATAGTTAGTTCCAGGCACAATCAGCCATGTGAAATCCAGGATCTCCCATCATTTTGTTGGGAGCTATATAGCTGAATTCCTGGGTCAAGAAGACCCTGATCACCCTGCTACTACATTTAACCCGGGGGTGCTATAAGGAGTGAAATATCTCCTGGTCCCAAAGAAGGAGCTCCTCTCAATCTTTGACACAAAGATAATCCAAAGATAGATGTTGCAGGAAATGAAAGTACCCCATTCTTTATTTTTGTTTTTACCTGCCTCAAGCAGCTTCTTGGCACAGTTCAGTTGCTGGTTCTCACACGCTACATAAAGAGGAGTACCCAGGTGCTTGATGTTGTGATCTATATTTACCCCACGGGACGAGAGGAGTTCGACACATTGCACATGACCTTAAAAGGGATAAAGGAAAAGTCAACTCACAGAGATCAGGCTTTTTTTTTCAGCAAATTCTGTGGCAGCAGTGTAGTTTGGCAAAGATTCAATGTTTTGTCAAGAGATGGTAGTGTTATCACACTTTCATCCACTCCAGTGGATCCAGCCAGCAAAACAGGAGCTGCAAAGCCATGTTCAGCAAAACAGGCTAAAGCCTCACAGGCTAAAGCCCTCACATTTTATCTGACTCATTTCAGATGTCTATTGAAGATGAGATGAATCACTCTGTGTTTCTCTCCACTCCTTTTAAAGATAGCCAGATGTGTCCCTCAAATGTCCACACTGTAGGCAGCTGACTTGGACAATGCATCCCCTTCCAGATGTCACCACGTGAACTCAGAGGATCTGACAGCTGAGCTGACCTGTCCTTGATGAGCAACAGGGGTGGGAAGAACTGCACCCCTCATGATGACACCAATTAGCAAGGCATTTTACATGACCCAAACCAAGAAAATTATGTTCTTTATCTCTCTCTCTTTCACTTCAACGTGCTGCTAGCAACATGGAAAGGAGGGCTGATGCCTGTGCGGCTACCTCTCTTAGCAGCTTCATGGATGGGGGATGCCAGGTCACAGGGTGGTTGCAGGCTGGCTCCGTGCTCCAGTAGTAAATTCAAGCAAGCCACACTGCCACTGACACAAGTGTTGAACAATGGTGTGTGCCAGTCAACAGTCACTCCATTCACCTGGGGGAAAATAACACAATCAGGCAATTTTTTTTGTCTTCTCGATATTTCAGAATTGATGACAACTAACCAGTTTCTCAGCAGAAAATAAGGTTCTCAATACTTTTTATTTAATTCCATGACAGAACTCCCCAGTGCTTCTGAAGACTACAACTTTTCATTAAAATGATCATTAAAAAAGTATTTTCTTAAATTGCCCCCAAGCTTCTCTTACTGAAAAAAAAAAAAAAAGAAAAAAAAAAATTGATCGGTGCCACTCCAGGGTCTCTCAGGAGTTACCAAGATAAATGCATGCCCATTTCTCAGTTATCTTAGCTGAAACACACCTACCCATAGCCCTCTCCTGAAACAGTCCATTTTTGGCTGAAAGTGTGCAGTCCTTCCTTATTTTGTATTTTTTTTTTAATTTTAAACTGAAAGGTAATATATGGTCAGGTAACGTATGTATGAATTAATTTTCTTATTCATTATAATTTTTAGGTTAGCTTGAAAAGTAGTGGCCGTGAGACACCATTTCACCATTTTACTTGCATCTTGTTTCCATTTTCTTCCCATTTCATTGTCAGTTGATCCTAACATTCCTATGCCTCTACTTAAGACTCTGCATATTGATACAAATAAGATTCATGTGTGCATAAAATAAAACACACCCTTAACTGCTGCAGGATTATAAACCCTTTGCAAGATGAACTTCCCCTTGTTCTTATAAAAGATGAGAACATTTCGTCCTCATCTAAAGAACAATAATAACTGCTGCTTATGTCTGTGCTTTTTGGATTGCTTTATTAGGAAGTGCATTTCATAAGTACCTTAAGCAGAGCTAAGTACAGACTGTAAATCACAGAAATACTCTGCCACGACATCACTTAGCATTGAAGTGTGGTAATAATACACCATACTAACACCAGAGACAGTGATCTGTCCATCACATACTCACCTGAGCACCATGTTTTAACAGGACACTGGCACAGGCAGCATGGCCCCCTAGGCAGGCTTCATGGAGAGGAGACACCTGGTCTGCTGTAACAAGATTGACGTCACTCCCCTGATAAGGTAATAGAAAATATCATTACAACCAACTACTAAAACCCCCAAACAAAAACCAACAATAAAAAAAACCCTTCTGTCTTTAAAGCTTTATGTAATCAGACCTTCCTCAACTGCCTAGAGCTATTCATTTCAAAAAGTAAGCAGATGAAGGGGATGAAGGAGCTGTGATGTTTTGGCTGGAGTGGATACTGGCACAGCACACCCGAGGTCATGCCTTCTACACACTGAAAACCAGCAGAGAAATCTTAGTGGACTGTCCAATGAGACAATACATCCTGTTAGGAACTCAGCATGATTTGATTTCTACTACACTGTGGATAGCAAAATCTGAAATAAAAGAAAGTGATGAAAAGTTGCTACTAGAGCTCTTGGCAGGGTCGTGACTGCTGCCTTTTTCTATTACTGCTCAAGCCTTCTGACCTCCTGCCCACTGAGTCTGTGGCTGTGTGACTGGGTCAAATCCTGAAATGCTCTTGAAGTATTTTCTGCTCTTTGTCTCAAGGCACCCACTGAAGGAAAGCCAGCCCCTGCCTTAGAAACATTGATTTGATTCCACAAATCTTTCTACAAGATTCTAGCAATCTTGGTGCTCCAGAAGACTAAGCTGGAAGAGTCTCCAATGCCTTTTTCCTTTCCATCAACTCCTTCACAGGTTAAACCCAAGGATTTTGAAGAAAAAAAGCAGTGAGGTTCAGAAATCACTTCTACCTGTCCCTGACCTTCTGGAGTAGGAGCACTTCAGAAACAAATGTCTGGGTGACTGAATTGAAGCCTCAACCAGACCCATTCCTGGGTCCAGAGCTGGCCCTCAACTGGGGCACCAAAAACTGCTCACAGGCACGCACAGGAGCTGCAGAGGAGATGCCCTCAGCCATCCAGAGATCCCAGTGATCAGGGTCCTATTACCTGTACCAGTTAAAGTACCACCCAGGATAGTTCAATACATCATCAAATTAGTGCACGAAGCTTGTGCTGGACAAGGAACCGACTGTAGAAACAAAAAAGCCTGTTGCATGCAGATTTCACTGTGGCCTGCTTAACACGATTTTCTCACCCTGGAAGTTTCACAGTAAAGCACAGACTGCATTCATCCACTGAACAAACCCTGCAGAGACCACATGAACCCAGCAGTGAGGTACCTGTTCAATGAGTTTCTTCAGAGAAAGCAGACGCCCATGGATAGAGGCCTCATGCAAAGGAGACCAGTCTGAAACAAAGTCTGTATAAAAACAAAGACAAGAAAAAGGCTAAAAACTCTATTTCACTAGCATACTTTACTTCAACTGTGTGACCTCTCTTCTACTTTATTTGAGCTGCCAAGATTTCTTTGGAGCAGATCCTGGGAGGGAGACAGACAAGAAGATGGTTTCTCTCTGGGTGCGTTTTTAACTCATCCCATGTTTGCACTGCGCTCTCCTTCAGAAGATAGGAGAGGGATTTGCAGAACATCACCTGGCTCTGGCTGAGCTTGTACCTCTCTTTGAATTATTTCAAGTGCCTTTGTTTTCACAAGCTTATTACATTTTACCAATTATCTCAAAAGGAATATGTTTTGAAGAGTGTTTGGCTGATCAGCCATTTACCCCTGCTCAGAGCTGGACTAGAATCAACAACACTCAGCAAGAGAAGGGACCAAAGTACAAGGAGACAAACTGTGCTACCTGTTGATTTTGTCTTTCAGTTTTCAGTGTTTGGTGTGAGTGGTGCATTTTAATTAATAGCTGTGTTCTCTGCATTGTTGAAACCACAAAGTGAGGTACAGCACATATATATCATGCAAATGTTAATAGAAGGAGATCTTTAGTATTACAGATTTTATGGCTCAGAGCCAACTGACAGCAATAATCCCGCTGGGAGATATTTACATCCCAGCATTCAAAACCCAGTGTCTGCTCTATGTCAATGTCCCAGGTTCCCCCGGGAAGGAAGGGAAGCCTTTACAGAGGGCACTTCACACAACTTCCCGTGGAAAGACATTTCACTGCTCTCTGGAGATGTCCCACTCTCCTTCCACTAACTACAGAGAAAACTCCAACGACCAAGTGGCTGGCTGAGTTGCTGAGGTTCTCAGGAACTATAATAGAGCACATGCATGGAATGGAATCCTTAACAGCAAGAAGTCTGCCATCAGCAAAATACCCTAATAAACCACTATAATTCTTTAAAACAATTTTTATGTTTTAAATGAAAAGAAGCTATATTTAGACTAGATATAAAAATGAGGTGGTGAAATAATGGAGCAGGTTGCCTACAGAGGAGGTAGATGTCCCATTCCTGGAAAGATTCAAGGTCAGGTTGGACGGGGCTCTGAGCAACCTGGTCTAGTGGAAGGTGTTCCTGCTCATTGCAGGGGTGTTGGACTACACAACCTTTGAAGGTCCCTTCCAACCCAAACTAAGCTATGAATCTATGAATTAGCTTTTAAAGAAATTTGTAT
>VZTH01010341.1:79601-310880 GCA_013397815.1 Aleadryas rufinucha
CAGCAAGAAGTCTGCCATCAGCAAAATACCCTAATAAACCACTATAATTCTTTAAAACAATTTTTATGTTTTAAATGAAAAGAAGCTATATTTAGACTAGATATAAAAATGAGGTGGTGAAATAATGGAGCAGGTTGCCTACAGAGGAGGTAGATGTCCCATTCCTGGAAAGATTCAAGGTCAGGTTGGACGGGGCTCTGAGCAACCTGGTCTAGTGGAAGGTGTTCCTGCTCATTGCAGGGGTGTTGGACTACACAACCTTTGAAGGTCCCTTCCAACCCAAACTAGGCTATGAATCTATGAATTAGCTTTTAAAGAAATTTGTATTCTTTGTTATTAGCATTATTTGAGCTCTGCCTCCCTCCTTCTATGTTCCATGGGAGGCATCCCACAACAGTTACACAGTTTCATTAAGTTCACAAACATCCTTTGGCTTTAGCAAATGGACAGCCAATTTCAGAAGCTGTGGTTCTGGTTCATTAGGATAGTCAAACTAGGCTACAATTATTAAAGCACAGTACTATTAACTGACTAAAGTAGCTTTGCTCTAAGTGATGTGTGTCAAATTGATGCTTATCTGACTGTGCTGTTGCTCTTGCTGAGCCTGCCTGTTACTGTTGGTTGTGTTTCCAGGATATGTAAAAATCTTTTCCCCATTTAGAAACTAATGCCATTGCCTAAGTTGCACGAGTTGTAAGGGAAGTATATTTATAGAAATTCTAAAAATCTAGATTGAAGAACAAGTTTTTTGGGCTGCAACTTGAACTTTTTTTGGCTACACAAATATAGGCAGGCGTTTGTGCAATCTACCAACTTGTTATATCATCACGTCAGAATTCTAGTTACTAAGAGGGACATATCCATGTGCGGATTTTATCCATTCAGTCCTTGCTTGGGAAAAGACAGGTTTCTACTGAAATTCTAAAATGAGCCAGACCAGCCATCTGTGGACTGGTCATTACCTTGCAATTTTCCAAGTCTTAACAATGAATTAAAAGATTGACCATATAAGCATCAAAAATAAATGTCAGTGAAAAATAAAGAGGTATGTGCTAACACATAATCTAGCTGGGAGTTCTGTAACTGGGAGAAACTGAGAGTTTTATCCTAGGTGGAAGTGGAGTCCTATGGAGTCCATCACACCAGTCTTGGATACCTTGGGAAGAGGGGTATTAAAGGCCTGACTGATGACTAACTGCTATGGCATAATTCCAGATCTGCTGCCATGAACTGCAAGGCCCCAGGCTGATGTCTCTCCTGCCCTAACTCCACCTGCAGCAAACACCTTTACCCTGAAGCAATGCCAGGGAGGCAAGCCCCCTGGAAGTGAAGGCAGATATCTCCAGTTTCTTGACCCAGCGCATCACCTACTGGCACCTTCTATTTTCTGCCCGCTCCAGGCTGGAACTCATGTTTCTTGCCTGGAAGAGGAGGGAGGTGTAGTGGATTTCCATGTCTCACTGCCCTCTTTTACACTTCACAGGAGGCACACTGTCAGAATATAAAAGATCTGTATTTATATTTGATTAAGGCCTAAGCAAATGCCAGTTCCAGCTGACCATGGGCTTTCAAAATCCTGAACTAGTGACTTTCGTGAACAGGCCCTAAACACTCTGCCCACCAGAGCTGCATGTGAAGTAGCAAGGCCAGTGTATGTGGGGGACACAGCTGTGTTCATTGTATGTACCACCACTGGAACAAGGACTCCTGATTGTCAAAAATATGTACAACTGCTCTTCCACAGAGAAACGAAGATCATTTGTCCAAATTTGAAATTCACCTTAGTCCACAGGGAGGCTGAGTCAGACCCCAACTGTTCAGCATCTAGACATCCAAATCCCACTGGCTCTCAGTGGCATTGGGTCACCTAGGTCCCCTTCCACTGCAGAAAACTCCAGCTAGCCCAGGGGTTACACTAAACTTCTGGTCATACTTGATTGCATTGCCGTCACTTGGGCACATGACTGGCAGGGTGCTGTACACAGAGGGAGCCTTATAGCAATAACCATGCACACGTGCAAATTCTGACCGCTCCCTGTGCACAACACAGCTTTCACAGGACCTTTCTAGAGCACTGGTTTTTGTGGTGATGGCTGAAGCAACTTTTTCCAACCTCTGACCATGTGAGGGCATTGCACCCTCCATGCCTGTCCCCAGGCTGGTTTCCTTCCACGCCTCTCACGCACAGTGCAGCTTGAAAGGGGCTCTGGAGTCCTTCCAGTGAAGGTATGCTCTTGCATTCATATTTGCAGACACAAATGCCTAAGGCATTACATAGAACAGTACTGCAAATGGTATTTTTCATAGGCAAAGGCTGTCCCTTAAAGTTTGTGATATACATAGACTGAGTCAAATACATTCCCGCTGGAAATTGCCGGCAGAGCTTATTGACTCTGCTGAGGAGCAGGCAGACACAAAAGGAATGGACTGAACTCTGATTTTTGAAGGACCAAATGATCTGTGTCCAGCAGTGTGCCATGTGGGATTCCCTCCTTCCACCCTCCATTTTGCTGGAGCTCATCTCCAGTGTGGACTGGTTCTATTCCTACTGTTAATAATATCGCTGTGCCTTCCCTCTCACCCCAGCCTCAGGCTGTCCATACGTGACACACATGAGGACAGGCAGGCTACACTGCAGACAGACTGATCAGCCTTGCATTGCAGTTTTATGGTCTTAATTTTCTATTTGGTATTAATGGAAACATTCTCAACAGCCCAGGAAAGGAGTGAAGACAGCGTAAAGTCATTTCTGAATTTACCTCATTCCCTCTGCACTCGCTATTAGATGAAGGAGTAACTTCATAGAAACAGAGCTACATGGAACACATCCAGCTAAGGATGTGAAGTTAAATTACTTGTCTTTTTTTTTCCATGTCATATTTTCAATGGCTCTGGGCCAGACACAGAGCAACGACCAGAGTGAGGCCATTTGTCTGAGTAACTGTTCACTATTATGTGCCCACAACAGCATTGGTCACAACAATGCCACTGCAGAAGAATCCAGTAGGGTTGGTGGCTCAGCCCAAACAACAACACTTAAGTCTGCTCATCTTAAACACTAGGGGAAAGGATAAAAGATAAAGGAGAAAAGGAAAAAAGGAAAAAAAAAAAAGAAGAAAGAGAAGAAAAAAAGAAAAGTAAAAATTAATCAAAAGGAGAAGAGAAAAGAAGGAAAGTAAGGAGAAAAAAAAGAAAAAGAAAAAGAAAAAGAAAAAGAAAAAGAAAAAGAAAAAGAAAAAGAAAAAGAAAAAGAAAAAGAAAAAGAAAAAGAAAAAGAAAAAGAAAAAGAAAAAGAAAAAGAAAAAGAAAAAGAAAAAAAAGAAAAGGAATTGAGCCAGTGCTGAGCTTCCTGCTGGCACTAATATAAGTCACACATGCCACATTGCAACTTATTTTTCAGTGTGCTGCCGTCCAAGTGCTTCATTTGTTTCTGCTTGCACAAACTGCAGCACAAAATCAAACACTCTTTTCTGTGATACACAAGAAAAACAACCAAAATTTCAGTATCAAACAGAAATAGCTTTTTAAAATCCCCTCAGAAGTACA
Organism: Aleadryas rufinucha; assembly: GCA_013397815.1. Classification (NCBI taxonomy): domain Eukaryota; kingdom Metazoa; phylum Chordata; class Aves; order Passeriformes; genus Aleadryas; species Aleadryas rufinucha. Next base: position 83,148 of record VZTH01010341.1, read on the forward strand.
AAGGCATGGGGGTGTTTTGTGGGACCGACTGTGGACCTGTCCTGGAAGCAGGACACAGGGAGCAGCAGCCACTGTAGCCTGCCCCTGCCCTTCGCTGCCTCCGGCAGAGCTGAGGCTTGTGGCGAGGCAGGAGTGTCACTTACCCCTCATCAGCGGGTTTGGTGGAGACGCTGCAGATGCCTGGCCTCCAACTCCTTGCAATTTGCTAGCATTTTGATTTGTTCTCTCATCATCCATCTCAGCCCTGCCTGCCCAACTGCTGTTTTTTCACTTTGTGGTTGGTTTCCAAAGTTCAAATTCCATGGTCCCTGGTGAGCCCCCAGCGGCCGGAGCGATCTCTGGGACAGACTCTGCACGCATGAGTGGAGCAGCCCTTGCAGCAGCCCGGGACGTGGAGCCGGCAGCTCTCCGTGCAGAAACTCGAGTACCTGGGTTGGGATTTAACAAAACAGCTCCCGGGCTGCCCTGGCCGGCAGCCAGCGATCCAGCGAAGCGAGAGATGTGCCTGATGTCACATCCTCTCCAACACGACGCCCAATCGGGGCGCCCGCCGTTCCTTTTTATCAGGAAGGAAATTCTTCGTTTGCCAAAAAAACAAGACAGAAAGAGCCAGTTCAACTAGTTGAGCAAACTCTGCCTGCAGGGGATGCTCAGAGAGAACCCGCAGAGCCGCGAGCACAGCCTTGCCCCGCTCCCCAGCCAGGGCTTTGCAGGCAACTTGGCTGCGCCCCGTGCGAAAGCACCGCGCTGATGCGCCGAGCCGGGCGGGGGGAGAACGGCGGAGCTGAGGTGCTGCTGAAAGGCAGAGCTGAGGTGCTGCTNNGCAGAGCTGAGGTGCTGTGAATAGCAGAGCTGAGGTGCTGCCGAACGGCGGAGCTGAGGTGCTGCCGCTCGGCTCTGAGCGCTGCCTGTCCCGCAGACCCCGAACCGCATCCCTGCGGAGCTGCTCTTCCCGCCGGCGCCCATGCTCTCCGCCTGGAGTGGAAATTGCAGCCCCGCGCGGACTCGTGTCCTTTCTCCCTGTTCATCTGATTTCACTGAGGCACAATCACACCAGGAGTTTTGTGCTAGAACATTGTCGTTTTATTTTTGAGCAATTTATCAGCCGATACAAACCATCACAAACCTAACAGCAATAAAAAAAGGCAATTTTTCTTCAGGACCTCTGCCTCGTTTCCCTGGGTCTGCTTGCAAAAGTCCATTCTCACAGATCATCACTATTTGCACTATTTACCTTCCCAATTTAGTATAATTTACAAGAACAAAATCCTTTTTCTGTCACTGAAAATTTGCCCATTTGTGTACAGGTCCAAGTAGGCAGAACTTCCATGCAAATTCTAAACCATGTGGTTTTTTTTCTTTTTTTTCTGTATGGCTAATAGAGCAAACTTTGTGTATTTGGGGATTCAAAGTTGTTAATGCTAGTCTGATTCTGATCCTAACTCAGCTGAGCATAAGAAACTTGGTTTCAATTTTATTTCTCTCTGTAACACGTGCAAGACATCTGGAATCATATTTAGGGTTTCTTTGTCCATACCTTTAAAAATAATCATGTATATTAAAAGATGCAAACAGCAGCTGAACATCATCCACAAACCTTGCCAGCAGGGAATCTGTGACAGCAGCCTGGGCACAGGTGAGGTCAGGGCCAGCCCTTTCCATGGCTCTCCCTGCTGAATGCATCTTGGCTCCTGGGTTTGACCTCCCATGCTGGATGCAAGCTGACACTTTGATCTGCCTGGAAATTATATTTGTGTCTCAGCCATTTCCACGCTGAAACTGTTGTGGGAAAAGTGTGTAAACAGAGAAAGTGGTGTAGGTATTGTTTTTGAGGATTCACATGTAAAAGGAATGGGAAAACAATTTTTCTCTCTTAGTGTTGCTTGAGCTTAGAGGTTAGGTTGCCACATCTTGTGTATGATCATATCTCTAGCAGATCTAGTATTAACAACCATGTCAACAATTCCACCACCAAAAGGAATCACCATATGCATCCAAGTGTGCATGCTCAGAGCTGTGTTGTCGTCTTCTCTGATGACCAAGACGAGAAATGCAGTAATGACCAGCGAGATCAAGTGCCTCAGGAAGTTTGCAGATGGCATGAAGTTGAATGGTACAGATGACACTCCTTAAGGACAGGATGCAATTACTGGAGATCTGGACAAACTTGAGGAGTGGGCCTGCAGGAACCTCATGAAATTCAACAAGTCCAAGTGCAGGGTGCTGCACCTGAATGAGGGCAATCCCAGACATGAGCACAGACCGGGAGAAGAAGTCATGGAGAGCTGCCTTGAAGAGAAGGACTTGGGGGTTTTTATGGATGCTGGACATGAGACAACAGTCCATGTGCACTCATGGCCCGGAAGGCCCATGGCACCCTGGGCTGCAACTAAAGCAGCGTAGCCAGCAGGTCAAGGGAGGGGATTCTGCCCCTCTGCTTTGCCCTCACGAGACCCCACCAGGGGTGCTGCATCCAGCTCTGGGATCCTCAGCACTAGAAAAACATGGACTTGTTAGAGCAGGTCCAAAGGAGGATCACAAAGATGGTCAGAGCTGGAGCACCTCTCCTGTGAAGGCAGGCTGAGAGAGCTGGAGTTGGTCAGCCTGGAGAAGAGGAGGCTCTGAGGAGGCCTTATTGTGACCTTCCAGTACCATAAGGGAGATTTTAAAAAGAAGGAAGAGGAACTTTTTATATGGGCAGATAGTGACAGGACAAGGGGCAATGATTTTAAATTGAAAGAGGGCAGGTTTAGGTTAGATGTTAGGAAGAAATTCTTCACTCAGAGACTGCTGAGGCGCTGGAAATGTTGCCCTGGGAGGCTGTGGATGCCCCATCCCTGGAAGTGTTCAAGGCCATATTAGATGGTACCCTGAACAACCTGATCTAGAGAGTGGCATTCCTACCCATGGCAGGGGCTTGGAACTAGCTGAAATTTAAGGTCTCTTCCTACCCAATCCAGTCTGTGATGACAGCTGTGCTCCTCTGAATTACATTTGAGACGCCCTTATGCTGACATGCAGCCAGATTACAGCAGAGAATAGTGAGAAAACATATGGATCAGGAGTTTGATGGACATAAATTGTGCCTTGAGCTCTTGCTTCAGCTAGCAATTCAGACATACCTGCAGAGGCAGTGTGTGGCTTTGGCCTGGTGTTCACCATTATATTGTTTTACCATCTAGAGCCTTTTGCTTCTTAGGCATCATTTTGATGTGAATGGCATCATTGAGCTAAATTAAACTCCCCAAATAACATGTCCCAAAACCAGGGGATTCCTACAGGGTGTTCTCAGCCTTGCTGAGAGCTGGAATATGCAAGAAGGCTTTGATCCATTTAATCTCCTTTGTGCTGATTTTTTTTGGAAGCAAGCAGAAAATTCTCCAGTAAAAAGGGAACATTTTAACATCAACCTGGATCTCAAGAACTTCAAACAGAGATTAGAAACAGCTTACACAACACAGAGACACACCAGAGCTTTTAAGCATTACAAAACTATTTTCCATTTAAATAGCAAATACATCCCCGACTTCTACATGAGCAGGTCTAGCTACAGAAATAACTTTATTGTTATCCAAGTGCAGCCATCCTTGGTGCATAAAAGTGCACAGTAAAGTGGAATCTACAACACTTAATATTACTTTTTTTTCTGTTTACAGCATATTTTATGAAAGAAATCACTTTTTTTCTCCTTCAGAAATGTCAATTTTTTTGTAAGTAATTCAATGGACTGTTCTACTACCTTGGTTTTTTTTTTTCTTCTACTTGCTAATCAGTTTTTAAAATTGTTCAGATAAATTTTATAACAATTTTATTATTATTACTATTAGCACAAATATTGCTACAAAAGTGAAAGTGCACTGCTGATAAACCTGTCTTGGCATGAAATTTCAACATTTGTGTCTGAGGATGCAAACCACAGAATTACAGAAAATGTTTGGAAAACTGGACACAAAACATAAGATTTGTTCAATTTAACTTCAGAATCAGGGCCAGAAATCCTAGATTTTCTTTAGTGCTAATGAAGAAATATAGGCATTTTCAAACCACAATTTTTCTCCCCTATTTTAGATGTTTACTCTGGGGGAATGCATGTTGAAACTTTGGAGTCAGTCTTCACCGACTGTAAAAGGGATCTCTAAATCATGAGCAGAGAATTAGGTGTGTCCATGTAAACAGCTGAAACCTGCTTTAAAATATGTCTGAATTCACAGCCAAGGGTCCCAGCTGTGACACCCCTGAGCTCTGCCATGTGCCTTGTCCTGCACAGCCTCTGGGTGCTGCAGCTCAGGGTGAAACATCTTCAGTCTGGACAAAGGCCAGCATTGCCCGATGCCTGAACCACAGAACCTCAGCTTTAGTGTGTCTACACCTCAGAGAGCAGGGTTTTGACAGACAGTTCAGACAGATTTATCTATTGATCAAAGCTGTTTCTCTCTTCCTGGCTCTGAACTCTCAGCAGAGATTAAACAATACAAGGGATGGCAGCACTGGCCACAGACTGATGCCACAGCTGTCTCAGTACATGGTCCATTGTGGCAGCTCAAAAACCTGACACAGGTTTTCTGTGTCTGCTTTCTGTAAAAGCAGTTTTCTTCTCCAGCCTGTAAACTTGAGCTCCGAGACACTAGCACATGCCACATCCTTCTCTAAGGCAGTAATTTCCAGACAGTGAACAAAGCAAACATCTGGGACAGCCATGTTTTAAATCACAGCAGTTAAATCTGTCAGAGTTTGCCTGCAGGAGTACGAAACCACTGGCATCATTTCCAGAGGTACTTGGGCTTTCTTTGGAAAGCTGCTGTGAAATCCTTGAGCTGACATGAAGTGGAGAAGTTCTCCCTTGGAGAAATTAATAATACTGTCGGGATCTTGTATCCGTAATTTCCTTTCCTCAAATCACGTCTCTCCTCCAGAGGCTTTCCTTCTTTTACAGATTCTCTGATATGAAATGTTTTCATTTTCCTTCCTCTCACCCTCACAGAAACTTCCCTTTGCAAACATCCCGTCAGCCTGGCTGGGGACCAGACAGACCTGTGCAAGGAACTGTTCCCTTCTGCAGGATGGCCAATTTACTTAGCAAAAGAGACTCAAAATCGAAACAAACAAACTCTGAAGAAAGCATCAAACACATCTTGATGTCAGTAGCACGTGAATCTGTGCTTTAATTCATTGCAGATGTGCAGAAGCACTAAGATTTCCAAGGAGCAGGACAAACTTTGCATGAGAGCTTGCAAACAAGGTTATTGTATTTTCATTGTGGCAAAGAGGGGGTTAGGGGCATTCTCCTCACAGAGAGAAAAGCAACAACAATCCATGTTTCACCTCTGGTGCCAGTAGTCTCTCAGTGAACATTTGTGTAAGCATCTTCATATGTTACAAAACATATCTTGGCGTTGCTTTCTGAATTGGATTTAAAACATATACACTCCTGCTCAGGCAAAAAGAATCCAAACACTGAAAGTTGGTGGGTTTAATTTTGGGGTTTTTGTTCGTTTTTTTTTGGTTGGTTGGTTGGTTGGTTTTTTTCCAAATCATTGTGATTTCTATCATTCTTGGGATGTTTTTTGTCTTGTCTCATGGGCAGCAATCATGGTTTGCCCACACTGCCAGGTGAATAGTGTGGTGAAACACCTCATGTATCAAGTACCCACCAGCAAGCAGACAGTAGGTGTAACAACAGTGAAGGTGTCAACCCAGTACTTGGGAGCTCTGGTGGTTTTTCAGCACAGTCTGCCAACATCTGGCAAACTGTAAGGTAGTCTAGTCCAATACCAACTTTAAGTGAAACCCAAATGCAGGCATAGAGCAGATTTCAACTTATCTTTCTTGACCAGTGTGGAGAAAACCCAAATGTAGCACAAGCAAGCTCAGAGCCACAGAGGGCAATTGGGTTGGCCCTGCTAAGCAGCACTCATGTGGCAGGTCCCATGCAGAGCATGTTCACTGCATGGTGGGTCTTCCCAAACAAAGCAACTTTCCATGCTTTCCCCTAGTTCCTGTCTCTTCCCACTGCTTATCAGTACCAGAAGGCAACAGCAGTAACAGCTGAGGAGCACTGGAAAGACAGATGGAATGGTGAAAAAAGGCTCATGAGACAGAGGTATCTAATTGTTTCCTCTGCCGTGGTGCTTCTCTTCCCCAGTTTCACTGGGGTTGGGTGTTCGCTGCTTGTCGAGCACATTACATTTCAATGAGCTCTTCCACCCACACCCACAGCCTGCTTTCCAGACCTTGGAGCTCACCTCTAGAAATGTCCCTCATGTGGGTGGGGTGTGTGTCTGCATGTGTGTCTTGGGGTGACTTTATGATGTGTATCCCCTATCATCGCTCTATGCCCAGACATGAATCTTGTGCCTTTCTGTGCCTTTAAACTGACCCAAGAGAGGGGAGAGAAAGAAAAAAGGCCAGACGAACTTTTTCAAAGCAGCTCTGTGCTCCAAGGACACAGAGATAGCTGCTGCTGGGCAGAGCGGGAGGAAGCATCCTTCCTGCTTTTCAGCCAGCTTTTTCAGCTCTGTTTCTTCAGAGAGAGATGGAGAGTTAAACTTTGTTTTTCTGGGACTTTGTTTTTCTTTCTTCTCTTCTGGACTGTTCGACAGTACCAGAACACACTGGGACAACTTTTCTCCGAGGCCCGGAGGGGGCCTGCGTCAAAACCCCAGCTCTGAGGAGGAGGAGAGAGACCACACCCACAGAAGGACTTTAAAATCTTTCCAGGTTTCTCTCCATAGTGAGAGGTTTTATTATAATTTAGCATTATTATTCTTCTCCTGTGTGTTTGTTAAATAAATAGGTTTTTTCTCTTTCTCATTCCTCCGAGGAAGGTTTCTTTCCCAAACCTGGTGGGGGAGGGGCAGCTGTAACCTGCCCTCTGTCAGAGAATGTTCAGTTTCAGACGTTTCTCTGAATTTGTCTCAAACCAGGACAATGTGATGGGAACAGCCAGCACCCCCCAGCTGTTCTCACAACCATGACCTCCCATGGGGTAAGCTGCCAATACCTTATCACTTCTACAAAATGCAATTTGTGGACTTACACAAAAGTTAGCCCATGGTCTCCTAAACCCTTGTCCAGAACTGGGACTTCTGTTGGCTTCCAAAAATGGGCTTCAGAAAGGAACACTGCCAGCTCAAGTGCTTGAGCAATAATGGCAGCCAAAGAAGATGTCCCAAGACCCTGCATCTGGGTCTGTTCCCTCCAGCATCCCAGGCATAGCAGGTGCTCCCATTTTCTTTTGGTAAAGATGGTTAGCATATTACTGAGGTGGGTGAAATTACTCAGCTCCCTTGAACAACATACTTGTCTCCCTGTCCTGCTCCTGGAAGATGGCATTTGGTGCAGTGGAGAAGAGGGTGTGTAGAGTAGTCAAGCCCATAGGATCTGAACTGTTCCCAATATTATCTTCAGTTCTAAGAAATCCACTCACCTGGTGTTGAACAGATTAGCTGCTCAGATTAGAAGCTATCCATGTTTTTTGTGTTGAAAATGCAAAGTTGGGACTGCAGTAAGCAGCCATCTACAGCCGTAGTGTGCCTTGGTAGAAGCTTCCTTTGCTGTCCCTGAGCACAGCTTGGCTTTTGTTTTGCATGAGGCTGGAAATCCTCTGAAACAGCCAACGGATGCTGATTCACAATGCTGATATTGTAAAAAGAGTTTCCCTTCCTAAAGGATTATGAGCTGAGCACAGTGACAAGTATACAAGTTTTGTGTTAGTACCATACCCAGCTTGGCCACTCATCTGAATATCTGATGCTGCTGCAGAAGAGAAACCACCTCTGGGAACTGATGTACAGAGTGCAGGGCTTACCTGAGGCATAAAGATGGAAATGTGTGGCAGGGCTGCCTGACCCTTGAGCTGTGGGACATCCCTGGTGCACAGCACGCTCCAGACAACCTCCCCCAAGGCTGCACCTAACCTGGTGTGGGCCACCCCACGTCAGATCCCAGGATCATCTCCATGTCCCAAACCAGGAATGACAGAGCCTCCCTAGGACCCCAACAGCCCTTTGGCAGGTGGTGGGCAGGGAAAGGTCTGCAGCCAGCTCTTGCCCTGGCAGGGCTGCAGGGAGGCAGTGAGGGCCAGACCCACATGCTCCTGCACCCTCAGAGCCCACACACCCCTCAGACTGCTTGGAGGGGCCAGTTCTCCACACACCTGCCCTCTTCAGAGCAGACCTGGGAGCTGTCTGCACATGCAGACCGCAAAACAAGAGTTCTCTAATTCATTCTCCAGCTTGAAAAGGTGGTTATTATTTTCTCATCACCTCTTCTTGTGACAGCACTAGGGCAGGCAGCTGAAGATCTGGAACAAGCCCCTCACTCAAATTACCATTTCTTCTGATGACAAAGTTTGCTAGAGATTTGTACCAGCAAAGAGAATTATCTGTTAAAGTGCACCAAGGATGAACCTTTTTAGTCACATGCTTGAGACATATTAAAAAAAAAAAAAAAGAAAAAAGAAAGAAAAAATAAAAGAAAGAAAAAAACATCCCTAATGAGTAATTTAATGGTCAATGGCAAAACCATACTTTTTCCCAAGCTGCTGCAAGCATGGAAAGCCCAGGTATTATTCAGCCATTTACAATGGGTGAATAGCAGACAGGGACATTTTCTGCACAGTAAATCATTTCAGCTCAAAGGCTTTCATAAATATCAAATGAGGTGCCATCCTGCCAGACACCCAGCAGAGCAGCTGTGGTGCCCTGCAACAGTGGCTGCCCACAGTGAGTGGGAGGGGAGCATTTTAGGGGTAAAACAGGAAAGCACTTTGAGAAGAAAAGCAGTGTCAGCTCAGGGGGAAATGTCTTGCCTTCTCTACACCAACAGCCTGTGGGAACCTGCCTGTGGAAACAAGCTGGCGTTACTTTTACTTGTTGGCATTGTTTTAGAGGAAAGTTTTCATTGAAGTCTTGGAAATTCCCAACCCAAAAATGTGTTCCTCAGTCACTGTAATTGTTCAGGATGCCATGTTTCATATATATGCCTCGCTGTAAATCTGTAGTGACCCTGAAAGCACAAGTAGCAAAGAAAAATTATCACATTCATTAATTAGGAGCTATTCTCGAATATTTGGGGATAAGTGGTCTTCAACAGGTACTCAGTAATGAAAGGCACAAAGCTGCTGGGACAAAGTCAAAGTATTTTTATACACATCAGGCTCCAGGCAGCAGGTACTCACCCTCTGAAACAGTTAAGAGCAAACATCTCTCTGTAGGATAATGAGATACAAATAATATGCAAAGGATGAGCCTCTGGGCCAATGTCCTTAAAAGTATTTCAGCTTACTTACATTGTGATGGAGACAGAATGAAAAGGCAACACTAGTTTCTACATAGCTTGAGGACTACACTTTTTTTGGTTTTAATGCATAAAATGTAAAAAAATATGCCTTGTTTCCACTGTTAGTAAACCCTATCATCCTCATGGGGATTGGTAAACCAGCCTTCAAAGAAATTCAGGGCTACTGTCACTGCCCATAACAATTTGTTCATTGTGACCAGAGTAAAGTAGGTATTTAGTCAGCATCTAGTGCAAGAGAAGTGCAGAGAACAATACCCTCTCCTCCCCCTCCCCCCCTCCAAAAAAAGATAATTTGGAATTATGTTTGTGAAGCTGCTGGAGAATTATATGGGCAACATAAAATGAGTAAGTCATAAAGCCTGTGGAGTCTTTAATTCTTCTCTCCCTAAGACAAAAACTCCCACATTTCATTCACATACCTAGGACAAAAAATAAAAGTTAAAACAAGTTTTCTCTGGAAATCTCTGCATCTCCCTCTCTTCTCATGCTGTCTAATTTCTACTCTGTTACGGCATGCTAACCTCTATAGCCAGCAGGTAGACCTGGCAAAAAATGAACTACTCACCACAAAAGTATACTGCTAGCAAGTCCCTGGTAACGAACAGCTGAAAATATGGCAGAATGCTGCAGAATTCACAGAATCATAGAATGGTTTGGCTTGCAAGAGACCTGAAAGATCATCTAGTTCCACACTCCCTATCAAAGGCAGGGACCCCTTCCACTAGACCAGGTGGCTCAAAGCTCCATCCAGCCTGGCCTTGAACATTTCCAGGTGCCCTAAGGAGCTCCACCATTCCATGGTCGGGGTAGAAATTCCACAGGAGGACCAGGGCTTGTGAGGCTGCCTCTGTCTGTAAGGGCCTCATCCATTCAGTCTTCCTGGTTAGGTGGCCTGTAACAGACCCTCACTATAATGTCCCTACCTTCCCTTTGATCCTGACCCCAAAGATCTCAGTCAGCTCCTCATCCATACCCAGGCAGAGATCAATGCACTCCAGCTGGTCATTGACAGAGAGGGAGGCAACTCCTCCGTGTCTCCTCTGCCTGCCCTTCCTAAAGAGCCTGTATCCTTCCATTCCAACATTCCAGTCACAGGAGCCATCCCACCACATCTCCACGATGCCAGTGAGATCATAGCCCTGCAGGTGTGCACACATCTGTAACTCACCATGTTTATTCCCAATGCTGCATGTGTTTGCATGGAGGCATTTAAGTTGGGTGCTGGATAAAGCTGACTTACTGGCTGGAGAGGGGGGAATTCCTTTGTGCTGCACTTCAGGTGCTCTCCGCTGACCTGTCATCCCTCTCCAGGCTCTGGCATCTCTTACTGGCCCTGACATCAAACTGCCAGGAGTGGGATGGACTGAGATTCCTCTCCTCCTGCAACTGTAGTTAAAAGACTTTCCCAGCTTGGCAGCCCTGTGATTGAAGATGTTCCTCCCCTTTCCCTGACAGAATCCCCTCCAGTAGATCAGCTTTCTTAAAGCAAGTTCCACATCCTAAGCAGCCAAACCCCTGGCTGTGGCACCAGCCCTGTAACCATGTGTTGTTTCACTATATTCACCTGGCCCTTTCAAACCCTGCCACTCCCAAGGCTCCATTTATCCTTCTTGATAACCCTCAGGCTGCTCCTGGCTCTATAACCAGTGCCTAGCAATTCACCTGCCACATACCAGAAAAACCAGCACATAGTCAATATATCAATTTTTGTCCTTAATGACTTTAATTTTCATCCTATTTTCTACAAGTTTGGGATGCCAGAATTCCAGGCACTAACCCAGCAGGCTTTGACCAGGCAGCACCACTGGCACAGTGAACCATCTCGCTGGCAGTGACAGTAGCTCCTGGATCTGGTCAAGAACAGAAATACATAAAGAAAACAAACCCTCATGCTACCACTTCTCAAGGGATGGGGTGAAAACACCTGCAGAGCAGCTCCCATGTAGGCTGTCTGGGCAGGGCGGCCTGCGTGACTTCCATGTTTTTTAAAAGATGCTTTAGTCCGGTGCCTGATCCTGGCTAGTGCCAATACCAGCTGAGGTCCTGTGGCTTGTGCTGTGTAGGAAATCAGACAAAAAAAGCCATAGCCTCAAGGCCTGAAAGGCTGCTAAAGGGCAGGGTATTTCTTCTCACCCTCTTCAGATCTTTTCCTCTGAATCTTTACACCTGGAAGACAGGCCGAAACTAGAAAGCCCATGGGCTTAAACACAAATCCTCCCTTCCCTGCAAAGACTGGTTTGGGAGTCTCATTTTCTCCTCTGCTCCTAGTTAACACAGAGTTTGTGATATCTTGCAGTTAAAAGCATTAAATATATCATTATAGTAATTACAAAATCACTATTTTTACACAAAACTGGAACATAATTGTATTTTTCAGACCTCAGTTTTGTACTTGAATGAAAGCAAGCCAAGTAAACAGTCATGATTCTGGTAACTCAAACTTGTAAAAGATAATACCACAGAGTAAATACAACAACAGAAATCAGTATATTGACTATGTCCTGGCTTTTGTCATTTACAACTATTTTGTACTGTTTATTCTATTCTTTGATTGCTGTGAATAAAAATTCTGAATATGTAAGTTTAATTCACTGAAAAATAACTTCAAAATCTTTCACATGAGAAACTTTGCCCATTGCTAGAAAGTATATATATTAGTTGCAATGGCTTGCTGACTGTGTTGCTTTGACTGGCTTGTTAAACAAAATGCTTGAATGACATGCTCTGCTGATTCATATGTCTCCCCCTTTCCAGATGTTGTTCTCAACTGAATATGCAGATTAGGCTTTATTCTGCAGCTCCTGATACCCTTTATTGAAGATTTTTCAATTCTAAACCTGACATAGTTTTCCATTCGCTTGCAATGTGCATCGTGAGTTTCTACCAGTAGAATGATATTTAAGAATAAAGGAATTTTCAAGAAATAAAAATCAAATTATGTAGAAGGTCTGTGTGGAATAATCTGTATTTGACAATAATATATTATACATCTTATGCAGAACTTTACAAAAAATCACAATGAGGAGCAATTGGCATGTGGGAAATGCTTATTTCTGAAAAAAAATTACACAAAGGCATCGGGAACAATCACCCCAAGATACAGGTCAGACTGATTTTTCAACTAAGAGCCAGTGAATGTATTTCATTCTTATCAGACTTGCCCTAATGCCGTGCTGGGACACACCACCAGTATAAAGACTGGAGGGGTGTTAAATGCCAACACCAGAGTTGTGCTGCAGGAGAAGGTCAGGTTTGGGACAGAAAGGTGCTGGGCAGCCCCTGTGCCTCCTGTCCTGCAGAGCAGGCAAGTGGAGGGCAGAGAGTGGCACTGAAGGGACACTGACCCAGTCACTGGGGGTCAGTCACTGACCCCATTTGCAGGGGTTTGCACAGGGGCAGCACAACATTTAACTCTAGCATGTGTGGGGAGAAGAAATCTAAATGCCTTGAGGAGGATGTTGGCCAGGCTCAAATTGCCTGGGGAAAGGCAGAGGCAGGAGGAGATGGTCCTCCTGTCCCACTGTCCAAAGGGGCACAGGCAAGTCCCATCATAAGAGGAAAGAGCACACAGGTGGATGGACAGTGTCCCTCACAGCCTGCATCTGCCTGGGAAGGTGGGGTGTTGGCACCTCAACACAGATGAGGGGAATTTCAGCTCCTACAGTATAACAAGAAGTTTCAGCAGTCTAGCATTTCCCTACACTTTTGAATTTCACTCTCTGATAGATTCAACTGGACACACAGAAATTCAGGGACTGGCAGATCTGCTATGAAAAGTTGAGTCCTAGAGAGGATGGAGGATTGTTAAATGTCAATAGCAGAGTTGCACTGTAGGAGACAGAGGTCACCTTGAACCCAACAGGCTGGTCAGGAGATCAAAACAGAGATCTTTTCGGAGCCAAACCAGAATGAAATTTCTTTTCCCAGCTACCTTAAGAAATAGTGGTTATTAAACCCTCCCCAAATGTGTTGGCCTATTTATATTCACTGTTGTATGTTTCCAAGGATGTGGCCCACTGGCCAGAATGCTTGCAGAGAAAACTCTGGGAAAAATTAATCTCAAGCTACAGGGAAACATATGAAGCCAGGTTTTGGGCAAGAGACTGAGAGAGCACTTTATAGCAGTGGACATTGCAGCACGTAAAAATGTCTGCGTCCCCAGGCAAACCATACCTTACCCAAATAACTGGTTTCAGTTAATGATCATAGAATGACAGAGAAGATACCACTTGTTTTGAAGAAAAGAGACCTTGTGAGATTAGTTAGCCCTTCTCCTACCTGGAGAAAAGCAGCTGACAGATGTTTTCCAAACTCATTCTGAAAAATCACCAAGACTCAATAGTCTCATAGAAAATTGTCCCTATCTTTCCCTATCCTCACATGAGACGGCATTTTTGAAAAAAAAAAATTAAATACCTCCTCCAGCTATTCCCTCAGTATTTCCATGCATTGTTATAATACAAAGCACAGTCAATGAGAATTAAATGGGTAACTTAATATTTTGAGATAAGAGCAAGAAAGTCTAGGTAAAGTTTCTAATGAAATTTCTTAATCTCAGGACTTCTGAACTTCTCTTCTGATTTATTAAGGCTATGTTCCTGTCAGACTCTGACATACAGAAATTCAGGAAGAATGATGTCTCCAGGAAGAAGGACAGGTAAGGTGATTTTTTGATAGGAAGCTAATATCAGGAATAAATATAGGGCAGCTTCTCATGCTTCTTAAGATAAACCTTTCTGAGAGGCTGAATAGACTTTGCATTTTCTTAATGGAGATACATCTTTTCAATTTAAAATCCTATGCAAGTGAAATACTGCTTTCATTGATGATTGCAGCAGGAAATCAATTCAGCATCACACATTCTGAAATAGATCCCATAAATTGCCTTAGTCCCTTGATTGCAGTGCAAGTCTGACAACTCACACAGCTGAGACTCTGTCTATTTAGAGAGCAGATGGTATTCTCACTGCCACCTTATAAGCAGAGCAGGTGAGTTTGCAGTAAAGATAGAACTGAGAGAGATCTGCTGACATCAGATTAATACAGACATTTCTTTCTTGATAGTATTTGATTTTCAAAGGCCCTTGAGAATGTAGTGTTCAAATCTCTGAGATTCATGATGTATTATACCATACAAGGTCATTGATGTCACTGATAACTTTATGGGCAATAGCTCTTGCCATCAGATAACATTCAATATGTGCAAACACAGGCTGAAAACTGCATTTATTCTTGACTGTAATGTTGAAGGTCCAGTCTCATGAGCTGCTGAGAGCTCAATTTATCTTACTTGTGCGGAATTAATCATAAGGAAGTACGCGAAACATTAGACCTTTGTCTCAGAGAAGCTGTAATGGTGACATTAAGGGATTAGCATTGAACCTCTCCAGCAGAGACTGCTGCTGCTGGAGCAGGGACAGGAGCTTAAATGCTGCTGGAAGCCAGTCCCATATCCAGGCTCCAGCAGGCCAATTCCTTCTGACTTAAGATGTATGGGCAGTGAAAATTGGTACCAGTATGCCTAACTTATAAAGAAACCACTACATTTCACAGCCTGAAAATGTGTCAACAGCCTCTTGGACCTGTGAAGTTGAGCTAAATGGAGACAGACTCCTTTTAATTCTGCTTCCCATTTTACTACAAGTAGTGAAACACCATTGCCTCTCTCATGACAGAAGTTTACCAAAACTTGGCTCTGAAGAAATGTTTCATCCCCTGGAAGAACCTCCCCAGGAAAAATAAACAAACCTTTACAAAGTCAAACAGGCACTGCAACTGTCACTGGATCCCACATTTCTTAACTCAAAGAGTTGCATGCTTTCAGCCCTGCTGTTTCCAACCTACTAATCTTTACATTATTTAAACTAATATCACAATGGACAAGGTTAAACACTCTAAAAATCCTTTCTCCTGGGAAGGTAATTAAAGCCTCTAGAATAAGGAGTGAGGGAGCAGTCAAGCCTGCAAACATCTCCTGTTGTGGAAAATCCAACAAGGAGAACATTTGGGTGATGCACAATAATCTTTAGTGGCTCTGCTTCTCTCCAGCTCCACAGTCCAAGGACTTACCTTGAGAAATGTCAAAGCATGCAAAGCCAAAAAAAAGAAGCACTCTTCCCTTTGCTTTTCTTTAAACCTTGCAAAGGATGGACATTGAAATATTACCTACTATGCCTCCTATGAAAACATTTGCAGTTCTGTCCTGGAATTAAGCTAAAAAAGATTGTTCATGTAATAAACACAGCCAGATCTCAGGTGATCCATCTTTGGAGGGATTTTGTTTTCGAAGAGATGAAAGGGTTTTTTAAGACTTTCGTACATTTTTGTGGGTTTACTCCAAACCCCTGCACTTGCTTTCATGAGGTCACTTGTACTTCCAAGGACAAGATGTGTCAGCATTGGGGATAGCTGTGCTCAGGACTCAGGGTTGTACAGTGGCTGGACAGCCAGAGCCTGCTGGAAATTGATGGGACTCCAGTAGACAATAGGAAGGAGATGAAAGGATGCAAAATCAAAGCTGACAAAAGATGTGCAGTATATTACATCTGATGTTCATCACTGAAAGCTTTCATTTCCACATACTAATGGAAGAATAACATCCACTGCCTTGATTTTGACACTGAGATTGGAGAGACAAAGGGAAGAAGCTGCACAGATAGTGCACAAATAAATAGTAGCCCTAAATGCAGGGGAAATCTCTGTGTATGTGGGTGAGTGGGCACGTGCATATGCATCTACAGACGTGTCAAGTGAGCTGTTTACGTACTAGAACTTCTCAGGCCGGTGTAAGTCGATGTGGCAATAGATTGTGAGGGAACTGTATCCATAATACCATTCACTGCCTGTGAAAAGGTGTTTTCAATTTTCACTGTCACATAGCAGCTAATGTTTGCTAGCCACAGAAGACAGTAAACGATGCCTTTGATTTTTTCTTTGATATAATAATCTTGGAGTAAAAAACCATTTGTTCCTCTTTCTTTTCCAGTCTAAAGACCGTCACAAACTTATCGATAAAGGAGGAAGTTCTCAAGCGGCTCAGGCAGGTGCAGCTTGTGGACTGTGTATAGGCAGGACCGGCCCAGGTGCTTTCTGATACACAACCGGCACAGCTGGGCAAGGCTGGCAGGACCTGGGGGGAAAGACAAAAGGCAAGAATAAGCACCCTCAACCCCACCACTGGTATGAGTCAAAGCAACAAACACCAGCAGGATTTGCAACTCAGATCAAGCACTACATAGCGACTTGGTGAAGTCAGGGAGAGTTAGATACATTATTGTTCATATTTAATTTGTGTTGTCAAAGTTGGTTCAGCAATTTGAAAACTGTGAGCACTAAACACCTTTTCCTGTATGCACAGCCAGGCTGTTTGGCATCTTTTCTTGAGCAAATAATTAAAATACCATGAAGTGTCTGCACTGGAGAGAGAGCTCCGGGATGCATAGCCCTCGCTCAGGATATAAGACAACCCCAGCAGTTTTGTCAGGATAAAGGATAAGTACAGTTAGTTGTTCATATATACAGAATGTGCTTTTTAGAGCCACTGGTGCCTCAGCAGGTACCTGCATAAGTAGTAACTGCAACTTAGCCTTTTCACATGACCACAGTCTCAGAATATTTATGTTTGTCAGTCAGTCCACCAGTGCTCCTCAAAACATTTTCTTACTGTGTCATCTAATTTTAACTAAGTCTGATTGAAGGGAAAACTTTTGAAGAAAGGTCTCAAAGATAGAAAGTCTTCAAAGTTTTGTTCAAAAAGACATTGAGAGTAAAAAAAAAAAAAAAAAAAGAAGGACAAATACCCAAGTCTTTTTGTTCTTCCTTACTGCATGTGAAAACTGTTGTTAAACATCAGGGAGTTGAGTGGTAGGAAATCTGTCAGAGGACTCATCCTGGGCAGTGGCTGGCACAGGACTGCCCACAGTGGTGCTGCCCACAGTGGTGCTGCCCACAGTGGTGCTGCCCCGGTGTTCTCCCCAGAGCTGTGACCACCACACCCCACCACGGGTTAGGTGAGGAGCATGCAAGGCACAAACCCACTGGATTTGAGGCTCCATTGGTTCTGCAACTGCAAGCTTGCACATGCAAATGCACCTTGCTAGTGAATGTGTCCCTGCCTCCCCTTCGCTTTCCTCTTGCCAGAGCTGCTCCAGGTGGAACCTTTACACCTGCCCAGAAGTGCTCAGTTTTTGAACCCTCTCTTGCCCTTCCACTCCTGTTTCTGTCCAAACAGTTCTGTCCAAACAGCAGCAATCACAGCAGAGTTTGACAAGTAATGGGTAGAGATGTG
The DNA here is from genome assembly GCA_013397815.1 of Aleadryas rufinucha. NCBI lineage: Eukaryota > Metazoa > Chordata > Aves > Passeriformes > Aleadryas > Aleadryas rufinucha. The sequence goes on from VZTH01010341.1 coordinate 100,735, forward strand.
GGCTTAAAGGCCTGTCTTTATATCTTACAGGTAAGTTCATAACCTGTGCTTTTACTACAGGAAAATTTAGGAGCTTAAACAGGCTGATAATATCCCCTCTGAGAAGAAATTAGTAGAAAAATATGGGATATATAGAAAAGAGCATTTGTATGACTGTCACTGGAAGTGAAGAAAGAAACTACCATCTCCTAAAGCACTTAGGAAAACAGACACATTTTATATTTTACATCACTTAATAGTTAGTGAGAGGAGCAATTAAAGGGACCCATGTAAGTAACCACAGTGGAGAAGCTGGGGGTAGAAAAACTCTTTAGCCTGGGGTACTTCAAACAAGGACCCCAGAAAACATAGAAGTAGGGGAAAAGAGTAGTTGCATGTTAAGCATAGCAAAATATGTGAAAGTGGGACTGAAGGTGAAGAAACTGAAGAAACTTCATGCCTGAAAAACAGTCAGCAGGAACTGAAATGACTCTAGAGCCTCTCTGACTGTAAGGGAGAAGAGAGTGACAAGCTGAGAGTGGAAATCAAAAGAAAAGTTCAGAAAGAGAAAATTATTAATATTAGGATTTTTTTTGTCTACACAAACTCTGATTCACACGGGGCAATGGTAGCTGGACACTTGGCAGCACTGCCTTTGCTCACACAGTCTGCCACTGAGCCCTGAGCAACTCAGATATGGGGACAGCAGTCACACAAGGTGAGAAGCATTCAAACAAAAGTCCTCCCAGAAGGTTTTAGACAAGACAAATTAAAGCTCTGCAGGAAAAGTCATGGAGAAAGGGAACAGGACAGAAGGATATTAAGCCAATGTTTTATTTTCTCCATAAAGCCCACCTGTGTTCAGAGGGTTGGCACAAAGCCTATGTGCAACACTGACATTTATTAATTTGCCATGCAAGAGCAGTTTGGAAGTGGGCTCTTAGTGTACAACATGCTTCCGTCCTTGGTGGGTTGTGAGCAGGCTCAGGAAGGTGGGAGGCTGCATTGCATGGGTGGAGCAACATTCATCCTTCACCTTGGCAAAGCCTCAGGGGGGCACAGACCAACAAACAAGGTACCAGTGAGCTGGGAAACACAGAGATTAGAGGAGGGGGGAACTAATTCAGCGAGCCCATAGCACAGGGATATTGCTATTGGATGCATGAAGTTCTGGCCAAGTGTTGTGCAGGTGAAAATGGCACAAGAGGATCCTGATTAATTTCTGCTCAGAGGTTTCTTCCAGTAAACTGGAAAGATAATTAATTGCAGGAAGCCTGGAGGTAAACAGCAAAATGCTGGTCTGGGCTGGGATTGCAGCCCCATAAACCTCACATGGAAGAGCTGTGAAGCTGAAGAGTCACCTAGCAAAGAGCTCTGCTTTCTCCTGGCAGCCAAGGACATACTCACTCATTGAGCCCTGGTGCAAGGCTGAACACTGGATAGTGGTACTAAAATATTTGCTATTAAGAAACTTTCATGGCAGTTTTTAACCCTAAGAGTCCCACTAGGTAAATACATATTATTTTCCTTCAGTAGACAGGAAAAGAAAGCACAGAATAACTGACTGATTTACCACTAAAACCATAGCACCAGGTGGCAGATCTAGCGACAAAACAGATTTCTGTGTCATGTGTTGCAGGTTTGAAGGCAGCAGAGAAGGTAAGAGAACTTAAATAGAGCATTACTTATAAAAGCAGTTAAGAAAATCTACTTAGGTAAAGGATATCAATACGGCTTTACTTAAAAAATGAGAAGAAGAAAGGAAACCGTTACCTTCCCGAAGCAGAAGTGCCTGCTCCACTTTGCTGTGGGGTGTGGCAAGGTCCAGGGCACATTTGAGGTCAGCATTTCTGCATTTCGGGTTAGCACCATAGTCTGTCAGCAAGACAACTATCTCCACACTGGATTTCCTCGCTGCTGCGTGCAGGGGAGTGTCTAATCGCTTCCCCATGTTCACATTGGCTCCTTGGGTTGAACAAGAGCTCATGGTTAGATCTGGGAGGCAGCAGGAACTGTCCGAACCTGCATCACACAGGCTGGTTTCCACCGTAGCCTCAATAAATGAAGGGGATGGATGGCATACAGGACTCCCCCATCTCTCAATAGCAAAGCTCATCAGGTGAAACACCTGCTCTATAAGAGTCCTCTGGGCCAACAAGCCCTGTCTGTGATGCTCAGAATTAAGCAGCTCAACCTTCAACCCCAATGCATGTTCAAAGCCTACCATATGCTCTTTATAATTGTTAATAGCATAAAATCTAGCAAGGATTATGTTAATTTAATTGCTGGGGGAAAAAAACCCCAAACCTTCAGGTATCTCATTGTAATAACTCTGGAAGCACAGCAAGCAAAATGCTTGCCCCAGGCTGGCTGGGCACAGCAGGGCCACACCTTGAGCAGGTCTAAGTCAGCTAATGCACACTGACAGCAAAAATTTATGCTAGTTCATAGCCTGTGCCTGGACCTGCAGTGATTATTCTTCCAAGCAGCTTTACTGCTGCCTTCATCATCCACTGAGGAGTCAGTGAAGTTAATGGTTCTGATAAACTGCTATGTTAAGCAAGAGTTGATTTTGGTCAGTAATATTAGCGAGCATTTTTCTGTGCTTCCTGTTATCATGCTAGAAAATGAAAAGAATTCTATTTTCACATTCAGACAGCTTCAGGGAGGTGTCTGTAATAAAGAGGGCTTTTTACGTAGGAAATCATAATTTCTTCAACAACACAGGGGAAATTTTTAATGGCCTCAAATGAGTCTCACAGACTCACTGCCCAAACAACTCTTATGGAAATAACCCACAATGTTTTAAGTGGAGAGGCAGCTCAGAGAGAGCAGTGGCATTGGCTCACACCACCATAGCTCTCCCCTGGCCCCTTTTTCAGGTGTACCTAGCTCCAAAAGCTTCTTGACGCAGTCTGTCCTCTGGTACGTGCAAGCCATGTAGAGAGGGGTCCCATGCTGCTGGTCTTCTTGGTCAATGTCCACCTCATGGGCCAGAAGGGTCTCCATGCACTCCCTGTGACCTGTGGAGGGAGAGCTGTCACCAAATTGCTGCAGAGCAGAACACACCCAGATACACCTGTGAGGCACAAGAGCCGTGAAAAAGCCAAGCCTATTTATCTGTACTGATATGGAATTTTTCTCAAATGCTTTGTGAACAACAAAGGCACATTTGTCACGTAGGTATTGTTGGCTTCGCTCCCACCCTGAACATTACCCCTCTTGACTGCTTCGTGGATGGGCGAAGGCAGGTGGTTCCCCAGCTGTGCCTTGGCCCCGAATTCCAGCAGCATGTTGACACAGGCTGCACTGCCACTGCAGCAGGCATTGAACAGAGGAGTGATCCCATCGATGGTGATGGCATTGACCTGCAACGGCAAGACACACTCAGGATAATCCGATTTAAGAGGAACACCCCTGCAACATGCCTCCTGTGCACACCAGAAGTGCACCAGAGTGAGACTCTTGTGTAATTTTAGGAATTATTTCATTTACAACTTTCTGAGTTATATGTTGTGACAACATATATAACATTCTCCTTTGATGTCTGCCCTCTTTCCCAGATAGTTAGTGCCATAAGGCAGAGATCCCACCTGCTATGAATGCTCCTCCTCGAGCTGCTAAAAAATGCAATTTTTAATTCTTTCTTTTTTTAATGTGAAGAAGTTGAGTATCTTCAAGATTGTTTAGTTTGCATCAGCCTCAAGGTGGAACACCCTCAAACGAAAATGGCTTTGCTTTTTAAATGAAAATATTTACTTTATGTTTAATAGTTTCACCTGAAAACACATTTCCAGCAAAAGAAATTTTCATAGAAACATAATCCCAAACAGAAAAGTAGCTTGAAGGAGTTGATATGCATGTGTGTCTATGCAAGACAGGAAATTTTGTTCCCTGACTTCTGATGTAAAGACCTGGCAAGAACCATTATTGCCATTCTCCATTGGGACAGCAGAGCTGTAGATCACACAATCACAGAATCATAGAATATGCTGACTTGGAAGCGACCCATCAGGATCATGGAGTCCAACTCCTGGCCCTGCGCAGGACACCCCAAGAATCACACCATATCCCTGTTTGTGCTATGTTTAACTACGTAGCAAGCCCTCAGGGGCAATTTACGCAGCAAATCTCTAATGCTGCATGTCTCTAACTCTGTGGCACACTGGAGAAGAGCAATGGATTATGCAAGCACGTGCCAGTTTGTACAATTTTCACTACCCTCACCTCCTCCCAGTCTCATCAGGCAGGTGTGGCTGGAGCTGCTGGAGGCACTGGAGGTCTGTTGACTGTTTTGGTGCTTTTTGGTTTCTTGCCATATAAATTGTACTTGAAAACCCAGCTGACATAAAAATATTCTTATCTATTTCATCCATTCCTTGATCTCCATTGTGAACATGTATTCTGCCTTAGGTCCAGCTGTGGGAATTGTTATTTTATTAGCAGATAAAATGTTTCGTTGCTTCAAGCACATCCATTTTTACTTACATGAGACTCCCAAACCATCCCATAGAAAACCAGATGTAATTCCAGTGATCATTGCTGAGGGGGGAGGGGGAGGGTAAAGGCGTAAGTTACTTTCTTCAAGGTTATTTCACTTAGCATCTTTCATTCCTTTTCCATCAACTGTGACTATGTTTCACACACAAAGGGAAAACAAAAGAGAATAATGGGATGATACAAGAGGGAGGAAAATCTATCACCCAGGGAAACAGAACACTCTTATAAATTTTTCCACATTTCTGTCTGAGATGTCCACCTGCATCTCGGCCCTGCCACATGGACAGCCCATCCAACATCCCCATTGATGCAGGGAGCATCCATTCTCCAGGTGCCCATATCCCCAGTGGCATCCCCAGGACTTACCTGGGCACCGTTTTCCAGCAGTACCTTGGCGCAGGCAACGTGGCCACCCAGGCAGGCCTCGTGGAGAGCTGACACACGGTCTGTTGTCACCAGGTTCACGTTGAAACCCTGCAACGTGGGACCAGGGGTGTGAGGGGAGAGTCCTGCCCAAACCACTGCTCTTCCAGGGCTGGTGTGGGTGCCCATGGCAGGAGAGTCATATCAGTGGGTGCGTGTCCAGGGAAAATGCTCAGGTTGGACTGGAGCTGTCAGTGATTCAGTTCTTGTCCCCACAAACCACAGCTGGTGATGGGGTTTAAGAGGGAGCAATTACAAGCTATGCCTTCTGTTACTAGCTGTTTACGATGCACTGTCAATTGCAGGAAAGACATCACATTTCTTTAACTTATAAGGGTGGCATTCCCTTCCCTACTAAGTCCTGCACCAGGAGCTACAGCTGGAGCTATTCACCTCCCTGAATGAGGATGCTTCTGGCACAGGTATCTGCAGCTCAGCTGGAGCTGGCAGCTCCTTCAGTGGGCAGAAACAGGCTTCCCTAGGATATGATTCATCCTGTGCTAAAGCAGCTGTTTCTAGTAGGGCAGATGAATTGTGTCCTAAAAGTCCTTTCATTGACTACGTGGAGTACCCAAGTATGTTTCACTCAGAGGTAGTAAGTACCTGGTAAACCAATAAGAGAGATGAGTCAAATCCCACCCACAAATCAGTTCCTCTTATCTGACCATCCAGGAAACGTTTTACACTGGAAGAAAGAACAGTGATTTACAAATGCCTTATTACAGGTATTTCCCTGACAGTTGCCATATCTATTCCTGCACAAAGACAAACCAGACATATTCACAAAGGAGAAAGCAGCTGTCACATGCGTTTTCCTCTGAATGCAACTAAATCTCCTGGTAATTAAGCTTTTACAACCCCGTGTGAGAACAGGCTGGGAAGCAGCTCCATTTTCCGCTTGATGTCATATTGTAAAGCACAGTTGGTGTCTGCCTGACGTGCTATAGACAGGGCAGCTCACGAGATGGCAGCAATGCACTTTTTGGTACACCGTACCCAATGCAATGGGCAGGAAGGAGTACCTGGGAGCAACCTCACAAGGCAAAAAAGTCAGCAGTCCTGATGCCATATTAAAAGCAACCACTGTAATCACTTCAGGCTAAGCATTATATGATAGAAAAACAGTCTTTTTCAGTCATGTGAAAATATTATTAATGTAAAAGTTGTCATTAAAATTTCTCGTGCATTACAATGGTCCTAGGGGAATAGATAAAACCTTGGGAAAATAGAGATTATTCCATTTTCTAATTGTATGGTTGTTTCATACTTAGTGATCAGCATATTCCTTCAAGATTAATGTCTTCTAGAGACTCCTAATAAGGAGACCTATTCTCAATCATTATTCATATATACATGTATGTATATATATATATATATATATATATATAAAAAATAAACCCAGTCATTTCAAGTGAAAGAATAAGCACTGCTATCTTGGGAAAAAGAGAAATTCCTTCCATTACAAAATGGAGAATAAGTTGTAGTTGTGTGCTTACAACTTTGGCTGTTTGCCAAACATCACTCATGCTAAACCTTGTTTTCAATATACATGAAAAAGCAAACTCTTTTTTCAGGCATTGAAACAGGCATTGGTGAGTTCTTGAGCTGTTTGAATCTCCAGCACTACATTGCTCCCTATGTCCAGGCATTCTCTGTGGAGCCAGAGCCTCACTGGCTTTCTTGAAAGCTATGGTCCTGCAGTAGAGACTCCTGAGTGTCCCACAGACACTCAAGTACAGTCCCATACTTAATTTCAGGCTAGTAGTGTAACTATATTGGAAGCAATGAGCAATGATTAAGCTGCTCCATGAACAGCTTCATCTCTACATCTATCAATCTGTGGTGACTCAGCTCCAATTCAGGCTCTACAGACATTGCTGCCTTGATCTCTTTTCATCAGCAAGGACCTTCTTCCCTACTCCAAAAATTAAATGTCTTCAGGAGAAGGAGAAAGCATGGATTAACTAAACAATATAACCACACCACTGGGTGCTTCTTCAGTGTACAACCATGAACAGTGCATAACCAGGCAGGTCAGCATAAATGGAGATTAGAGGGGTCAGAAAACCATCGAATCCCTGAATGAATAAAGCCTCTTTCTTTTTATCTCTAACCTCCATCACTTCCTTTTCCATAAAAATCATTTTATGTCAGCAGGTGAAGGAAAGAGGGATCAGAAAATGGGAGGGTGAATACTGTCTGTAAACAACATCTTTTTTTAGCTGCAGCTATGCCTCAAGGGATGTCTGGAGTGGAGGCTTTCACACTGGGAGCTCCACTCCTTGAGGATGTTGCCCATTCGAGCTGTGGCCTCTCTGGTAAAAATTATTTACCTTGACTATGAGAAGTCTGTTAGCCAAGTCAAAAGCTTTATGCTCAGGGAATTAATTTCCCTGCAGTTGCCATGGGGACAAGAGGACGAGGGGGACAGCTGCCTATTCATGCCACATGAGGACACTGAGTTTAAGCAAAGGTGGTAAGGAAGATGGTTGGCAGAGCACAAAGAACCATAACCTATCTCTTTTCATAAGAAGTCCTTTCTCATGTATTCTCTCCTCTCTTTCTTTTGCCTCAACTCTCAGTTCCTTTTGGAGCAGAGGGTTTCAGGCTGGCTTTCTAAAAAGCAAGATGCACTTTTACAGGTTTTTACTGGTTTGTTTTTTTTTTTTAATAGACTACATATATATATTTACTGTCCCTATTCTCAAGCCTAGTTGCATGATGCATCACTGAAAAAGGGCACAAGGATCACTGTTTATTATATAGTAAGCTACAAGCTGTGATAGTCTTTGTCCCAGGCTTGTCCCCAGCTTCTTCACTAAGCCAAGTAATACATGCTCAGAGGTGTTTGTGCTGATATATTATTCATACAGCCATATTTCTTATGTCCTGTTGCAGTCTATTACTAGCTCACCAGCCCATAAATGCAATTCCTGTGAAACCACCCTGCTTCCCAACCTTTTCTTTACTTGTGGGCTTATACCTGTGCAATCAAGGTTTTCAGAGAGAGAAGCCGTCCCTGGAAGGCAGCATCATGAAGAGGGGATCGGTCTGCCCAGCTGCCTGAAAGAGCAAATGCATGGAAGCTAATTCAGGTATGCAGCAAAAGCAGATCTTGGGGGCACAGGGGAAAGACAGCCACATGTAAATGCAGATCAGGACTGAAATCAATGTGGGCTCAGCAGTGAAACTGTTGAATTGATTTCAGCAGAGCAGCTGAGGAGTCAGCAATCCTGAGAAAGCTGGCTGCTCACTAAGGGATCTAAACAAAAGCTTCTTGGCAGAACTTTTAAAAGAACAGCTAGAAACATGTTTCATCAAAGGTCATGAGTTTAGTGTTGATGGGTCTCATATGGAGACTTCAGAACCTGCAATTCTCCTACTCAAAACCATATCAGCCACCACCTTTCCTAGGGAGCTCTTGTCACAAATTGCATCCCAGCTTCTCTGACACTTTGTTAAGAGCCTCATAGCAAGGATGACTTGTCCATCAAATGAATTCTGGCATGTCCTTGGCAGTTTTATTTCCTGAACTGGCAATTTCATAAATAACACCCTCCCTGTCAGACTACCATGTAACAGGTTTAATCATCCTCTTCACTGAAAGATGTTAGAAAATACATGGAAAAACAAATTCTGCCTGAAGGCTTTACTTTTCTTCTTTAATAATTTTGAGATGTTGAACTATTCAGACTCCTTCATGTAGGCTTGCTTGCCCTTTTTCTTATCTTAATCTATTTATGTGCCAAGAAAAATAATTCTTTAGCCTAGCTACTACCTACAGGCATAGACATTCAGCTCAGGTTAAATCCCTGCCACTCAAGTAGAGAGCAAATTTACTTGTCCTATATTAAAATTTATAACCATACTGTGACACAATGTATATAGTAAGTATTTCTCCAAAGGCCAGCTGCATTTCCAGTGCCACAGGACAGAAGCAATACCAGTGTTTGCATTCATGCTCTGTTGTACAGCAACCCCATGGGCACTGTATTTGAAACTCTTGTCCTGTTTAATTTTTTCAGCTATGCTGCACACCAGAGAGAATGGAAAGGGTGATTTATCTCCATTTCAAATGTTACCCAAGGCAGGGAGAAATCAATGAGAGGCACAGACACATCCATGGGGACCTGAGGCCAAGGACACAGCAGAAGTTTCACCCTTGGCCAGAGGAGTCTCCTTTTGTTACCCAAGGACCAGGATGCACTTCAGCTAGTGGAGTTACAGTTTTAACTATAGTTATTACTTTTCTTTCCATTTCTTTAAGGAGCACTTCCTGGGCTCCGAAGGCAGGAAACTGGCATGGAAAGACCAGCTGGCACAATATATGGCAAGGCTCTGAATGACACATCAGTCAAAATGATGGAAACAGGAGCCAAGAAACATTTTCCTGAAAACATCCAAAATAACCCACGCCTCTCATCATGCTGGTGACTGAAATAGGCAAGTTCAGTTCAGAAAGTCAGAAGACATTGCAAGTGACAAAGTTCAGAGCCCTTACACAGCAGGAAGATCCCGGAGTTACTCAGACAACAGAGCTACAGGGCCTTATTTAACCTTTAAAGCAGAGTATAACACGTGCGAGCGCGTGTTCTCATATGCGTTTCCAGGGCATTTCCAATGCATGTGTGCACACACAGCCTCAGGACAACACTCACCGCTGCACGCTTCCACACAGCCACACAACCTACCTCCCTGAAACGTGTGGCAAATATAGTTCCCATAGGGGGCACATCTCCCCGTCTCAGCTGGGAGTGACATGACTGAAGGTGCTCTTTTTAAATGCCTACGGATAAATTAGGCAGCTCTGCTGCTGCTGTGCTACTTCACTGCAAAGAGAAAAGGCTGTGAAGCTCTGACTGTAATATGATATAGTGCCCCAGCAACAACATCACATGACCTTACATTTTGTAAGATTATCCTTAATGGCTTTCTGCAAGTGGCAACTTGCAGATAAAAATATGTAATGGCCTGCTGAATTTCTAGGCACCTCAATAGGAACCTAAATGAAGGAAAAGCTGCTGTTCGCCATGTGGCGGACTATGACAGCATAAAGGTGCTTGGAAAAAATTGACAGTAGTAAGTAATTGGAATTATATTCTGGAGAATAAAAAATAAATTAATAACCAAGACATGCCTGTATATGTACAGGCTTCGTAAAGGCTTTGTCAAAAATGCTTGGCTGCAGTATTTCTCTTGGCCAGATCTCAATCTCCCTGCTTTGGGTGGCCATCCCACACCATCTGTGTGGCCATCCCACACCATCTGTGTGTTGCTGCTGCTCATGTGCCTGTTCATGATGGCACAATCCATCATGAAGCAAGTGCCCAACAAATGAGTCACATAAAAATGTGTGATGTCACAATGCTGATAAGAATCTTCAGCTTGGAAAATAAGCCCTTGTTAGCAGTAAATGTAAAATACTGTGTCATTTTAATTAGTGCAATTAACAGGCATGCAAACACATGCCTATTCATTCTTATGGCAGTAATGTGAAGGACTTGAAAAAAACCAAAACCACAAACTACTAAGTAACCTATGAAATAAAATATATTCTTGTGCTGTGTATTTTTCAGAACAATTTTAGCTGCATTCATTTTTATCATCTGATTTAACAAAACAAGGATTCTTGGCTTGGATTCATAAAGTCATTAGTTATATCCTCCTAGCATCTCCTTTCAGAAGATCAATGTGCTAAAACTTTTCCCTAAATATTCTCTGGCAGTAAAACTGGGTGTTTAGTAAAACCATCTNCTCTGACTGTAATATGATATAGTGCCCCAGCAACAACATCACATGACCTTACATTTTGTAAGATTATCCTTAATGGCTTTCTGCAAGTGGCAACTTGCAGATAAAAATATGTAATGGCCTGCTGAATTTCTAGGCACCTCAATAGGAACCTAAATGAAGGAAAAGCTGCTGTTCGCCATGTGGCGGACTATGACAGCATAAAGGTGCTTGGAAAAAATTGACAGTAGTAAGTAATTGGAATTATATTCTGGAGAATAAAAAATAAATTAATAACCAAGACATGCCTGTATATGTACAGGCTTCGTAAAGGCTTTGTCAAAAATGCTTGGCTGCAGTATTTCTCTTGGCCAGATCTCAATCTCCCTGCTTTGGGTGGCCATCCCACACCATCTGTGTGGCCATCCCACACCATCTGTGTGTTGCTGCTGCTCATGTGCCTGTTCATGATGGCACAATCCATCATGAAGCAAGTGCCCAACAAATGAGTCACATAAAAATGTGTGATGTCACAATGCTGATAAGAATCTTCAGCTTGGAAAATAAGCCCTTGTTAGCAGTAAATGTAAAATACTGTGTCATTTTAATTAGTGCAATTAACAGGCATGCAAACACATGCCTATTCATTCTTATGGCAGTAATGTGAAGGACTTGAAAAAAACCAAAACCACAAACTACTAAGTAACCTATGAAATAAAATATATTCTTGTGCTGTGTATTTTTCAGAACAATTTTAGCTGCATTCATTTTTATCATCTGATTTAACAAAACAAGGATTCTTGGCTTGGATTCATAAAGTCATTAGTTATATCCTCCTAGCATCTCCTTTCAGAAGATCAATGTGCTAAAACTTTTCCCTAAATATTCTCTGGCAGTAAAACTGGGTGTTTAGTAAAACCATCTGTAACCACTGATAAAAAAAAACCCCTTGCATCTGAGAAAAATATTTTTGTTTACCATAGTGCCTTGAGCAAATGTTGTCCTCATTCTAGCTGGGTAATTGTTGGAGTCTCATATTTTGCACACCTAAATCATGCCAACATATACTGACACTGCAAAGACCCCAGAAATGGGAGGCCCTTCAGGTTAAAAATATTTACTCATGCATTTAGCAAAAAATCCCTTATTTCATGGCAACTCACTGATTTAAATCCTCAAGTTGCAAAAATGTGACAAATAAAAATAATAATTTAAATGTTAGAGAGTCCATATTTTTACTTTACCTGGGACTATTCCATAGATCTCTTCTGCTATCCTGGCAGCTTCTTTTCTGTTGCCTTTAACAATATAGAAATGGGTCAGCAAAGCCAAGGAAATCTTAATCAAAAGCTTGAAGCAAAACAAAGCAAAAATGGCAAAATAGATGTTAGTGAAAGAATGGAGTATAGAACTGCCCTCCATTTTGTTTTGCTCTTTGAATAGTTTCTCAGGTTGGCTAACTTGCACTGGGCTATTCTTGGTATCATATGTCATCTGTTTTAAACCCTTCAGGACCTGCTGTTCCTCAGTTACCAAAAATACATCCTAGTTTTATTTGGTATGAGGTATTTGATACTAAATAACAATATCAAGGATAAGATATTTTGAATATCTCTGCATACAGGAAACAAATCAGAAAATCCTTTCCAAACCTACATAAATGAGAACAAATTTTCAGACAGATGCTCTCCACACCACCTGAAAGCCTATACCTCCACATTAGATTTATTCTTCGAGGTAGCAGTTCCATTTACAAAGACTGCATAGATAAAGTTACAGAAATTGTTCAGAGGTGCTGCAAAAAGAATACTCTTCTGTCTCTTCCATCTTGATAACAGGCCTTGCTGGTACTCAGATACAGAACAAAGGCAAACGTGTCAAAGAAAAACATTTTCATGAAAGAATTTGAAATAAACCCACATGTCCAAAACCAGGGCTAAGAAGTCAAAGTTGTTCTAGGAGAAAAATACATTGAAATTGCACAATAAGAAACACATGATAACATACCTTTTTTTTCCATTACTCTTCTTTAAAGAATGGTGTCCATTGATATCTCTTGCAAACAGCATTCTCTGTTTTGAAAAAATAGAAATATTTTTACATTATCCTCCACTGATTCAAAGTAATCTTTGAAATTGAACAAGATGCACTTTCTTTAACTGCCCTTTTTACTTTCTGAAGGCACATGGCTTCCATAGAGAACAAAGGTTTTTTCTGCATGTATTTAATTGATTCTATGTAGAACACCCCCTCTCTTTTTATCTTAAACTTTTATTTATTCCTTTTTTCCTATATCCACCACAGAAGGAGGATTTATTTCTTACTTGATTCCCCTCTTTGCACAGGTTCTCTTAGCCTTCAATTCTTACATCTGTCAAGGAAAAGAGCAGGACAACTCCTCTCTTAGAGATTCCAAAGAGATAGTGGATATGAACAAGAAAATTATACAGCAAATTATTTCTCTGGGCATTTTAGATGTAATTTCTTTTGGTTTATAGAAATACAGCTGGTTTAGTACATTGCTGTCTTCAGTGCTCAGCCCTCTCAGGAGCACTAAAATGCTATATAAAATAAGTGCAGAGGCTGAGATAGAACACCTCAAGCAATTTTCTCAAGTGAACCAATTTTTCTAAAATTCTGAATTAAACCAAGTTATTACATTCTTACCAATAACTTCACTCCTTACAAAAGTATTACATCTACCTTTCCTTATACAATAATATCATATACCTATAAAAAATATAATACTTATGAATCCAAAGGAGGAAAATTTCCTCTTTTTAGTCATTTTAATACAGTTTGCCATAGGACAAGGCAGCTGAAGATATGGATTACACTACAAGTGAAGTTCAGTTAAGGAATCACAGAAAAACAGTTAATTCTGCTCAGCTGGGAAACAAAGAGGAGAAATTAGCAAGCAAAGTGGACCAAAAAAAGGGATGATCAGTCATCCCAGAAAAATCTGAGATAATGAAAACATTCCTCCCAAAGCCAGAGGAACAGTAAAAGCTGTAAAGAATAAAATGTAGGATGCAGGAAAAAAGAACACATAAAATATTAAGACCATTACAAAGTAAAGTCAGATTAAATGATGGAAAAATCTTATGTAGGATTTAAAAAACTTGCTCTCAACAGGACGTAAGCAAGAAGGGAGAGCACCTTTTAGGAGAAAAAACAGAAAACTGGTTTTTGGTTGCAAAGGAGATTCATTGATTTCTTTCACAATCAACCTGCTAAATGGTATGCAGAATTGTACGTGTCCACAAAACTCAGAACAATGCAAGAAACTGGAGATCAGGTTTCCACTGAAATTCTCGTATCCCTAATGGAATAATACTGAAGAGCTCTCCAAGTGCTCTAAAAAACCATGAGAAAGTTTGACTGCTTGGAAGAAGTCACAGGAACATGACTCTTCCAGAAGGACAAACTCTATTTGTGTAGCAGCAAAATCACCCTCCTGGCTTCAGAACAAGACAAATAAATATTTTCACTTAAATTATGGGGTGAGTCATTTGAGAAAAACTTGTGTAATCTCGTAATCTGCTCTTAGTGTACAAGAGCACTAGGAAAATTACTGCAGTGGATGTAAAAGAAAATCATCAGTGGGAAGGCAGCTGAACAGCATGATGGAAAGTATGAACACTGGTGAAGGTAGTAGTCAGGTAAACCACAGCAAGACTGGGTGTGATCACTTGGAAATCTCCAGTATTTTTGAAACTAGAGAGATGAGCAACATAGTGAAGGCGTGAGAACAGGCAGAACACAATAGAAGAGCAATGACAGAGCAGAAACAGGATTCTCATCGTTCTTCCCTTGCTCTTTGGAGCATCATTGCTGTGAGCTGAATGAGGTGGATTATGCAACTCCATTGATAGACTTCAATGAACAAGTCACGCCCCCCCCAAAGAAAAAAAACACCTCATTGAGAACTTCTGCAAGATGCCCAAACTACTCTACAAACCACTCTTCCTTACTTCTAGGATAATTACTAAATTGTTAAACCAAAATACCAAAAAAAATATTAATCCTTCCAAAAAATTGTCATGAGACGGTGAATTAATAGAAGTAGTTCAGCTGGATCCTCTAAAGAACTGGAAAGGTAATGTTTATATCTGCTTAGTTTACAAAGATGCAAGAAATAAGCAGAAAAAAAAAGGTAATCCAACCTAATCCAAGCATTAGACAACAACTCATTTCCAATAACGTTCACCTTAACTTTATCCAGTTTTTAGGGAGAAATGTCAGATGTGACCTGAAGAATTTGGCAAGGAAAGAAAAATTAGAGGGATTCTCATCTCCAAGAAATTCAAAGAGATATTGGTCTATTCTTACGCTACACACACTTTGAATTAATAGCAGTATATTTCTAACATATATAGTTGGGATTACAATATTGAATGTCTTCAATCAAAGAGTCAGAAACACTCAAACAGAAGAGGTGAGAACAAAGATGTCCATACAGAGCTCAGCTACTTCTTTTCTATCAGTTTGATCTAATAAACGACACTACTTCCCGTACAAGCCTTGTCTCATTTCCATCCTTAGGTCAGCACACTTACACCACCCCTGCTTTTTGAGATGTAGAGAGTGACTCACAGGTTGCTCTCAAGCCAATGTGGAATTCATCTCACCTATCTGCCACCCATCACACCAGGTAGGGTCTGGTTATCGAAACTCCTGCTGCTGCCTGGGCAGGAAGAGAACAAATTGCAGCAAGTACTTAATTTCCCCCGTCTGCAGCCAGTGCCTGTGTTCCAGGGAGTGCACCAGTCCCTCCTGCTAAAACACCCAGCCTGAAGAACCAGCATGTACAAGACAACCAGTCATGCACAGTTAAAGTCTGATGAATCCCACACAAGTAGCATCTCCAGAGTTACTACACTGTTGAAGCATGTCAGGATCTGAAAGCAACCTAATCTACTTGCTACGTTTACAAGAAAAACGTGTCATTTTGGTAAAATAATACACTCAGATGCATAACCACATCCTGCCTTTAGTTTTGTTCCCTTAAAAAATATCCACCTTTTATCTATGTCAGTGCTCAAGGCATTAGGGAAAACTGTGGAAGTCAATATACTACTGAGTGTCATGATGCACAGCAAATATGAGAGTAGTTTAATGATAGCAATTAAACACTAAAAATACTGAAATATTTTTAATTAAAAACCCCCAAAATATTAAACCATTTTGAGATTGGTTATTCTTTTATCAATTTAGATAAAGTCTGTATTTTACTGATGCAGAAAGCACCAGAAAGGCTTACAATTAATTTTTAAAAGCCTAAGGATATATAAAAAGAAGGGACTAGTGAAGAGAAATAAATCAAAAAGGGAAAAATATAAACAGATGCAGAAAAACTTGACCACAAAAAAAGTAAATTACAGTGTATTTACCTTCTTGCAGATCTATCCACACCCACTAAAACACAGTCTGAAAGACTAATCTTACATCCATATTTTACTTGATGCTTGTATGGTGTATTGTATGGTTTAACCTAAAATTTTCAATTATCAACACCTTAATTCACAGTGTCTGCACATAATGCATTGGAAACATTTCTCCTTGTGCCTGGGGATGGAGTTTCATTGGAGTTTAGGGGCGACCTTCTATACAGGTCTTCCTCCTCCTTCACACTAGACTCTGCTCTCTGTGCAAGACATTGCTTAATTAGCATCACTCTGCTAACATTTCCCTGCTATTTCACAATGACCAAATGTTACCTACAAGCATGACTGAAACATTTTAATTTTTTAACTAGTTATTTTATTAATTTGTAACCACACTCATTATCTCAGTAATTTTTTTTTTAGTATTCTATTTTATTTAACCTTTTTCATGTTATCCACTGATGTTTTGTAAAACTGAAAATGTTTCTGTGACATCATCCTTTACTCCACTGCACAAGGCCAGTGAGCAAATCACTCCCACAGAGTTCTGCATAATACGAGTGGTGTTATTTGAGAAACCAGCTATTGGTTAAGTGTGTATAGCAGCTGGTACAGAATGTTTTTTAATAATCATCTTTCTCATAAGAACTCCAACAACCAGTGATGGAAAGCAGAACAATGTTGTGTATTTCTGCATTTTCCAATTATACGTTCCCACATATTAATGAAATGTATCCATTCTTCATGGAGAGGTAAATAAACCTTTGGATAAACTTTACATTGGTCTTGTAAACAAGACTATAACAAGGTTTTATTAAGTTATTCGTAAGTACACAATGTTCCAAAAAAAGAAAGAAGTATTTTGAACAGATACACACAATCCTTTTGATTTGTGTTTGCAGATGTTGCAGGAAACCAAACAGAAATAAAAGACAACAAACAATATATTATTAAAAATACACATATATACATATATACATGACATTTCCCTGGAGTGACAATCAGTATTTTCAAAAAGTTGTTAGAAATTTGAATGTTTGAATAATAATAAAAAAAAAATAATAACTTTGAAAAGTAAAATATTAGCTTAATTCCACACACTTATCCTTAATGCTTGTGGCACCATTTTAGATGACCTCCACTTCTAATGGAGAGTTTGAAAAACTCAAATTGTAATATTACACACTGTGTGTTACATATCAAAGGCTAAAAATTCTAGTAAAAGAAAATAGATTTTATATATGGCAATTATTTACATTATCTTTCTGTGTTTCATGAAAATATGTTCAATGAAATTATAAAATGCTTGTGTAATTACATCCCTACCCAAACAAGATGAATTTGGCAGAAGTAGTGTGTTAAATACTACCCTTCAAGGGTTTGGAAACAGTATTTTCATATTGCACAGTTTTAATATTAATACAGTGTCTGACAGCACACAATACTCCAGTCATAAAATAGTAAGCTTATCATCATTAGTGATGCTTGAAAAAGAAATTCACCCAGTGCATCAGACAAGGGGCAATTTTAGAGGTGGTTGACACAAATGAAAGAAATGCCTCCTCTCACACACACTGGCACAATGCTCTGCTGCCTCTTGCCCCACGTACGCATCACTCAGGACTCCTCAGAGAGCTCCTTCTCTCTGTCTCTCCATGAAAAGCACAGCCACTGGCTATTTCCACTTAAGGGATACCTTCCCAAGATCTCACTTGCAGAACCTGCCAGACAGTGTCTCTGATGTGGATGAGGTGAAATCATTCACCCTGAACACTGTCCCTCCCAGAGATGGACTGTAATGCCACTTTGGTTATAAGGGGAAGGAGAAAGAGAAGTAGGGGGGGAAAGGGATGGGTGGGTGAGAGGTGGGAGAGAGCAAGTAAGCACAAGTATGCTTGTAAAGCCCTTCACAGATTTTGCTCTCTCACACACACGTGTTACTTAACACTTTGGCACAGTCTGCTGGAAGTTTTCAGGCCTGAGATGTTTCTGAAGGCTGCATTATCTCTAAATAATACTATTTCTTCACTTATGTACTGAAAAACAAAAACAAAAGCAACTATAAGCTTTACATCACTTTCACACATGTAAGTGAACAGGACAAATCTAGCACCTCTGAAAATATCAGGAAATCATTATGGAATTTTGACTTAGCAACAGGATGAGCAACTCTGATTAGGGAAGAACTTCAAAATAATAATACTATGCAAGCAAAACACTGTTGGCTGGGACACAACTGCTAGAACCAAGTCTCTGAAATTTACATGGTAATGGACTTTATGACTAATTTCAAGTGCCATTTTCATCTTAGGAGAAAACAAAGTGTATTTTGTTGGGTTTTTAATTATTTTGAAAGAAGTCTTAAAATAGAAATCACAGTAAATTGCAGGAACTACAGTAAGCTAACCATTTTTGTGTTTTGCTTTCCCAAACACCATAAGTACCTTTCTGCAATGTTCAAGTTGTCAAGAAAAATCTTGTATTTTTTGTTTCCAAGGCTTCTGACACATATAAAAACCCATGTTCTCCACCCAGATTTAAGTGCAAAAGAGATACTTATAAATTTGCATGAATCCAAAACTGAACTTAAAACATCATCATCCTAAATTGAGGTAGTACATTGAACTAAGTTTCTTTCCAAGAACTTCATAAAGAAACTAAGGAATTTTAAGAGTAATGCCTCTGTCAGCAAGCATTAAAACCTTTAGTGACTGATGCATTCTTCCCTCTCCACTTGAGCAATTTAGGAGTTCGGAAGTTCTTCTTTAACTCTTCTTTTTTTCCCAAAAAAATACTGTTTAGTCCATGCACCCTTAGGTCCTGTAGCATCTACTGCAACATCAATAATGGAATCTGGAGTCATCCATCTCAGAAACACCAAGAGAAGGAAGTTCAGAACAGCTAAAAAAGCAAAAATACACCCAGTCACTGGGCCACAGTGAGTCATCAGTCTGTCAAGTCGCTCATTCATTGGTAAAACCACCTCATCTGCAACTCTGTCATACACCTAAACAGAGAGAAGACAAAAAGTCAGATCTCAAAAACACGTTGCTTCTACCTCAAAAAATCGGGCAGTACTTTGCTGCCACTGCGCAAAATAAATTATCTATTCTTAGCTACCAGATGGGACAAATACTACCTCCCAAAAAGCTTTGCAGATTTTAAGTGCTGATTTATGAGTCCTGTTCTAGATATTTCATTCATTTATTTAAGGAGAAATATGAAACATTCTCTTTTTTACACGCTTCAAAAGTATTTCATTAACTAGGAAGGCTGCATAATTTGTCTCTCATACAATATTATATAGAAAGAGTTGGGGGTTTTAATAAATTGAATGGGTTCTAATCTCATATTCACATCAGTCGCAGGAAGAGCCTGAACGTGCAATTACTAAACTTTAAACACAAAGATGGATGAACTCATAGGTGAGTTTCACAATATTCCAAATCTCTGTATTTGAACAAGGAAACAAATTATAATAGGCTCCTGATTTTTGTTTATAGAAACACTAGCTCAATTACTGCACAAAGCAAATACATGCTGCTAGTGACTTATTATACATGTCAACCACAGCCAGCTACAAACCCACTACAAATCACTCCAAAAAAAGCTTGAAGGACACAGTTTTTTTCCTTAAGAATGTTATATACTTCATCCTACAGGTAACTTAACAATATGCTAACAACTGTCTTCTGTACAATATAAGATCTATGCATACTTCTACCAATTCTATGAACATTTTCCTTCATGGAGTACTGCGGGGTTTTTTTAAGAAAGGGCTATATAAAGCAAATTTATATCTAGGCTAACATCTACAAACACTTTGCAATTCAAATGTTGCTTGCAGTTACAAAATCATAAAATGAATGGTAATAATGGGACTTGAAAATAATAAAATAAACTGGTTGTACACAGCACTTGGAGGAGGCTTACAAGAGATATATAGCTGAGTGCACTGCCATCTAAGTAAGAGGCATGGGGTTCAGCTACTCTCTCCTTCCTAAAACACAGGAGGTAAAGTCAGAGGTGACACATCTCTACAGGTGTTTGTAACATCACTGCGGCCAACGTTCTTCACTAAAGGCAGAGTTTTATACTGAAGTGAAGTTCTAATTCTGAAAAACTATTTCAAAACTATGAAAATTAATTTTCACTACAACCACAGTTTATGTAAACTCAGCTGCGTTCAGCCTTCCAGCATTAAACTACCTCTCACAATTTTAAACCACTTGTTAGCACGTGGCATAGCTTTGTCACGAACTGTCCTTACTTCTTCATACACCTTATGGAGCACGTTTTCCAGTTATGCCAGAAAAGTTACTTCGTGTGAAGACTTGAATAAACACATGAGTAGAAATCTAACCAAAGATCTAGACTGTTCTAGACCATTTTTACCAGCAGTCATGGCACATTAGAAAATAAAAATAGAAAAAACCACACGTATCTAGAGATGTATTTGGGGAAAACAAAAATCATTTTCTGAACCTTTTAAAACCATGTATGCTTGAAAGGAAACATGTTGAAAAATTACACTGGAATATTACACAGTGAATGCGCATAGTAATATTTCAAAGCAAGCATTGTTTCAGAAATGTACTTTCAGAGAATTTAAGGAAGTGATTATACATACTTTCTCAGTTCTCTCTGCTACGTTCCTCCACGTATAAAATGTCTTTACTTCATTATGAACAGTTTCTGGAGGTGGAAGAGTTCCTGATCTGAGCTGGGCAATAGCTTTTTCTAGTCCATCACACAAAGATTTCACGGAGGGCTCACACAAAATGATGAGATTTTCTGGAAGTACCTCCGGAATCCCGCCTACTCTTGTACTCACCACCTTTGAAACAAACAAAAGGAACAGCACATATGCAACATAACAAATGAAATTGTGTTATGAGAATGCTATTATATTGTTTAAATGCAGCACTTTAAAAGAATATGAAAATATCATGGTTTGGGAACTTGACCTGTATGTGAACTAAAGGTATAAGCCCCAGAGAAGACAGAGCATAGCAGATTACCTTCAACATTGTCCAGAATGATTCTTTGGTCCCATGATAAAACAGAAGACTTGATCTAATGAGTGGTTATGAGACACCTTTCCTGAAGGTGTTTGCCACAGTACACAACTAAACCTGTGTAACCAGATTTAGGACTATTCCTCCATAGTATCACAAAAAACCTGTTACCTCTATTTGGAGAGGATAATTTTACCACATACTTAAAATTTCAGTTTCCTAGGCTACTGAACACTTGCAAAAATGTATTTATCACTTCAGTAATTTTTATCTGAATTATAATTTTTAAAGGGAAATCAGAAATTACTAAAACTCACATTGTGTAATCATCTCTAAACATTGGGCAATAAGAAACTGCAGAACTTCCTCACCTCTACAGAAGAGGTGACATGAGAATTACAAGAACTAGGTAGTAACTGCTGTCAAAGGGTACTAAAGTCAGTCACATTTTCTATACTTACTGTAAATTAGGTACTCTTATCAGTCTGTCTTTTCAATAAGGTTTCTTTATATTTGAATGTGAAACTCTAAGTTCTTTATGGCTATTGATTCAACTTCTTTTTGAGTTGCCAGTCTGGGCTGTAAATTAGTGAGAAAGGGCTCTTACTGTTTTCTCTCTCTCCAACTCTTATCTTGAATCCCTACACAGTAAAGCAATTTTTCTGCAGCTCCTTTCAAAGTACTGTCAAAGTAAACCTTCATGAACATCAACTACCCCAAAATTCTGTAAAGGAGTACATACAAAGTAGTATTTTGGAGAGGCAGTCTGGCTAGTTCAGAGAACTGAGAGCAGATCTACATGTTAGTCCCAATTCTGCACAAAATTCTTCTTGGAGTTTAAGCAGTTTCAGTTAACCCTTCTGTCTCAGCTTTCAGTTGATCTGTAAAGGGGATAATATTTGCTTACCTCTATAAAGACAGAGCCTCAGATGAAATAAAACATTATAAGCACGTATTATTTCAGTGAAAAATTTGTTTTAAATGGATACATGCTCTCTAGATATTGAGGGGTTTTTTTTTTACCTGCAAACCACAGCTTGCTGCTTCCACAATAGCCATACAAAAGGCCTCAGTGAGGGAAGTGTTGAGAAAAATGTGCCCCTGGACCAGGACATTTCTAACATCCTGGTGTTCCAAGCCTCCAAGAAGACGCACCCTGCATAGAAGAGGAAAAAACAAAACAAACCCAGAGATAAACACTAGATTTGCACCATAATAATGCTGTGTAGTGTTACAAACATTCTGAAAAAAGTACCAATGGTTCACACTTATAGAGTGAGAGAAAAAACACATGTCCCTTGGTTTAGTTTTCTCTAAATTTTTCTAGCAACAGAGAAATAGAAGATTCTGCTTTTTTATTGTCCCACTGCAAGAAACCTCTGAAAATAAAGTTGGTGGGAGAAGTTCCTGTTTTAATGACAAATACTTCCAGAATATTGCTACTGAGCCTTCTAGTTCTGCAAGCAAAAATCACTTCATTCAGTTTATAATTAAGATTTGTCAAATGCATTATCTGAATTTTCAATGTGAGGTCTGATCAATCTGAGTCTGATGAGGGAAAAAGTTTTTAAGATACAGTGATCAGGATCTATCCTTTTGAAGAGATATTGGAAAACAATAAAGGGTAAAATGAGAATGATACTGACAATTTTAATTGTGGCAATCACTGACTAAAGTACAAAACAGGCAACAAAAAACCTAGAAAAGAAAATGAAAAATTAAGAACATGAAACCGTTCTTGATCAAGAAAACCCCAGGGAAATATATAAATGCATATGTATCATGGCAACATCCTGGTAACAGAGTAGCACCAGGAACATGTTTGTAGCACCACAAGGACACATATGAGATAAGCACTATGCTTAAGAGTCTCATACTGAAATAATAAAATAAACTACTAGCAGTCATCTTCACATGCAGTGGCACAAACGAGCTGTTAACAGCCAACGCCATATGTGATCCAAGCATCAAGGTGGCAGAGAGGAGCATGACGAATTTTTATCTAAGTCAGCTTTTCTCTAACTAGAGTGAAGGCTCATTCAGGGCCTATTCACAGAAATATGAATTAACTTGCAGGATCACAGACCAGCTCTCAAAGTCTTCAGTGTCTGGTTTATCTGCTTTGCCTTTAGGCCTCCAGCCTCAGGCTTTGGGGTTTATGGAGGAGGGAGGCATGCAGTTCCCCACCCCTGAAGTACCTTGAAGGGTCATGGACATCCACAGAACAAACCTGTCATGTAGCTGGTATCTTTCACGGACTTCTTCCAGAATGATTCGTTTTGGTCCTTCTCCTCCAACTAAGAAATGTATCTCTCGATATTTCTGACAGAGCTCAGGAATTATACCACTAAGCAAATCAATACCTAAGAGCAGAAAATTTAGGGCAAGCCATTATTATATTTCATTTCAGAACTTCTTATGATCTAGCCCACTGCTATAACTCTATTCAAGAGCAGAAGAAATGAAAAAAAATCTCTTGAAGACAGTTAAACTCCTGTACACAAATTATGAAAAAAAAAGACAACTTGTGACCTCCTAGGAGACAAATATGTAAAAAAAAAAAGCACTTAAGTTGCTGTCACTTGATTAAATAAAAAACAGTTAAAACATTTCTAACAGAATATATAGATTAGGCCCTAAATCTTATGTCCAACATAAGCCAAACCTTCCATGTCACAAATTGCAGTTTTCAGTATCTTCAGTATTACAAATGAAACACACCTCTGAACCCAACACATGCAAAAAGAAATGTACATTTCTTCTTCTTGAGTGCACATACACAAAAGCCTGGACCAGCCACCTCACCACTCCCAGTGAAAATTCCATCCATACCACAGATACAGTCTAAGTGATACTTGACCAAGACCTTTCTAAAGAAAACAACCAAAACAAGCTCACATTTGATCCTCCATTACCTTTTCTGTAAACAAGTCTGCTGACAACAACAATTGTTATTGTACTGTCATCCCTCCTCGACGGGTCTGGAGTGAAGTCAGTGGGATCGACAGCGTTGGGGATGACAGAGACTATCCGAGGGTCCAAGGCTGCTCGCAAGACCGTGTTCTCCTTACTCGTGTAGGAGACGCAGATGATGTGGTTGGTGTCGCACAGGGACACCGTCAGCAGCTTGTTGGTCAGCACCGAGCTGACATCCGCGAACCCAAAGAGGGAGTGGTCAGTGAACACTGTCCGCAGCCCCATGGTCTTGGCGTGGAACAGGGCGTCGTGGGCCATGGCGGAGAAGGAGCTGTGGGCGTGCACGATGGTCACCCGCTCCCGCACGAAGATGTACCTGAGCAAGGGCAGGCTGTGGAAGAGCGTCGTGGCCGTGGACTGGTTGTACATCACCTTCAGGGGCAGGTAGTAGACTTTCAGCCCGCTAGTGAGGTAGCGGACGCCCTTGCGGTGACCGTAGGCGTGGGTGACCACCAGGACCTTGTGGCCGCGCTCGATGAGGCACTGTGACAGCTGGTACACGTGGCTCTCCACACCCCCCATGTTGGGGTAGAAGAAGTCCGACACCATGCACACGCTGTGCGCCGCCGGGCCTCCGCCCGCCATCCCGGGCCCGCTCCTGCCGGGGGAAGGAACCACAAGGCGCCATCACTCGCCGGCGGCCGCCTGCGACGACCCCCGGCCCCCTCAGTGTCGGCGGCGCCGCCGGGCCCGGCCATGCGTCCCGCGCAGGCCGCACGCAGGGAGGGGCACCGACGCGGCCCCTTGAAGAGTGTGGTCACCGCGGTGGCCTCCCCGGAGGGGACGGGGGTGGCGGTGAGGGCGGGGGGACAGTGCACGTACCTGCCGGCGGCCGGCGCTCCCTGCGCGCTGCCCGGCGCCATGTCCCCATTTCCCGGTCACCGCGGCGGCCACGCCCGCCCAGGGCTCCGGCGCAGCCAATCACCGCCCAGCGCTGCGTCACGCGGGAAAGGAGCGCCAATCGCTGCGCGGGATGGGCGGNCCCTCGCCCCGGGATCCCGCCCCAGGCCCATCTTTCATCCCGGGATCCCGCCCCGCTCCCGGCACCAGGCACCGAGGGGACCGTGCTAGTGCAGCAGGGATGTCCCTGCTGTGGTGGGAAGCCCGTCCCGGACGGTTGTTGTCGAAAAAGCGTAGTCCGGAGCTACTGAAAAAAAATTATCTAAATGCCGTACAGGGATGGGATTGCCTCAAAATTCCAAAGGCTTTGCTCTGCCCCCAGTGGAGAAGCTCTTCTGGTGTGTTTGGCTCAGTTACAGCTGGAGCTCCCGAAATGTTCGAGACTCTTCTGCTACAAGTGCTGAAAGCTTGCTGTCTCTAAATGAAAATAAATAAAACATGATTTTTACAGGCGATCGAGGAGCTTGAACACTGGGAAAGGAACTGGGTTGGCATCACTTGGCTATGTATTCCTGGTCTTCTCAAGGCGCATTACCATCAGCCTTTTTTGCAGCTCCAACACTATCCTGACTGTTGCTGGCTGCCAGGAAGGGTGTTCATGTCTTTCCTATATGTTCCCAAAATTATATTTGGCAGCTCCTTTTTCTTGCCAAGATTTCTGATACGAATTTTGTCAGATTTGATTCTGTCATCACGCCTATGCAAACATGTTTATTGTAAGTGACAGTACAAGCTGACCTAGGTTGGAGGGCTGGCTGCATTCCTGTTAGACTGAAGCTTGGACAGATGTGGTTTGGAGGCACTGATCCCAAGGACTAAGGAGGAAATCAGGCACTTCATTCTGGGGACTGAAAGATGTGCAAGACTCTCCCGTGTTGAGTAAGAAAAGCATTGCTCATTGATTGACTTTTTCTCATGTGTTCAGAAAGGCAGGATCAGGACTGGCAAATCTGATTTCATCATCAAGTGCTTCTCCGGCATGGCAAGAACCTGAATTTCAGGATGGGAAGCTGCGGGTGAGGCCAGAAGAGGGGAAGCTTCTCACCAGCAACAGCATGGTGTGAAAGAAAAGTTTGAGAAGCAGAGGTTTGTAGGGATCCTAGTTCTCAGAAGAAACTGTAACCTGAGTGTAAAGCTGTGGCCTTTAATTGCATCTAGGAGAAAGCCACCAAAGTAGTGCCAGGACAAGGAGGAACGGACTTGGAGGTTCTCTGCTGCAGCACCCCATGATGTGAGCTCTGGTAAATGATGATGGTGACCTCCCTTGCCCACACTGCCCTGAAGAGTCAAGCTGTCAAGTTACTACAATTTTAGCTGTCAAGAAAACAATGCTTATGATTTTAACTATTTGGAAAATTATTTTTTTAGTTTAGTTCTTCATGTGTTTTCTCTAGAGAAGTTGTAATTCTTGGTATGCAAGCTTAAAAAATCTAAAGAGAAATCATAACTGGTATGTGACATAGCAGCCTCTTTCTTTACTTTCCTGGCAGTCTGGATGTCTTTCTGAAGGAGATCAGAGATGGTGGCCAAGCCTGCATGCCTTTGGCCCAGCATGTTGGCTTTGGTGGTCTAAATTCTGTATTTTTCATTAAATGTGTCTAGTTGAGCTTAATGTCACACCTATCAGTGGTCCAGTCAATCCCCCTGTATCAGCAGCCTTCTCCCGTCGTCATGTTCAAGGGACCTTGAATAATTTGTCTACAGATGAGCCTAGGAAAAAACCTCAATGGAAAGGAAAGGAATCTTTGCCACTGCCAAGTTGAAAAAGGTGCTGATAAAATTTCTCTCCACAGGTGGTTCACGAGGATGGGATAACACACACTTTTCACTGGCTGTGGTGTTGTGTTGTTTGTTCATAAAATTGTCATAGATCCTGGTTGTATCCAGAGTCTGTCCTGCCCTGCTCTGAGGTGAAGCTGATATTGAAGGGACCAACAGCTGAAGAAAGAATCAAATCTTCTTACTTTCTAAATGTCTGCACTCAATATATTCACTCCCTCACTTAAAGGACATACAAGGTCAGAGTGAGACTGTAGGATAAATAGAGTGGAGAGTAAAGATGTAAAACCTGTGACAGCAGAGTAATTGCCACTTCCAAGCCTGGTCCTTGAATGCTATCTAAAGCATCTCATAAATTGAGTTAATGGGGAGAGAAGATGGAGGACACTTAAAGAGACTCCTGTGTCTTTGTTCAGGTAGCAGATGCCATCGTGCCTCAAGGAGACCTCTGCAGTGTTCTCAAAAATATAGGAAAACTTTCTGCCAAGTACTCTGTGCTTTCATCTCCCAGTCAGCCTTCTCTCAGGCTGAATTTGCCACTCTATCCCCCAGCCTGGTGGATGACATTGCTCTTATTCCATGTCTGTGTGGAGCAAAGACTGTCACTCTTCAGTGAAGTGGCTTTGCTGTGTGTTATAAGCTGGTGTATTAAATTAATGCATTTATTTACATTTAAGAAGCCTAAAGCACGCACAGTTATTATTACAAAACAATAGTAACTGACAAAAACAAGCTATTAGTTGTTCACAGAGTGCTTCACAATAGAGCTGTGGAGCAGTGCTGCTCTAGAGCCTGATGCCATGACAAGGGAGCCCTAGTGCTCCTGGAAGAGAAATCTTGGGACATGGAATAGTAGTGTGAGACTGCACAACGGGCTTGCAGTAAAGGACATTTTCTTTGCGTGATTCAGGAAAGCAGAAACTGTTGGAAGCCACAAATGAAGAACATCAGTGAAAAATAGTACTGCTGAATGGAGAATATTGCCTATAGATGCAGCATAAACAGAGACTGATTAGTGAAACCAGGCAGGAGAGAGCCAGAGACAGCCCGACACACTGTTTGAAAAATGACAGTGTTTGCATTTTTTGATCCTGCTGGATTTAAATAGGCTCCAAAACAAGGAGGAAAGTAATATTTGGAATCGTTCCTCTGAAGAAAGAGGACGAATTGTTCTTCCATTTAGTTTACTTTTACAGGGTAAGGCTGGAGAGCCTGTCACTTCTAAGATTCCTGCATAGAAGGAGTGAGTGTACAAGTGTCTACCTCAGCAGTTGGTTTTTGATGCTAGGAAATAGCAACAGGATCTAATAAATTTCTGTAATACCTTAGAAAGGTTGGTTTTGCCTGGTTTCTACTGCATACAGGCAATCTCATTACCTGGCTTCAATACCTTCCATAAAGCTGCCAGGAAAACTCATGGTTTTCTCATTCAAGCACCTGCATTTTCCTATTCATGGAATCCCACAGAAGCTGGCAGGAATTACGTGTTAATATACTTCTAAAATACAGGTTTTGAGTTGAATGCTTAACAAACCGCAGTGCTGTCTGTGAAGGAAATCACCATTAAACACAAACTGGAGAAAGGGCTTCTTTTCTTGAAGCCAAATTTCTCTCTTAGATGCCAGAAAATAATTTGGTTTTCCATTTTACAGACACTTCTCCCTTCCAAGCAGTTTGGAATTCATCTGTGGGAGATGAATTTGCTAGCATAAAGGAGAAGTTGATTGGCAAAGCTGAAGGCTGTGCGTGTTAGCTCTCACGGGTGTGTAACCTGTGCCTTTCATGCATGCCCTGAGGTCTCAATCACTTGGTCATCCTCTGTGTACTACAGTGCTCTTCCATCCCAGAGCCCAGGGCATTCCCTTCCCTGTCAAATCAGGTCAGTGAAGGTGAAGAAGAGCATGAGGGCTTGGGAGCAGTCAAAGGATTTATACCAGAAGTAGCTTCCAGTCCTCTGGGCTTACAAAGAGGTTACATCTCTTGGCAGGACACAGGACAGGGCAGTTGCTCGCAGTGCATTGGCTGTTCCTGAGAATAATCCTCTTTTACACCACCTGTGAGTGAGTCATTCACCACTCCCATGCAGGATCCATTCCAGTACCTGAACACTTGGTCTCTGGTCCTTCCTCATCCCGAGCAGGAGCAGTTATGGCAAACAAAGCCTGGATGGTGCCTGTCTTCTACCTTTTCAGCCAAGGCAGTGATCCAGTTTAAGTATTCCTCAAATGGGGCAGAAAAACACAGTGCAAAGTGATGTCTGTGCTTATCCTGACATTTTAAGTCTGTCAGGACTGGTTGCTTCTGTACTGGCAGACCTGGGGGATATCTGTCCTGCTGCCAGTGTACGACCACTATCAACTCTCTAACAAGCCATCTGACTAATTTGACAGAAATACAGTTCTGCCTGTGTCTGATTTGGATCAAATGATTTATAGTAACACACGGATCTGGTGTCAGTTATGAAGCCCCAGCATGCTGACCACACTAGGCTTGGTTCTACCTTTTTTTTTTTTAATCAGCTTTACTAGATTTTGCTGTCTGTTTAGTTGCAGGTCTATTTCTGTTTTGCAGCCTTGAGGCCACATCAGAGTACTGTAACACTCGTGCATCAGCTGTGCTAGAAGAGAAGGCCTGTCCTAGAGGTCTTCTGTTTTTATCTTTAAGATTGTACTTCACAAACTCTTTTAAAAACTCCTGGCAATTTATGTTGTGGAGTTGTACCTTGTATGATTCTATGAGTCAGCACAAACTGGAGTGGCAGAACTGTCGGGTGGGTTTCAACTTTAAAATGCTAGCAAAATGGGTTTAACTGAAAGCTGAATACGTGTGAGGACTTATTGGTGGAGGAGAAAAAAAGGTGCAGTGACAACAGTAGATGGTGCTATTGGAAACTTAAAATGTGCTCGTTCTGGTGGCATTGCAAAATATCTCAGTGCAAAGCTGAAGAACCTGCACCTGGTATGTTTTATTTCCTACTACTAATGCTCCTACCACACAAATGCTCCAGAATATTGTTAGCACTGTTCTTTGTAGTCATTATACCCTATAGAGTAGTACCTGCCTGCATTCTACAGTTTGAATTTAAAGAAAACTAAGTTTCTAATAAAAACTAAGCATGAACTTTCCTATATATTGATAGTTTGCATCCAAATTGGAACTGTAAAGCAAGAATAATTAATTTTAATTATACTTTAAAACCCATTAAATGAGACAAGGGTTTCTTTAAATTGATGCTGTTGCTGTAGCCTTGAATATCTAGAGATAAAAACAAGGTAAGGTCTGTGAAGGAAGAAGTAATTTTTATTTGACTGTTAGAATTGAGAAGACTCAGAGAGGCATGCAAACCGTTCTTGAGGTGTGAAATGGAAGCCACATATTTCAAGCTTTGTGCAGGCTGGAAAGTACTGCTCTGAGGTTAACTTAATTGACATGGAGCAGGGCAAGGTGAAAGGTGATTGTACTCCAGGGGACACGTAGAGAAGTGTAGGCATTCTTAGCTCTGAAAACTTGTGGGAGTGAGCTGTGGGTAGATTTAAAATGGAATGCACAGGGAAATGGAGGAACAGAGAGACCAGATGACTTTCAAGGGATTTTCATGATATGCTTTCATAACTGAGCTACAGGAAAATATTGATGTTTATTGCAAAGACAATATTGATAAGAAGCATTGCATAGTTCTTGTGGATGTGTTAAGCTTTTCTTGTGTTTCATCACTTGTATTGGTGATTTTATTCTGAGGATTGAATCAAAATAACTGCTATGCAATTGTATTTGAATATTCGAACACAATTCTGAACAGTTAGTCCATCAATAGGGATCACGATACACTTTCCCAAGAAAAAAGATCAAAGGAGACGCATAGACAGTGGGATCTAGGCTCCAGGGAAAGTTTTGGATAAATGTCTTGCCTGTGAGTCACCTAACAGAAACTGATGGGTTAGTCTGGGTATCTTGCACTACCATTTCAGCTGGACCTGTGGTCCGAAGCCACACATCAGAGATAGCCTTCACCAATTAAAAATACCGCTTAGCATAAAAAAGTGGGGCAAAAGACTAAGTGAAATGCTTCCTACTTTGTTACCTTATTTTTTGGCACTTAATTTGTAATCACACTCCATAACTAGATACTTTTTGTATAACTACTGTTGTAGTTTTAAATATATAGCATATATTTATGCTAATAAATAGCATTATTAGCATACTAATGCAGACTAGAATTAAATAATTTATTATTCAACCATAAACATTTTAAAGGTACCTTTAGATGTTTAAGAAAGGAAACAGTTCACGCTAAATTATGGATCCTCAATGCTTTCACCCTGGAAGGACCTTTCTCACTGAGTAATATTGTAAAGTATGATAAAAGTGGAAACAAAGAAGGGTGTTAATAGCATTGAAGTCAAAACACAGACCAAGCCTTGACACATCATTTTGTGTACTCATTTTGTTTTATTGGCCAAAGGAGCTCTTTCCTTTTATCTTAATTTAAAACAGATTTTTTACCCCTGAGTTAAAAGTTTTTAGTGAGGTTTTTAAGTAACTGCTGGTGTAGGAGTTTGATAAATAAAATGAATGGCAGTACATCACTTGTAACCTCTGCTTGTTTGCTTTTTTTTAATGTAGACTTTAATAAATGTAGATAGATTTACTTGGCCGGGTATCCACCTTGTAGTTCCAGAAAGAACAATTCACTCCACAAGTCCAGAATTAGAAGATGACAACCTCTTTGATATTTTAAACTTGAAATGCATTTACCAGTTATTTAGAAAATACAAAGGAAACAGGCAGCTGAAGGAGCTTCCTCAGATTCAGTTTTGGGTTCTCAAGATTTTCCTTTCCTTTTTTTTACACTACTGCAAAGCAAAGTAACTTTAATAGCATAAATTCAGACTTACAGTAGTACGAGAAAACAAAAAATAAACCCAAGCAGATTCACATTTGTTTTCACTGGAATACAGGAAGGTAAGCTGACCTTACGAGTCAGCTGGAGTTGATGCCCAAAGGATACATATAGTTTTATGTGTTTGCAGTGCATATGAGTATGACAGGATTTGTATGTGCTCTGTCAACCCTCCCATGAATAATTCTTGCTATAAGCAATGTCACAGCATATGACCTGTGATGGCTTTTGAAGTAAATGAGAGCAGTACTTTCAAGATGTGCTTGAATTTCTTCCATGTCACCAGCATTTGGTAACATCACACATACCTCTGTCCTTCTAGAAGTCAAGTACGGTTTTTGCAAGTAGATAAATATTTCCTGACTCTTTCAATGCAGTGTGCATATTAGCTATTATTCTGATTCATATTCTTCCTTGTCCCTTCCTGCAAAAAAGCACATATAAGTGGAAGCTAGCTACTCATAAAAACTGATGGTTTGAAAAACTTAATGTGAGTTTATTTAGAATTAACAATTATTATTAAAGTACTCTCATTCCTATTATATACGTAATACAGATATCACATTAAAGACATCCCTCACTATATAAAAATTAAGACACACCGCAACAGGAATTTTTAGCATTATTATTCTGTCTATAAAATCTGTAAATCATGTCCATATGCCTAAAAATCAAGTCATGCTGAACACAGTAATAAAAGGCTTTTCGAACTTCAAAGAGGACATTCCACTGCTCAATAACCTTCTCTCTAAGAAGGTCATTTAGTCATAGGTTAAGAGCTAAGGACATCAGTCAAAAAACAGATCTACTATGAATTTTATATATCTCATTTAATTTTTCTGAATTGTTATATTAAATACCTTAATTTAAAGTCAATCTGATGTATCACTATGAAAGATAACATAAAGCATTTCTATTTTAAAGTTTGTTGAATATTTTTTAATAGAAAGTCCAGAATTTTGCCAACAAAATAACATTGAACTTTTGTAAATCCCCACCAAAATCTAATTATCTGCATGTGTTTGCATCTTCACCTAGACCCTCTTTTTAGGTCTGGTCTTCCATGTAAAGGATATATGGCTATGCCACATAGTTAGCAACATCCGAATCTCCCTGGGGTTGTGGCAATGAAGGCCATCACACAGCACTGTCATTCACAGCTCTGTGCTTAAATTCTTGAGCTTTCCCACGTAGGATTTCAGCAATGGTTACAAATATGCATGTATGCTCTTGCTTTGGTAATTTTCTAATGATTAAGAGAGTAGGGTGGCAAAGAGCAGCACCCTGTGATACAGAGATTGGCACAAGCCCTTAGGAGCAGATGATCTGCTTGGACAGGAATTTATTGTAAAAGAAATACGCTGTAAGATGCCTGTAGGTTGCACCAGAGCTGACAATCCTGCTTGAACCATGAAGTATATTCATAAGGCTTCTGGAAATTAGGGCTGAGAACCTCTAAGGAGAATTGAAGTTATAAACTAGATAAAAACCTGTGTGTTGGCTTCTTAGGCCACTCTTGTTAGTGAATGCCACCACAAGCAGTTTGTTTTTCCATCTTCACAGTAAGCCTAAGAACTGCTCTTAGTCCACAAGATTTTGGGCACATTGCTCTTGCAAAGTCGAAATCCCTCACAGGTAGAAGAACATGTAGGGGATTAAATTCGGTGAAAATAACACTGAATTTTACATTGACCTCCAGGTGTGTTTTTGATGATCACACATTCTCTGTTGCTTGAGCATGTTTGTCTCTGTCCTGGTTTCAGCTGGGATAGAGTTAACTTTCTTCTTAGTAGATGGTACAGTGCTGTGTATTGTTTTTAGTATGAAAATGATATTGATAACACACTGATGTTTTGACTATTGCTAAGTAGTGTTTACTCTAAATCAAGGACTTTTCAATTTCCCGTGCTCTGACAATTCTATCCCATTCCATAGAATGTCATGCCCAGTATATAAACTGGGGGAGTAGGGAAGGGGAGTGCTCATCACCACTGGGATGGACAGGGCATCAGTCAGTGGGTGGTGAGCAATTGTGTTGTACATCATTTATGTTTCTTGGGTTTTATTCCTCTCTCTCTTTCTTTTCCATTACAACTACTGCTAGTAGTAACATTATTATTACTGTTGTTGTGGTAGCTGTTATATTTTATTTTGTTTCAATTATCAAATTGCTCTTACCTCAAACCCTGAGGTTTACCTTTTCTTTCCAAATCTCCCCACTAAGTTGGTGGTAGGGCAAATGAGTTGTGTGGTACTTAATGACCAGCTGGGGTTAAGCCACAACAATATCAAAAAAATATTTGCCTAAGTGTTTAACAAAGTGATCCACAAGATTTAAGAGCAAAATGTTGAGGTTAATGGTTAAATTCACCCAGAGGCTTGGACTGAAAGAAGCCTATGGATACAGCAAGATCTCATCTCACTCCGTCCCACTGGGATTCAGTCCTGCATTGAACATCCAGGCACAGGTCTGTTTTTCAGTGGAATGGCGAAGTCTGGAAAACCTCAGAGCAGGGTTCACAGTGGTGGTTAGTGATGGTACCTTTCCAGCCTGGTATCCTAATGACCACTGTAATCTCCTGGAGTTTAGGTGGTTCATGTTCAAGTCCTTCTCTGTGTCTGTGAGAAAAGCTTTGGAACATAGTTTTCAGCCCCTCAGTGACTGCTTTATTTGAGAGCCTTCTGGGGTTGAAGCAGACTTTATTGTCTCTCAGGTAACAGCAATTCAGTTTTGAAAAATGAAGTTAATATATTCACTGGTCAGGACAGAAAACCAAGGAAACCTCTACAGATCAACACTGACAAGACTCAGATGCAGTTGATACAGCATTCCAGTTGCCAAACTCCAGGTTTTGCTAGGAAATGTAAGCGCTTGATTTCTTTCCACAGAATTTAGCTTTACAGATACTTTTGTGTGGTTTTGCATAAAGATATATTTTTACTCCATATACCTCTGGTGCTACCAGTTAAGTGTCAGGTTTGCCTCTGCAGCTCCCTGGCTTTCTGAGGAGTGTGCTACTGGTGTAGTTTATTGGCAACACAGCCATTTGGTCAGGGTGGTCTCAGATGAAACAGAAGTGATGGGGCAGTTCATTCCTTTTATGGACCCCTGTGCTCAGGGACCTTACCACCACACACATATGTTTGAATTCAGAGCCTCTTGGAGGAGCAGGAGAGATATAAGGGTGTGCTTGTGCAGCCAGGTTGCTTCACCTGGTGTTGCACTGGGATCACCTTCCCCTGCTTGTCCATGCAGAGTTCATGCTGGTGGCACATGTCCTTTGCTCTGGAGGAACATCCACATGAGGCAGGCCCAGAGCAGCCCAGGAGGTAACCCTGCTGCAGGGGCTCCATCCAGTGTGCTCACAGGTCAGACTATGCTGCTCAGTCAGAGGATCCCAGGCCAGTTCACACAACAGGTAGCACAAACTGCCTGCAGGTTTGTTTGCCCAGACCTAGGTCCCAGGTGGCTTAGGAGGCACTCACACCACTCAGGATCAAATCCTAAATGCCTTACTGAGACTAAAGGCATGTTAAATTGTTTGGTGCTTTGTCCAGCCGTTCAAACAATCTTACAGGATTTAGCTCTAATTTTATTTTAAAGCAATCTATTTTTCCTATATGAATACAAAAAAAAAAGAATCTTAGTTGCACATCAGAAATCCATTTCCTGTTCTCTGTGTTGTGTCAAACATTCCATCTCTCTAGCATTTATTTCATATACTCTATTCCCTTTGTTCACAGTGCAGTGTAGAACTGGAGAATTCAGCAACTGGGAAAAAAACATACAGATGTCAAGAATATCACTTCCAGTTCAGGATTATTGCTCATAATATTTTGTCTGGACTATCTCACACCAGACTTCAGTGGCTCAGAAAATAATACTACCCTTGTACCTGATCTGGTTAAAGCACTGTTACTCAGGCCTCACACTGGGGAGAGGAATTTCAGTGCAAAGGAGATATTTTCATTGCGTGGTAGGCTAAAAGGAAAACCATCTTCTAGTGAACAGTGCTTTTCCAAAATTCACTGAAGAGTTAGTGCTAGTGTGCTGTTGTCCCCTTAGGAAGATTAATGCACTACACCAGGAACAAATAAATAAATCACACATGCTGTCAGGCAGACGTGGGAAAAAATGCTTCTTTTTTGCTGAAACTATTGGGTCAAGTGACCTTGTTTCAACCTGGATTTGGTCAGAAGCCAGTCTCTGTTGAACAAATGTAAGAAAACTGTACTTGAAATGGCTTTAGGGTTTTGCTTATTTTCTTTTTGTTGGGCAGAGTTTTAAAATAACAGAGAACAATCAAATCCACTCGAATAACTGATGTATTTATTTTCTTATATACACTTAAATATGGCACATCTGACAGTAGTTGTACAATAAACACAAAATTATAATCAAAGCTGGACAGTAGATCAAATAACTCAGTGCTGAACCTATTAGAAGCCAAATCCTGTACACTGAATTTCTGAAGAAAGTTTTACCCAGGAGCTGCATTAGCTAAGGATTCAAAGGCTAAGATTATCAAGTCTCAATTTCGGAATGACTGGCTGGAGACTGTGACTCTATTTCCAATACAGAGTTTCATCTTCCATAAGGTAACATGGAACTGGTACTTTCCAGTCTTTCTTCCATGCAGTCAGAAATTCATCAGCTGTTGTTACCTCTCAGAGAACAATTACCAGTGTCCCAGAGGATTCACTTGTAGTTAGTGATTACTCTAATAAATAAATGCAGACTGGATTAATTCTTCTGCTATTAATGTGGAAGATGTTCATGTTTACTATTGTTTGAAAGTCAGTGACAGCTACTTTGCGAAGCAGTGGATTTTCAAAGAATAGGAGAAGGTCAGTCAAGGAGTTTCTCTGCTTTGGGACCCATGAGAACCTCTCTTCTCCTTTGGACAACGACAGTGCCTGGAACACACTGGTTTGGCAGTTGGGCATGTTCTGGGTTGGGATGGACATCTGTCTTCACAACTGTTTGATAAAGGAGAAAGAACACAAAAGAGAAAACCATTTTAATATGAATTCTTCACTCATATTCCTCAATTTTTTCATCACTAAACACTGCTATGCTCCCTACACACTGTTTGGGAAAGTGTTGACATCCTACAACACAGGGAGACAAGAATTTGCTGCCTTGCAATTTTTGTCTACAGCAACATGTCTTACAATGGTCCATTAATCCAGAGTCATGACTTAAGTGATGCTTTCATTTCTTGAGAGTAGGGAAGTCTCAAGGGCCAGCACTGGATAGTGCTGCCCTCAAACTCTGCAAAGTAGCTTATCTCACTTCGTGATTCAGCTTTGCTCCTCCAGAAATACTGCACATGGAAGTCTGGCATTAAGGTCCTGTGTCCGGATTACCGTAATTTCTAGAAGCCAAATTTGTGTAAACAAATTATTACTTTGCTCCCCTCCCACCTCTCTGAAACACATAAATAACCAATTCTTTCATGTTCATTTTTAGCTCTGCTGATTGTTTTAGCTATTTTTATATTTGCCAACTATTTTGTGTTTGTCCTTGTTTTCAAAGCTGAACCTGAAGATGCAAAGGTTACTACTTCCACAGCATCTTCCCTGTGAATGAACCTATGAAGCCACTGAGAGTGGACCATGTGGGTGACCACTTAGTGAGCTGCAGCTCTGCCAAGGTACCCAGGAAAATTGGATGCTGACTACCCTTATATAAACTTTGAGACTAAGGTACTGCATGCTCCTGGGTCTCTACATGGGACCAAGACTTTCTGAAAAATTAGAAAAACTAACTAATGCATGAAAACAGGTGTTTTAAGAGGGCATTTTCTATTTGTGATTTGACACAGAAACCTCAAAACTAATAATACAAAAAGATTAGGGAAATTCATGGAGAATAGTAGCCCCAGAACAATTTTCCTGCTTCTCAGTGGAGTCAGAGCTGGTTGAGTGGATTTATATGTGTACAAAATTGCATCAAGTTTAGAAAATTACTAGCTCTGAGAACAAATTGGATAAGGAATGTGCTTTGTGCTCTGTGTGCAAATTTAGGGAGCCTTTGTCCCTAACCATCCATGAGATTGCCTTCAGCTGTTGCAGAGAACAGCTGTCATGTCATGGCTTCTGCCTACCTACAAGTACAAGACTCAGTATCTCACTGCAAAAACTAATGTCAGTTGTTGTACAGTTTTAATCATCATTCCCTAAAGATTAGCAAAAAAAAAGTAATAAGTATTAACAGTTGAATAGCGGCCTTGTCCAGATTTCTTTAAAATACAAATAAACCTTAGATTCCTTTTGTAAGGTAAGTATTGTAAATATAATCTCCATTATTATTATTATCTCCCTAACTTCAGCAAGGTATTTATCCCAAGTGGACCTCCTAGCCAATTCAGCACTTGCACCTCTGACATCTAGGCAAGCTAATTCAGGTCTTGCAGTGTAGACACTGAATGGCAAGGATCACTTACCTGCAGGTTTCAGCATGAAATATCTTGTGTTTTAGAGCACAGCTCTCCTGGCTCTCCCTACACAAATAGCAGCTGCAGTTCTCTTTACTTTGAAAGAAATCTGTGGGACACTTATGTCTACAGATGCATTCACAATTTTCTTCATCAAATTCCATATGTTGTCCACACATAGCCAGCTCAGCAAGAGGAGGGAGTCCTGCAATAGCACATACATCTTTTAGCAGTAAGGTTTACATGACTAAATCCTGCTTTTGAAGAGACTCTTTCTGTTCTCTATTCATTAGGACTCACACACGTACTTTCTGATAGATTCTAGACTTCACAATTGCTGTTGTAACTTCCCGTGCAGAAAAGGACTCTAGAGTATTGAGCTGATTATTTCACTCTATTCTAATACTGATATTTCTTGTGGGTTGAACCCAGCACAAAAAATTTTGGGGGATGTATACTACAAGAGCCTAGTGTTATGTTTTGGAATGCACAAATCTTTACTGGACAACAAGTTTTAAAAAGATAATCTCAAAAATTATTTAGTCTATACCCATGGCAAAAAGGCACATCCATGCAAACGACCATACCCACCACATGTGTACTTCACTATAGTCACTGCAGAAATTCTTCAGGAGTAATGCTATGTCTACTAGGGGGCAAGCTGGCCTAGCACTTCAACAAGGAGCACATTCATATTTGTCAAAGATGAAAGAAAATACTTTGTTTCAGAAAAAAGCACAGAAACAGCCAAGGGAACTCACTGTCTAATATCTTCCCTGAAAATGCACATCTGGAGTACAACATGAAGCTAATCCTTGCAAAAGGGGAACACATTTCATGAAAGCTTTATTAAAATGCAAGCAGCACATCCCTGGTTAAAGGTCATGGCATATAAGGTGTCATTGGGAAGGTAATTTCCTGTAGCTTTACAATTAGCTCTTGGATGTAACCTATGGAATGTGAAACGTAACCTGCACCTCTGCCATCTGATCCCTGATCTCAGTGGCTGGAAAAGGCTTGCATATTACTTGAAAGAAATTTTCATTATTATTTACTCGATGCTGAAAAACCAGTATCTCGACAGAATAAAACCTAAGGCCTGTTGAAAGGGAGGAGGGAGTCTGCCCAAAATTCTTGGAAGACAAACACTTTCCTTGGGGTGATAAAGCTTGGCATGTGTGAAGTGGTGTAGAGTGTTTTGATCTCACTTTGTTTCAACCTCAAAGACAGATTTTAAGTTATTTTGTCCCAGCCACTTGCCAAACACAATGTACTTCAGAGAATGATATTTTTTCTGAGGAAGTATCAAGTCTATGTCAACAAAGGCCATAATTCAACAAGCCACAGATTTTAATGCTCTGAGCTGACTTTACAAAATACTCTGATTTAAGAGGGCTCTGGCTATTCTCAGTCCTTCAGACTCATTCTGAAATACAGAGTGCTAATTCTTTCTTGACTGAAGAGTCTAATTTGTGTTTGACTGCCTAACGTGATGGTCAGAGGATCTTATCCAGAGTGAGAAAAGATCTAACAGAAACCACTATGCAAATTATTTCTTGCTTATTAACATTAGGGGATTGTAATCAGTAGACCAGTTTATGAGGTTATTTAACTTTATTTTAGTTTGCTATTCTAGAAATTGCTCGCCAGATTGATTTATTGTTGCCTTGGATGGTTTATTCTTTCTCTTGCTGCATGTAGCTTAAAGCACAAAGGCAAAGTTTCCTTCTCTGTCTGTTTCCTCTAGTGCTATGATCATGTTATTTTGACCAATACAATTTCCTGAGGAAAACAATTTTTAAAACTTTGCATAGGACTTGGAGAAAATTTAATTTCTCTTAATATTTATTGCTAGTAAGTATGTTTAGACTTACACAGTTACCACCCAGAATATTTCCTGCAAATTTCTTTGACAAATTAAAATTTTATAAGAGAAGGAGAGGAAGAAGGGGAGTTACTATTCTTCTACAAATTTTATCCTCTTCCATTTCCTTCCACAGACCTGAAGAAGTATACATACATACTCCTGAGTATGTAGGGTATATCAGTTTGGAAGATTCCTAAATAACTTAAGATTATCATTAAAAGTACTCAAATAATTTGAAAGGTTATATAATTTTTGCACTGACTACAGCTAACATGCAGGACTGGTTTTGCTTATCTTGTTCCTTATTAATTCTTTCCTTAAGAACTAAAAAAAAAAAAAAAATAATTAGTACCTGCCCCATGCAAAGTGTTCTAGGGAATTTTTTTTTCCTAGAGTTTAGAAGTTTTCCTGATGCCCATCATACAACTTAAGGTGCATGTGAAGTAAAAATTTGTACAGCCTACTTCACAAAATCTTATAAATGCTTTCCGATGTCCTACTCAGGTTGCTAATATAGAGAGAGTAAAACATCCAAGAAAAGAACATTAGATGGGGGGAAGAATATGTTTATTTTCAGGTGAGTTTCCACACCATAATCCAAGTCTATTTAGGGATATACAATAAAAACTGTAACTCTCTCAATGAAAAAAAAAAAGTGAGAAGAAGACCAGAATGAGACACAAAGATCTTGGAGATAGTATGCAAAAGTGTCTCTTTGTCATTTCATCTTTACCTTCTCGTCTGCTGGAGTGCTGTGTGTCTATAACACATTCACATTTGTCACTATCCCAGATCCATCCATTATGGCAAAATTTGTTGGTAAAGGGGCATCTAGAAGAAAAAGGAATTGAGATAGGAATTAAAACCAAAATAATTAGAGGCATCAGAGTCATTTGGCACAATGAGCCTGCTGGTGTGCTGGGTCTGCCACCTGTACCATGTGAAGGTCTGGCACCTGTGTGCATTACTGCTGCAAACAGAAAGGATTGGGTCTGGGTGGTTCTGCTGATAGGGTGGACCTCTCTGGCTCGCAGCAACACAAGAAGAAAGTTCAGCACCTATTTCAGGTTACAGCCTTAGGAAACAGCTACAGTTTTGTAGCTTCACTTTTCCATAAAACAGCTTTACCCCAGGCAGGGTGGTCTTTGTCCTGCAGTATTCATGTCATGTAACTTTATTCAATTTTGCCTTGCTGCCAGAAGGTTAAGCTCCAGTTTAAATTTGTCCATGCTCATGGATACACAGGGGACTATTTCAGTGTCAGACGGACAGATTGACTTTCAGGCCCTTTGCTCTGGGAGGGGAACTCACAAACTGAAAAAAGACTCAGGTTCTTCTGTATTTGTCAAGAAAGAGTATTTGGAGTGACCAGCAGGCTGAGGGAGGGCTGGAGTGGCTTTGCTGAAATGACACCTCTCCCCACCGTGATGTCCAACTGAAGGGCAGTGATGGGGACAAGCCGAATGCAGGGCATGACAGAGCCTTTCGAGCTGACTTCCAGTAAGTCACTCAAGCTGTTTGAGTTTCTAGAGTCTTTGTTTAATTTATGTAGCCTTTTTTCACCAGGAGTACTAGTATTTTATGCCATATTTTGGAGTGAGATGTGAGGTCACTTTTCTCCAGTCCATGAGCCCAACAGATGCAAACCAAGACTGGATCAAAAAGTGAAAAGCCACGATTCACTTTGATTCTGACCTTACGTGCCACAAGGTATGGCAGAGGGCTTTAGCTTGAGCACAGAACTCAGGGTGCCCAGGGTAAATAACACACGAGCAGAGTTGCTGTGTCAGGCTGAAAACATCTGTGCACACATACCCAAATAGCTCCAGTGGAACATAATGCTGATATGAGCACTTGGGGTCCCTGCTCAAGAACCTAAATGTCTTAGTGACTCCAGAGGCTGCTGAACTGGCCTACAGTTTATTGGATTCTGATGTCCATTCACTTAAAATCCACATGGTTTAAGTGAACTTTCTGACCCTGAGTGATAATCAAGTCATTCGGAAAAACTATTGGGATAACAGAAAGATAATGGACCATTATAACATGCAAATCAGGGCAAAACAATTTCAACATGTGTAGAAGTTTGCAAATGAGGGAACTTACCCATCTTCTTCTGGGTACTGGACAGATCTTCGTATGATGGTGTACTGGTGGCGCTGGGTATTTGATGTACACTTGCAGGCTGTGTGATTGGCAATTTTGATGGGCACGGGCTCAGGAACACTTGTCAAGGGAACTGAGATCTCAAAGAGCTAGGTGGGATAAATAACATTTATTTTTTAGTTTCCATTATACAGTTAATATTTGGAGTTAAAAATAAATAAAAATCTCGTATTCTTTTCCACCATTTTTCCCACCCTTGCTCTTTTCTGGAGATAGTTACCATAAATATAAATGAGCAGAAGTGCACTGAGGGTTTTGAAGAGTCAGCAATGCCCACAAAAGTAGGAACTTGCCAAAATGGGTATTCTAGTGCTGTATTACAGCTATTAAACACCCAAGACTACTTAAAATTATTTGCAAGCAAAGACAAAAACCTCTTTTGGATGCTAGGGCCAAATGGGAAAGAGGTAGGTGTTGAGAACTTCATTCTTGGTTATATCATCAGTTGAATCTTTGGTGAGACAGAGACAGCTACTTAACTGTCCTTCGGTATAATCACAGTATGCATCTTTAGGGACCCAACTTTATCCTCACAGCCTCCTCAGAGAGGGAAGAAACAGGAGTAAATAGAGGAAAGTTCATTCTTCTTCAGCTGGGTTTCTGCAGGAAATCATCCTGGAAACATCTCTTTGTTGAATATAGCAGGAGCTTAAGGAACAAAGCAGCTTGCCTTCAGTGCATCCAAATTGTTAAGAGTGATCTTTGAGTAGGCCTGTGGAGACTCTTGTTCCTTGGGCAGCTATGTGTAGGAGCTGTTGAAGTGATCCACATTCCCTCTGCCCCTCAAACTAGCTTCCTCCCCATGGAAGCCAAAACATTGGGCACATCTTGTTGGGCCAACATGTTTTGGCTTAAAGCTGCATCCACCTGCAGGGACTGAGTATTCCTAAGCAGACTGCTTAGACATTAAAACTTAGGTGTTGCAGTGTCTAACTTTAGGTGGCATTAATATCCTTCAGTGGATATTTTAAACCAAAGGGAAAAAAATCCTCTCACTACTAGGGGAATATGGGAATAACTCCATTAGATGAATAAATCTGGACTGATGGTGGTGTATCCAGAAGTGGAACTTAGCTGGAGACTTTTGAGGGAATGCTTATTTTGAAGGATGCTAAAGGAATGTTACACACTGCAAAACTGCAGTTTTTCAACAAACTTATGAACTGCTGCTCAGAAAACACATAAATAAATAAATACTTTTTAGCCTGACCTAGCTCCCTGAGCTGATCAGATATCTTTTGTGTGTGGCCAACAGCTCATAACAGCTTTCTCCTTCTGGTGTGGAATGAAAGCAATTAATGAGCATTGACGCAAGAAGGACAGGCCCTGATTTATTTTACTCCAGCTATATTCCAGTAGAACCAGATACAGTGGAATTGCATTCC
The DNA here is from genome assembly GCA_013397815.1 of Aleadryas rufinucha. Classification (NCBI taxonomy): domain Eukaryota; kingdom Metazoa; phylum Chordata; class Aves; order Passeriformes; genus Aleadryas; species Aleadryas rufinucha. Next base: position 144,185 of record VZTH01010341.1, read on the forward strand.
AACAAACACAAAATAAATACAGAAGTGAATTGGACCTGCTCCCTGTGAGGGCTTCAATTTTCTTTTTGAAACAACTGGACTTGATCTTTGTTCTGATTTAAAGAAAAGTCTGTTTCATAAGTAGAATTTCATTTATTACGCCAAGTGAACTAGGAATGCACAAGGTGAAGGTTCATCAAAGAGGACCAGTCTCCTGTGCTTCATCTGTGGGTATGAATCATAGAATCATAGAAAAACTTGGTTGGAAGGAACCTTAAAGATCAGTTCCAACCCCTTACCCCCTCCCATGGGCAGGAGTGCCACCAACTAGACCATGTTGATGATGAAAAATTGATGGTTTCATCCACAGAGAGGATTGAAAGTGCTAAACTTGGAGCGCTGCTCAGTCACCCACTGGAGCAGGATATCTCTGTACATAGCCTCTAGTGGGAGTCTACAAGAAAGAGACTGTCTGGCTACTCTGTGCTCAGTTTTTGGCACTGGTCATTAAAACTTAGGTATCGCCTGTTGCACCTATTCAGTAATTGACTACTGGTTTAAGCCTTTCTTTCCCTAAGAGACATGTGATTTGGGACATTCAGATCCTGAGGCATGCTAATTAAGAGCATCTGGTTTCTCCTGATGAATATGTCTCCTTTTCTGACTTGCAAAATTGCAGATCCAAAATTATTAGCCAGCCTTCTTGCCAAGGACAGTAATGTTGAAAGGCAGTGACCCAACACAACAACATTTCTTGGGGTTAAACCTTGGATTCGGAGGATTCCTAGGAGATAATGCTCTCAAAGGGTCCCCAGTCCAAGTAACAATATATAAAAGAAAGATTACACTTTCGATTATCACATGAGCCTGCAGTCCCTTTCTCAGGACCTGATTTTCCATCTCTACACATATATAAACAATTTTTAATAATGCAACGTGAATGTAAAATGCTATTGCACACTCCTACATTCACTCCGCATGGATAAAAAATTAATTCTTCTGTTTGTTATGATAGTGCAGACAGATCTTTCATAACAGGATCTCAGGAACCAAACATCCTCCTTCCCCTCCTTTTTTGGTGAGCCAGGGTAAAAAGAAAACAGATGAGTAGCCTCATTTACCGTTTTCGACACGTAAGTTGTGCTTGTATTCATGCAGCTGAGACTCTCCTCATTGCAGCAGCCTCCACATCTGAACACATTCACACAGGGAGGCTTGAAAAATTTGTTGGTTGTTGTACCCAGCTCTTTGGCAACTTCCACGCAGGTTTCCCTTGGCACACACTGGGTCTTTTGCCATTCTTCATCTATGACTGGAGAAAACACCATTTTTATGAACAATCATGGCAAAGTTAAACCTCTTGATTAGTGAAGCAGAAGCATTATATAAATGAAAATGAAATTCTGGCAGTCCATTTGCACTTAATTGGATCAATTTGTGCTTATTTGGATCAATCTGAGGACCAGAGAGAATCTGAGTGCAAAATTATCCCAGTAACTCACACCAGCTGCACTGGCAGAGAGGTTGTTGCATTTATCTGCCTTTCGATGCAAATGACCAAAATCTCTGTTAATTCCAGCTGACTGCCTAGAGCTGCATTGATTTCCCTTAGCTGAGAGTCCCCAGCTCCACAGTGTCTATCCGACAAAGCTGCCCCACACCTTGTTCCCCTTTGCTCCAGGGTAGCCTTCCTTAGTGCCGTTTTATCCTCTCTGAGTGTGCCCCACCACGGACTCAGTAGAGCCTGGGCCTGAATGCAAAAGCACATTAATGATTAACAGATTCTGGTCAGAGGGTATTAGTACTCCTGGTGGATGTCAGCCAGAGAGCACCATTTCCAAAATGCCCAATGAAATCCAAGACAAACAGTTTCACACCTCAGTACCATCAGGGGGTTCAAGTCTGAATAACAGGAATATGAATTCAAGCGTGAGTTGTCTATTCAAAACACCGTGGCATCATTCAAACACTGAATTGTTGTAGACAGTAGACCAGGCTTGACTGATTTGTCAGATTCTGACTGTGAGAAGGAATAACGCATTAACTGCCTGAACCAGACAGAGAAAACAGTGACATCTACATAATACAGTCTTGAGTTTTGTCAAGAGGTAGCCCTCCTTTTTTTTGCCTTTTGCTTACTTGATTCAAGTTATGGAATTCCTCATGACTCATCAATGCTTATGCTTTAAGTTCTTCTTAAAATGATGAAAAACATTTTTCCTCTCTACCCCCTACATCAGGCTTCTGAAAGATGAAAAGCAACTCTTCTACTATTAGAAAATGCTCTCCCATTGCACTCCACTTCCCTACTATTGTAAAAGCAGTACCTACATTTACAGTGAAGTTCTGAAAAAGAAAAAATTCTGGAGTACATTTAACCTACATGCTATACCTCGCCTTCAGATGAACATCTATTTTTCTCATTCCTGACTTTCCTTTTGTTATTTTTAACTTTTTCTTCAGCTGACTTTGTATATTTAAATTATTTTGTTTATTCCTGCAAAGTCCTTCCACAGGGTTGATTTGCTCAGTTTTTCAGCCATGCAAAGAGTACAGGAAATAAGAGTTTGATGTCTGAATTGTGAAGAAGAGGCATAAATTAAGAGAAGAATAATCATTAAAATTAATAGAATTTTCTAGAGTAATGTTTGTCTATCAAAATCTAATCTAATCCTAACATTAAAATAGAAAACAAAGTGTTTGCCAAACTCATTAAGGTATGTGCATGTAATCCCTTCAGATGTCACTTCAATGAGCATAAGCAGCAATGACTTTTCCAGCTACACACATCTCACTTTATTGACCACTTCTTTAGGAGAACGGCTGTTACAGGAACTGGTCTCCAAGGAAGTGGGTGTCACATCTTGTTCAGAAGCCCCATGGTCACCCTGATCTTTTCTGTGACCAAGCACAGGGCAGTTGCTGAGAAAATTGGCCATGATACAGTCTCCAGCTTGAAAGTGCTGCAGTCCTTAGTGACTGAGCAGCTCAGGGGAGACTGTGGTTAGATGAAGTGACACAAACTTTCAGTGAATTCATTGTTAAAGCTTTAGAAAGGAGGAACAAAGTTCTGAATTTTCCCAGATGGAGTTTGGAGTGATGTGAAGATACTGAAGTAAAACAATGATGAGTCTTGACCCAGCCTTCTCATCAAAACATTTTATTAAAACAAAACAGATGCCCTTGGCAAAAAGGTCACTGCTTAATGACTGGAAAGGGTGTGGGAAAGAAATACATGTTTATGGGCTTGTTTTTTTAAAAGGAGTTTGAGTACCTTGAACATATTTATATATTAAAACAAAAGTAGGTTCTGTCCTGGGATAATTCCACTTTGAATGGAAGAATGGAGAAGATGGCCCAATGGGCTTTTTTTAAACTTGAATTTCAGCAACTTGACTTTTAAAGAGAAAGCTGACATCTCTATGTCTAGAGTTAGACTTTCAAAGGGAAAATAAGAAGAAACCTAATAGCTGTTCCAAACAGAAAACTGTATCTATAGGACCATAGTAAAATAGAGCCATAGAACAGTTTCATATGAAAGGAACATTAAAGATCATCTAATTCCAACCCCACAGCCGTGGGCAGGAACACCTTCCTCTAGAGCAGGATGCTTAGTGTTCCATCCAGCCTGGCCTTGAACACTTCCAGGGATGGGTCATCCACAGCTTCTCTGGGCAACCTGCTCCAGTGCCTTCCTAATACCTAATCTAAACTTACTCTCTTTCAGTTTAAAGCCATTCCCATCACTGCATGTCCTTGGGAAAAGTCCCTCTCCAGCTCTCTTGTAGCTCCCTCTTAGGTACTGGAAGGCTGCAATTAGATCTCAGTGGAGCCTTCTCTTCTCCAGGCTGAACAGCCCCAACTCTCTTAGCCTGAGTTCACAGGAGAGGTGCTCCAGCCCTGTGACCATATCAAATTAGCCACAGCACACTAAATGGCATAGTGACATTATTACCTGAACATTATTTACATTATAAATATTAAGTTACATTGTTCTTCCATTGAATTTCAGTATGCTCTGTCTCAGTAACATTTAATAACATTCCCTGTTGTCATGCTGTTTGGACAAAAGGGATATTTTAATTTTGCAGAAATGTTGGTGTTCCCTAAATGTGCAATAGTGAGTAGAGGATTACAGCACCTGACTCTGGGTACTCCTTCTAATAACTCTATGGATTTTTAATGTTGCTGAGTAGAATTATAAAGGTATGTAAGCAAAATGCTTATCACTATTAAAAGCTGTCTTAATTGTTCTTCATGTGTGTATTTGTTTTATCTTTTGTCTGTACAAAATTTCTGTGAAAACTGTAAAGCCATGCCTGTGATATGAAAACCCTCTTCAGACAGGCACTTGTATATGCATTTCTGTGTTGTGGCTCAGAGAAGCAATTTAAAGCCTTTGCTCAGACATAATTTAGTTGAGTAATGGTGTGTGAATGTGGCTGGAGTTGTTGTAAAAGTGATATTAGAACAGGATCAGCAATATCTGATTTCCCAAAAGGAAATTGATACGATAATATCATGTCAGGGTAAAGACAACAAAAAGATTATCTCAGCCTGTCCTTCATTGGGCAACAGTTTAGCTTTGCTGTAGGATGTCCATTTGCTAGACAAAAATATGGTAACTGATCCTTTGTTTTATATCCATGAATATGTAATGCCTCTTGAGCAGCACAGCTACAAGGAATATTCATTCTTGCTCCAGATGAGGGAGTAGGTTGTGATTCTCCACTTTCAGTTGCTGGTTGGTTGCTCAAGGTCTACTTTTCTCTGGAGAAACTTCCTCAAACAGATCGAGGTTAAGACAACACCTTCCTTCTCTCAATTTCCACACAGACACTGCTGCTGGTGCAGTGCCTTATATCAGAGCACACTTAATAAAAAAGAGATTTCTATGCCTGCAGTAAAGTTCATTCATTTCTGTCTGCAAGCAAGTTCTGAGATGCAGCACAATGCTGCTGTCCAGCCCCTCAGCCAGTCATTCTGACCTGTTTTTTGTACATTGGCTTCTCTTTCTCTTGTGGACTGACAAATCCCTGCTCAGTCCATCTTCCCTTTGGAGAGTATGCAGAGAACAATAAGCCTGTTTTGGCCATGAAACAGGGAGGTGTACTCGGGCTGTTGTCTGACATTTTTTATACTAAGTCATTTTCCAGTAATGCCTTGTTGTTTCCAGTATGGGTGTATTCTAGGAACCCCCTTACTTACTTAACAGTTTATTGCACAAAATCAGGGAGGGGTCTTGAAGCTGAGATGAGACTTGGCCTCAAACCTGCACCTACCTTTCAGTGTGTCGATATCATAGAATGCAGCAGCAAATCTGGTAGAGCGATGTGAAGCAGAGCGGGAGTCTAAGTTGGCCAGGCTCTTGAGTTTCAGCCGGCATTTCCACAGCTTCCAGTCCTCAGAGTGAGTGATGTGAAGCAGCTCTTCCAGGCTGGATGCTCTCCTAATCTGCTGTTCTGACCTCTCCAATGCTGACAGAGATGTCCTCTGGAAGGAAAGGGGGAAGTCAGAAAGCCAGTACTTGACAGCCTGTCCCCAGGGCAGCACGTGGAGCACTTGTACCAGAAGGCAGCACGTTACTGAGGACATCTGAGTAGCTGGGAAAACAGCAGCACACAGAGATGTCCCAGGCTTTGACAGTGCTCGGCACCAGACTGATCTGCAGGATCTGTGCCCACATAAATTTAGACGGGGAGATACCCACTTCTTCACCCTCTTCATCACAGCCCTCAGAACTATTTGACAAATGCAGACTTTACTGTGTCCCTGGTGTCCAGGGAACCTGGTAGACACAGATCACATCACTGCTGTGCCTGAGCTGGCCAGTCATGCCAGAGTGAATCCCAGGTCACCCTACAGGCAATCTGAATCAGTTCAGCTGGTGAGCCCAGCCCATGTGCCTCTGCAACAAGCCACCTCCCGTGCCAAACCTCTGGTTCCAGCTGTGAGACACCACTGCAGGCTCAGGTGATACAGCTGGAAGCTGCACTAATTATGAGGGCCCATCCATATGGCAGGCAAACACAAGATTCAACATGCTGCAAAAGGCAGGATGCATCTGCCATCTCCCATCCTGACTATGCTTGGGTCATCCCCAAATCAGCCAGCATGGCCTCATGTCCAGCCTCAGGGCTGCGGCTGTGCAGCAGCATTAGCACAGTCACTGCATTTTCCACCTGTGTGATGTTCATGACCACTCTGCTGCCACTGGAGAAAACTCCCTACAAAGATCTACACCATCAGTTTGAAGTTAATATTCACTTTAAAAATACCTGTGTAACATTTAATATTGCACAGAATCCTGTAACAATACTGCTTTCTTTGGCTGCTGCTTTCTGACATCTGTGTTTGTGCCTTTATCAAGGCATTGAGTATTTATTTCCACTGACTCACCAGATCTGCTGAAAACATTGTCTCCAACACAAGAAAGAGGTTATCTTTGTAAAGGTCTGTGTTGCACTGGGCTGGTGCTCTCTTAGCTGTACTCTCTGGTCACACAGTGAACTCTATTTTTTGACTTGCAAATAAAGGGCTGCAGTGCCAGCTGTCAGAAATCAAATTCCATCTCTTTAAAGCAAAGCTGTAGTACAAGAGGCTGTCGATGAGGTGTGTTGCAGACAGCAGTCTGAGCCAGTAGCGAGTGAGTGCTCTGTATAGGACTGGGGAAGGGGTGAGGGAAAGGGCCACCTATAACAGGAAGATTTTTAGATGAGATCTGAAATCCAAGCACTGAGTGCATCTGTTACTTGTTATGAAAACATCTGTGGCATTTATTTTGCAACAATACAGATGTTAGCCTGTACACATGGGCCAAGTTCGTTTTTGGGTAATTACCTTCCACTGACCTAAAATTCCCTAAGTAGGTGACTCAGAAAAAGTTATTTGCTCTCCTTTTATGCCCATACAGAACATTATATTGTGCTCTAGAAAGTTGCCATGTTTCATTACAGAGATGGCTGCTTCATAGGTGAATGATTTCTCATGCATTTCATATGTGGTAAAAACTGAAAACCCCATCTCAATACTTATGGACAAATATCTCAGAAGGAATGTGAACACTTAGCACCAGCAACTGAATTTCAAGACAGTTTTGCAAGCAAGATACCCAGAATTTTGCTGATCCAGGAAAGCTGAAATTCAGCTTAAGGTCAATGCGTCAAGACTTATTTGTTCTAAGAACCGCAGCCTATGTTCACTCCCATTCACAAACTGTCTCCTTGGTCTTGCAAAACATGAGAGTGTAGGACCAGCACTGGCATGGTAATGGGACCAAAGATATCAAAACTGAACTCTATTAAGCATTAACTTTTTTCCTGTCTCTTTGTGGTAAAAAAAAAAAGTTCTAGCTGAATCAGCATCCAAGATTTCTAAACTAGATTGAATTTACAGACAACCTGTAAAATGAGATTATAGCATTCTGGAACTTAGAAGATATATCCCTGCACTTCTTGTACGAGTCAGCAGTTTGGGAAGACTAGCTTCTCAATTTCTTTTACTTATTTATCAAGAGGTTTTATTAGTCATAGAATAATAGAATGTTAAGGTTGGAAAAGACCTCTAAGATCATCAAGTACAACCATCAACCCAGCACCACTGCTGTGTTCACCACTAAACCAAGCCCTGATATTATATGAGCAAAATAAGGTTTAAACCAAAGATGAATGAGTATAGAAAAAGTAGCAATGCCTCCTCATGGTAAGTAAAGATCACTGATTTTATTTAAAGCAAGAATTTGTACTGTTTTAAGGACTTTTTAATTTTTAAAGCTACACAAATTCCATAATGTGAACTGAACACACTGAAATTAACAAACTTTATGCCTTCACAAGTACTAATATATAGAAGAGTCATTAGTAGAGGTCATTTCTATACAAAAAAAATGCATCTCCAATAGGATTTGAATTCTGGCAATTAAAAAAGCCACGTCTGGTGTCAATGCATAATAGTGGTACTGGCAAAACCTGCCTATGTATTCAGATTGTTCCTTTTCTTACTGCTTTTCATATATTGGCAATTGGAGGGTATGGTCAAAGGAAATGAAGGAGCAGTGCTCATTGCAGAACTGCCTCTGCAGTCATCAGAAATGTGTCCTAATTAACCTAACCATCATCATCCAAAACTCACATAGAGTTACCACTTCTATGTCAGGTCCAGCTCTGCTCAACACTGCCTGAGCTATTCAATCCTGAAGTGAACCTGTGTCCCCTTCTCTCATCATGTTTCCTAACACCTATCCAAGCGCTGCAGTTTGATGGGATCACTTTTTGCCCACCATGGTAACACAAGAATAATTGAATTCCTTCTTCTTCTATTTGAGTTCTTCCTGGAGGGAACACATTTTGCAGCTGAATTTTTAACTCCTTCACAAGATTCCCTATCCAGTACAGAATTTCCTGATGCCCTTTCCCATAACTACAGCACTGAGATAAAGTACGGTCTTTGCCTCTGAGCATTGCTAACACCAGGCAAGATGGTGATCTGAAGGCACTGCTGGTGTTTAAGGGAGGTCTGAATCTCAAGTAGTTGCAGGTTTTTACAGTGGGGACATCTATTTTGTTTATGAGCTAGTTACCCTGAGCTCCTTCTGTAGCAAAGACAGAGAAATAGAGACACTTCTAGAGCATGATTCATTTGAAGTCACACTGAAAGTATTTTTGCTGGGTGACCAGCAAGGCCAGGCTCACCAGATCACAAGAGGTATCAGTATAGTAGATCTTTGGTCAAACATATCTCAACCCAGCTGTCTAGGGTATAAAACATCTGAAAAGAAGCACTGAATTTTCCTCCAATCTTGCTAAGTGTCAAAACAGGAACAGTGAAAAGCCCCTTATATGTTTCTTTTGATGCGTTTGAGACTACTGCAATGCTCTAATTTAAAATGTTGTTCTAAAAGCTTGCTAGAGCACACAGCAGACAGTTAAGCAACCAGAAGGATGTCCTCATTGTCATACACTTTGATCATAGACGTGGCTGTGCACAACTTAAAAACATTTGAAAGTAAAAGCTTAAAAAATGAAAAGTGTAGAAGGTGCATCAGCTCCCTTGGCAGGACAAAGCCCTACAGCCTGAACAGCTTCTGCTGGCCACCCTCTTCCTACAGCACAGCAGCACCAAATAGTGCATTGTCATGAAGTCTTTCCAAAGCATTCATTTCTGGTCATCCTATTTTGAAAAGGACAGCACCAAATAAAAACACAGAGCCTCTTATGGTCTCAGATCATGCCATGGATGAAGTGCCGTAGGGCACCATGCAGATGTGGAGAGTTCTTTCATATACTGCTGTTCAAATTCAAGCCCTGTTTAGATACAGACATGCTCTGGCTGACTAAAAAGGCCTTCTTCAAAGAGTGCAGCTTTGGACAGAAATGTGAATAAAGGTTTCAAAATGTGAAACTGGAGGAGGGTATTAGATTCAACAGAGTCCCAAACTTACCTGTTGTGTGATCTAGGACTTTATGCCCTCTCACAGAGATAGCAAGTGGACAGCAGTTAAAACTAGCATTTGATCAGGAGGGAAAATCCTCACTCAGCCACAGAGCAGGGGAAAGATACATAGATGTCAAACTGACATTTCACTGACATTTCTGGGAGATCCAGCTCCTCGCAAAAAGCAAGAGGAACAGAACCATTGACTGTCTGCTTCTCCTGACTGTAGCCATCTGCACATGCTGTTTCCCACTTTTCAGATATTCCTACCTCCCTTTTTCAGTCTTTCTCTGGTAACTACCATCCTTCCTTCCAGGTTCCCCTCTCATTCTCCACTCTGCTCTCAACATCTTGAACTGCTTGGATCCCACTGTGCTTTTATGTTGTTTATTTTCACTTCTTTCCCCAAATTCTGCTAGGTGGGAGTCTAATGAAACCTATTGAGATGCTCAGCCTCCTGGTCCAGAGGAACATAGATTTTTTTCCCTTCCATGCCCTCATCCAACTTTCCTTTCCATTGACACAGATTTTAGTAGTCAGCTGAGGTGAGCTGTCACCATTGTGGAAGTTGTTGGTTGTAATGATTGCAACCAAGATGTGGAGCAGACCTTCACTGCACTTGGCATGGTGCACATAGGGAACAAAATTATGAACTCTGGCCCCAGAAAGCTTAAAATATGCATTAAAGACCTGAGAGAAAAACAAATTAGACAAGGAGTCATTGGGAAAGGGCCACAGCAATGTCATTTGCATGCTCCCAAAATGGAAAAATTACCTGTGGAGCCATATCACTGGAAAGCTCAAGCTTTCAGTACCCATCAATGCACACCCCATAGTTCACCAAAGACATAATGCTATTCCCTGTGAGAAATGTTTGAGTAGAATTTATCAATAACAAATATCAAAGTAGTAGGTTTAAGTAGTTTATTCTTATCTCCTCAGTTTGCCGCTGCTCTTAATGTCATTTTTCTAAGTATCTTATCTAAAAATGGATCCTGTTCCCCAAGATAAAAACCAGATTCATAATTAAATGAAGTTGCATGTTTTTCAAAACACTGACCTCTCATATGTTCCAAAATTATTCTTCAATTCAAAGAGGAATATCTGTTTTCCTCTATTTTGGCTATGAACAATTATCAGGAAATGATAATGCAAGTTAGCATTGTGATTTTTGGATAATTACAACTCTTGTCCTTCCAAAAGAAACAATAATTGGCTATCTGTCTTGTTCCTAGCAATCTTAGATGCCAGAAAAACCCTAAAAGTAGTCAGCATTGGAAAGGAACAAGAGAAAAAGCAGTGATACATTCAGTGGCCTTTCCCGCCTTGGACACTGACGAAGATCAGACACTGAGTTCATTTCCCCACTGATTTATGCTAGTCCAGTGTTTAGCTTATGCATCATGTCATACAGATTCACAATCCCACAGACAGCCTGCACTGCTCAAACTGGGCTCTTTCTTGAGCATTACTATTGATCTTAACCTGTCAGGGTCTGCAGCTCTGCAGTTCGTACCTTTTCTCCATCGTTGACAAGTTCCTAGGTTTCCTGCTTAGTTAAAATACATCAAAATGATGTCTAAGAAAGCCAGCAGCACCCACCTTTGCAGAACTCCTTTTTTTTTGCATGTGCTGCTCTTTTCAGCCTGACACAGGTGGTCTTTGCATTAATGCTGTGTTTCAAGACCTCCTGAAGGTATTTTGAACAACAAAGGAAAGATGTGGAGTACAACAGTAAAAAAAAAAGGCCTGCTAAGGTCCTAAATTTATTTGAGGACCCATAGCATAAATAAATAAATGTGAAGTTGTATTTAAGAAAGCAGATGCATGAATGATCTGCATTGATGCAGATGAATAATATTTTGTGTGCATGAGAAGGCAAAAACAAAAAATTGATTGAAATTCATATTTTGCTCAATCTGCCCGCATTTCACTCTGTACTCAAGCACACTCACAGACCCAGGAGATACATCCTGAAAGCTTTACACATATGACTACTTTCCTTAAGCCCCAGCCTCACAGTCTTTCTCCACAGTAGGACATAAACCTCTGCTTAAAGCTAAACACGTGTAAGAACTCTTCCGATTAAGGAATGTTTTTCTGAACTGGGGTCAAGGATACTATCATGGCAAGTGCTGCATAAATACCAGTGGAAATTTTCAACATTACCACTGTGTCTGGGGCCAGGACAAATGATTAAGGAACCTCTCGATAACCTTGCACTGTTTTATGATCCATCCTCTCAGCAGCTAAGCAATAGAAAGAAGGTAACAGATTTATCTTGCCAGTGAAAGCAGATTGTAGCTGCATAGCACAGTGATGACTCTCTTAATGCCATTGTATCAAAAACTTGACCAAACAGGCTTAAGATAAGGTCAGACTAAAACTTTCAAAATTAACCAATCTGTGGGGTGGAAGTTTTGTCTCAAAGTGAGGGCACCTGAGCACAAGGAGTACTGGCAGCATGTGAGGACGTTTTGAACTTTTATGCCAGCGCAGTGTGCTTTACGCAGCTGTAGCAACTGCATTCAGTTCAAGAGAAGCCATGTAGAAGACAAAGACTTGATGCAACCAGAAGGTGAATTCCCCCTGTTCCAGTGCTGCCTGAAGGCTAATCTCAGAACTAGATTCAAACCAGTTTAAATACTAGGTAGTTGAGTCATCACCACATGAAAATACCAAGGAATTTTGCTTCTATGTATGCTACACCTGAAAACAACCTCCTTTTCTTCCATGGTGTATTCCCCAAGGTGTTTTTACCGCAGTATATAAGCTGATTATAGTTGCAGGTTCATCTTGTGGAGATAGAGTGTCTACAGCTCTCTGCCACCCCACAATTATCAAAAATAAAAATCTAATTCTGTGATTCTATTCACCCGAATGAATATGAACTATTTATCTGAGACTCCTCTTATAGATAATGGAGAAAAATAGGTCCACTGGGTGCATATTCATCTCATTCTAAAGCCTGTTGAATTAACTGTGCCTCCAAACTGCCTCTTCCTCTGCACTGATGTTGAAGGATGAATTGGCAGATCACCAGCTTAGCTGTAGTGAGGAGACCTGAATCCCACTCACCTGAGAGTAGTCAAATGAGATCAAATAACCTCTCCTAATCCAAAGCACGAGCAATTTACAAGGTACACAAATACAACCATCCAGGAAGTGCAACTGGACCAGGGTTAGAAGGACCTGGGACTGGCTGAAGGCCAGCACTGGCAGAGGAAAGCACTCCATTCCCTGCCTCAAAGCCACAGTGTAGTTGCCCAGCCATGCTGTGGCTCACAGCACACAGACTTTGAGTTGATGTGGCCAGGGAACTGCAAAGGAGTTCCCGTGGAAAAGCTTTGTTTTCTCTTGGCAGGAAAATGAAGCAGCTCCTGCCACTGTGAAGCCAACACAAAGAACTACATTTTCCTGGTAAGAATAACAAGCTTGTGTGGAGTTTTTGCAGTAAGAACTCTTTTGAGGGTTTTCATCATTATTAGTAGTATTTTTAGCATTATGCTGTCTCCTATGAGTTTGGAGTCAGGTGCAAACACAAAATAAAGAGATGATACCTAACCTGGTGTCTATAGCCAAAGTATAAGACAGAAGAAAAGAGATGAAGGCCTTCATCCAAAGAGAGTACCAAGGAAACACAGAAGATATTGCTCAGAGTGGTGGGCCATGATTTTGAGGTAGCAGGGGCTCAACCATTGCCAAATTTTATCATAACAAATATTGTCTATAATACATCTTGTATCCTTGGGGTGTTGCATAATGGGTAATAAAATAGTGAGAGAATCTTCTGCAGCTCGAAAACATGAGGCTCGGAGGAGTGACTTACAGCCCTATCAACAAGCAACTGCATCATCCCATAAATATCTATCATGAGGCATCTAACTCTGCCACGTCTGACACATATTAGCATGCAGTAATTTTATCATCACATTGTATTTCATTTCTGAGGAGAGAAAGAGCATTTACTTTTCAACAGCTCCAGTAAAATCATAATTTTGATTCTCTGTCAGCTAGGAACTTCTGGTATATGAAGTTGCATCCCTGATTGTATTCCCTCTGGAAGCATGATTGTACATTATTAGTGCACAAATAAGCTATTTTTAATTATAGTGAACATGACCACAGAGAGACAAAACAATTAGATATTTTGACTTCCTACTAAAATTGTTCTCTGAAACATGATGGGCTTGTCATGGGATATTTAAATGGCTATTACAGTCTTTGTCATCTCAGAAGCATGGATGAAATTTCAGGAGCTTGCAGTACTTCACTCTGCCTTCAAATGCTGTAAACAAATACTCAGATGTCTTCTAAAAATGTTTCATCTCTCTCAGTGCACTGCCTTGTCCAGACTGAACATTCATTTGATCATCACAGTTACAGCATTAGTAACCTGAAGGGGCATTCTGTTTATAGTGGGGACAAGTTTAGGCCCTGTGAGGCAAATTTCCAGCTGTCACTTTTTAAAAAGTGTGATTTCTCCAGTGAGAGCTGTATTGAAAGCATACAGCTATAATGTCCAAGTATATAACAAAACATATGCAAAGGGACGAAACTTCTGCCCTGAAAAAGCTCAAGGACTGAAGAGCAGGCACAGGAAAATTTTGCTTCCCTCACCCACAATCTGTGCAAAACTTCTCTGCAGTCTGCCTTGAGAGTTAGAGAGTGTTAGCCTTGGCCATGCATCCTCTCAGGAAAGGGTGACTGTGTGATCACACCACGTCATCCTGAAGTCCTGTGTGCCATGGATGCTGGAAGAGAAAGTGCACAGAACCCTGCCCTGTAGGAAGAGCAGTGTAGAGTTGCCAGAGCACAGAAAGAAGGACTGACACATATGTGATGAGTGGGTTTGGGAGGAACATAAAATGGTCAAACTAATAGTCTGGCAGGGAGTTGTACGAGGTGCCAGAGGGCTGGCAGGGAGACATTGACCTGAGACCACCACATTTATCGCTGATACATTTGTGATGTTTGAGGGCCTCTTTTGTTAAAACCTTGTCAGTACATTTTCTGACTGAGACATAAAACCAGGGGAGAAGGAATCTCTAGACAGCTCCCTCTCACGTCCAATGTGGTAAAATCTTCCTCCAGACACCACTTCTTGAGAATCTGTCTTCTTCGGCCTCAGTTTTACTTCCAATAAAGGAGACCTAATTACCTGGTTTTTAAACTTGGTGGTCAAGGTGGTGATAAAACAGCTTCTACTTTAGCTGAAAATGATATGTTTTCACAAGTAAATCATATTAACTACTCTGTGGCTTCAAGAGAACAGCTGTTTTATATTTTCAATGACCTTTTGAACTAGAATAGATCTTTTGTGGTGCTACAACAAACAAATCAGGCTTCTTGCACTTTAGTAGCATGCTTACATTATAAAAATCCTTGGAGATGAGACATTTTGATTGCTGTATTCTCTCTTGAATAAACCAAAATATTGAAAGCAAATAACTGTAAACATCAGAATTGGACATGGTTTTGTGGAAGCATGAATCTCAGAATATTTCATATAATTTTTCATGTCCAAAGCAGAGACTAAAAATATTTTATCAAAATACCTCTCACAACTGTATACTTTTAGCCAGTTAAGTCTTGACACCAAAATGAGGCACTTTTTTTCCAGCCAGCAAACATTTTGAGTATCAGCTACAACTTTCATTAAACAGATGCTTCTTCCGACAGGCAAGTCTTTTGGCTCTCATGGGAAACATCCTCCAGTTGGGATTTTGAAGGTAACAACATCCACTGTACATCAGTTTGTTGGCAGTAATGGAAAAGCTGCAGGGGTAGATGAAAGAAAAGAGTTGGTCTGCTAAGGTATGGATTTTCTTCCTGTTCAAGCCTGGTCATCTACATTGAGAGTTTGCCTTTAGGTCCCTCCTACAGTGATCATACAAAGTATATTCCCTTAGTAAGTAAAAAACCACAGCTGATTTGTCATAAATTTCCAGTGTGGTAACTCACTGATATATGATAGCCTTGGGAGTCTTACAGTACATTTTCTGAACCTCTACTTGTATGCTTGTTCATATGGTCTTGCATTGCTGCAATGTGTTGAGGCAGATGTGCTGCTCAATACAGAGCACAACTAGAACATTATCACTTCACTGTAGACAAGGTTAGGTGCTGGCCTAACACTATTACAGGGTGCACACATCGAAAATAGCATATTAAATGTGTTTACAAAGAGTGCGTCCAGGCTGTAGTCAGTGTCTTGATATTTGTCCGTTCTTTGGAAGTCAGTGGGGTTTGGAGAGTGAGTTTGGAATGGTTCAGTAACACAGACCTCGATGAAATCAGATGACTATGTATTCTTTTAGTATTTGAAAATATTTTTTAATGTGATGAAGGGTCCTTCAGTTAGGGCTTTCACTGGTTTTTGGGTTTGCCCCAAGACACTTTAATAAATGTTTTGGAAGTGTGACTAGCCAATTGGACAGCTGGGTTTCAAAATGTCACTTCACAAAGCAAAGCCATTGCCAACACTGAATGAACTTATGTTACCCCAGTCACATGCACACATTTTCCTGGAATTGTAGTTTTTCTTGAGTAATATTTCCCTAGCAATTCAGAAAAGTATCCTAACGTGGTTTCTGAGTCACACTGCTAATTAAAGTGAAAAGTTTTGCCTGTCTTTATGGCACATTCTCCATGTGCGAAGTGACATATGATATAGTAACATGATGCAACTTTTTCGCAATTCAACACGACTCAAATAGAATTCCCTCCCCAGCGGCACTCAAACAGTGACCACACCGCAGTCGGTGACCATGAATTCTCAAACCCAACACAGCACGCTTCCCATGAAAGCATGGCTCAGGCAAGCCCATCCCGATATCCCAAGGGTGACGAAGGCAGTCACCCCTTTCCAAACCCATTCATGAGGTGCCCACACTGGCTTGCCAAATCCCACGAGTCCAGCTGCACCTTGCTTGTGCTCAGCACGGCTCTGTGGAAGCAGGAGGACCCTAGATGGCGTCCTACCACCAGCTGAGTGGCCACACATGTTAAATCACTTCTGGGGGGGAAATATAAAAAATACACAGCTGTCCTTCACAAAGGAAGGAAGCTGGATTTTTCTTAATGCAAGAAAACTGAAATAGCCTGTGCAGTTGTTCTGCTGTTCATTGATACAGAAGCCCATCTCTTTCGCGAGGATGTTAAAAAAAAAATTCTGCTTGGTCTTCCCATGGGCAAAGGGGGTCTGTGCAGCTGTGGTGGGGGCACTCAGCATTTTGTTTCCACTCCTCAAATTCCAACAGGGTGTAAGAAGATTTGCAAAGCAAGGTGGGGAGGTAGGAAGCAGGTGGAGAAGTAGATAAGGGAATGGCACATAGTGAGAGGAATAAGAAATTTCTCAGGAATAAGGGTTTCTGTAGGAAAATCAGATTTATTTCACTGCAGTATCATATCTCAGGTCATTTTTCCTCCTCAGTCATACAGTCATTTTTGGGACTACATCTCAAAGCCAAGTCCAAAAAAGGGCAAAGGCCAGTTTTGTAACTGGACTTACTTGCCCTGAGAAGAAGGCCTAAAAGAAACACGGATCCCACTGTGTGATAACTATAAAAAGTATTGTACAAGTTTTTCGTGGGAATAAGAATAAATGAGTTATCACCTACAACAACTGTATCTTATTTACTTTTCCCAAATGCCAGTATGGTGTCCACAGGAGATAAGACACAAGTAAACCTTGTCTGGAATAGGGGCAGTGTTGATCAGAACAAAATCTGCAGACACTATGGCAGAGGTCTCACAAGCCAGAGTTTGCATCAGTTTGTTTTCCTGTTTTCAGGCAGACTTTTTCTCTGTTTGCCTCCTGTGGGAGCCTGCATTGATACCACCACACCAGTGGTTAGAAAAAACACAAATGCCTGTGGGGAGAAAGCACCAGTAGGCTGCAGAAAACAGAAACAAGCCACACTCGCTGAGCCTGAGCTGATGGCTTGTTTTGGTTGCCTTCAGACCACTAATGAACAAAAAGATGGCCTACTGCCCTCTGAACCTGCCTTCTTGCCTCCCCTTGATTTCACACACTTTCAGATGTGAGCTACAACTGATGGCAAAGTTTAATTAGTGCTATCTTAATTTCAAACTGCTAATTATTGGATTTATCAAATGCTGCATTTGATTAATCTACATAGCCTGGTGAACTTTTCCAAGCTCTGCTCTATCCTCAGACATTGCAATCCTAGCTGAGATGGACTGGATTGGTTCAGCAGCTGGGAGCGATTTTTTTGCTATTTCTCATGAGCGAGAACTGTTCTTGGTAAAGTAGCGGTGTGTTAGTAGTTGCCTTTCCAAATTGATAAGAGCCAAGGACGGATGCTGTGTGGCATGATAACAATACAGGATTGTTCTGTTTTTCTTCAGAGTGCCTTGTCAAGACAGTAGCAGATAAGTCAGAACAAATTGGCTTTCCTCACAACTTGCCTGATAGCTTCTTACTTCTGAAGGAAAAACACAATCATTTCTGCAGGAATGCTGTAAGTATATGTTCACACATTTTTGGCTCATCGTGCCTATCAGAGATGGTAACCACAGAGAATCAAAAGCAGCAGACAAATCTGGGAGAATGAAATACTTCTGAAAACCACAATTTCATAATATTTGTTTAGAAGAGTTTCCTAACTTTGAAGGGAAGCTGGATTTGAGGATGAAAATCCTAGTTTAAATGGAGAAATTGTTTCCAATGACATTTCAAGTTGCTTTTTCTAGCAGTTGAGTACTTTGCTGGAATTTCAGGGGTTGCCTTTGAGGAAGAAATCCCATGACATGGACGATTGGTTAGAATCTAACTTTTATAGAAACCGAGCAACATTTGCAAGAAGGTTTTAGAGAGCTGTGTAGCTCTATCTGAAAAGCAGTGTCAGTTATAATTACAGAGACAAAAGCTTACAGCCAGCTCTGCTGCTCAGGTTTCCTCACAGGGCTCTGTTTCAGTTGTACAGACAGACAGACTGCAGCTGGCTCTCGGAAAGGAGATGTAAAGAGCTTCCTGATTTCTTCCACCCGTGGTCTGATGGCTCTCCAGTATTTCCATGCCTTCCCAAGGACAAGGCATTCTCCACTTAGGTGGTCCAGGGCCTCGAGATGATGGGGACGTGCTGCTTCACTCTCACCAGTGGACAAGGACTATGTACCAGCTGTGTTTGGAAAGTGGCTTCCCCCTCTGTCGAGTTCACGGTGACAGTAGGAGATTAAGAAGATCTGTTTGAGCAGGAATGACCACTCGAGGCTTTAACAGTGTTTAGTGCAGAAGTAAAAAAGCTATAGCTGTGGAAAAGGAGTGCATGTAACAGAGAGCAGCCATGTTTACCTCCCAGCTAAGCCCATCTAACCCCTCAGTCTTTTGATCAGAAAGCAGCTTAATAGCTCAGGGACACTCTTCAGGCCTATCCCCTGCAGGCTTCTCCTTAACAAAACCAAAAGAGGGTTCAACATGGGGAGAACACCTCTGCAAAAGGAAAAGGTTGTGACTGTTTAACTTGGGAGCGATTAGCTGTCCCTTTCTCTTGTCTGCCCCCCAACACTTTATTAATAATGTGAAGCTGCAGAATAGAGCAGGGAGCAATGAGACTTGAATTCTCAGAGATCAAGACTTGCAGCCTCACTAGAGAGGCAGTTTTAGTGTTGGAAGGCAGAAGCAGCTCTGATGGATCGTTGGCTTTTCTTGGCAAAAAATTTGCCTCAGCTCTGATGAATATAGGACATAGCTCTTCGCATCTAATTTTAAAATTCTGGAAAAAGTAGATTATGTCTGTTGCTGCTCTAGGAGAGGAAAAATTTGAGGGGGAGAGACAGAAGAGAGACAGTGAAATTTGCGGTTCTCTAGCTGAGAGGTTCCAAAACATAAGAGACTGTCAGGACAAAAACTTCAATAAGGAATTTTTAAAGCATTTCCTGATGAAAAAAAAAACTTAAAAAAATAATTCTCAGTCTTCAGAAAACCCATGTGGAAATCTAACTCTTCCATGAGGACTTCATATGTTAGGTTGGCATCCTGAACCGAGCCACTTGCGCGCAAGGGCTAGCCTTGTCATCAGTTCAGCTCTGGAGCCGAGCCCTGTGGGACACCTGTGGGGCTGTGCTGCCCCTGTCTGCAGCTGCCCACTGCTTCCCACCATGAGCCTGTGCTCCAGGTGTGCCTCAGACTGCCAAACACTCCATGTTCAGGCCAAATCTTTCCATACCAGATGTCTGCCTCAAAATGATTTTAATATTTTTTTTTGCTTTCTCTATCAAAATGGCTTGACCACAGTGGAGGACGAAGCTCCTCCTTTATCCATGCAAAAAATTCTTCTGTTTTCCTACTGTGAATCACAATGTGCATTTTTGACACCTGAGGAACCTTTTTTGGCCCAGTTATGTCTACTGCTATCTTTGAAAAAAATCCACCCAGATGTAAAAGCCTCTGAGAGCAGCAGCAGAGACCTCCCAGCAGCCCGGTCCTGTGCTGATTCCAGTCCATTCAGGAATGGAGCAGGACATGGGTGCAGGCCACCCATGGGTGCAGGTCCGGCCTATGGGGCTGAGAGCACAGGACCTGCCTTTCTTCCCCCTCAGGCCACAGGGGTCTTATCTAGGGATAAGAACCTGCTGGATTTGACTGTGGGAGGGGAAGGAGATGAATACTGATGGAAGAGGGCAAGACCTGGCCGAGGAGGCCGAGATCATCTTTGGAGACCAGGACTAGAAATAGGACAGGAAAAGGAAAGCTGAGGAAGTTAAAACCACAGGGACAAAGCAAGAAGCTATGGATGGAGAACAGAAGGGGGAATCATGGTCAGATATGGCTGGAAAACAAAAGTGTCCATTAGGGCTTTCTCTGAGGAACTTGGACAAAACTCCTGAGGGTCTGAGAGAGAAGGACATCCCTACCCAGAAGGAAGCAAGTGGGAAAGAGGGCAGCACTTGGATAGCACAAACAAGAGACCAGTGGGAAAACTGAGTCCCTGAGTCCTGGAGGTGAGGGAACACAGATCAAATGCTGGGAGGAGAACAGGTAGGAATGAAGAGAGGAAGAAGGACCTTTGACAGGCAAGGAATACATGTACATGGTGGGGAAAAGGTATTCCTGTGCCCAGAAAAGGATGGAGTTTTTGAAGGGCTGGGAAAAGCCAACTGCCATGGAGATACTTGCGGGATCATGGCAGCTTGTACGTAAGCTTTTTAACATTCCTACCTTTAATCAGGATATTCGAAGAGGAAAAAGAGAGTGTTTAAATCCTTAGGCCCCCGAAACTCTATCACATGATACCACACTGACACCACCTGATGGTTTAAAGCATAAACAGGTTTAAAATTTCAGGTGTCCTGGGCAGAGCTCACCTGACTTGGATTCATACAATGGGGAATAGAGCAGGTTGCTGCTTCCTAGGTCTCATTAGTTGTGTGTTACCTGAATCCTGACCTTGTGGGTTTTATCCAGGCAATGCTGCTGTTGATCTTAAAGAACTTTACAAAAATAAGGTAGGGTAGGTGAATGCAACACCTAATTTCTGTGTGCTGCAAACTCAGTGTGAGGTGCAAATGGTAAAAATAGTCATAACCCAGTGTATCATCCAACACTGTAACATGAAGGACTTTTTGTGGTGTGTTTCCATGTATATACACACACAGAAGCCCACAGGTCATACAGGAGAAAACAACCCAGAAAGCTAACATCCTATGTAAAACATTTAAAGAAAAATAAACAGTTTAGCCAAAAACATCTGCCTATACCAAAAGAGCCAGAACCAGCAGAAAAGCCGGTCTCTTCCTTTTGGCAATTAGCAGCCAATGCAAGTGAAATACAGCATTTGAGTGTGATACCTTTTTGAGTGTGATCTCTTAGATTACTGGAGGATAGCCTAGGAAACTATCAGTGAATTTTTTCAAGAACAGTAGCCTGTGGCTAAGCTGGCTGCTTGACAGTGGTAGCCAAATTTCAATGCAAATAATCACAATTGTACCTATGTTGGATGGACAATCCTATCACAGTGAATCAACTGTAAGCCAGTATAAGCTAGCAACAAGAGCTCTTGTGTTTACTCTAGGCAAAGTGGATATGGATTCAAAGTTTATAATTAAAGGACTTTCTAGTGGTTTTACTATTGTGCTGAATAAACTTGTGTCCCACATGAGGACAGAATTATCACCCCTGCAAATTCTAAAATGGTGACTATTCTGTATTAGAAAGCACGTTCTGGTTTAAATACAGTGATTCCTACAAGTACGAAACTAGTGATTTGTCATGCAGTGCACAAAGTTAATGCATTAAACAAGGCTGATTACTCTGGTCCTAATGCCTTCAAAGAATTGATTGCTGAGGTTGTAAATTAAAAGCTTGTGAGCAGTCAGCAGGCATCAGTCATCCTGAGGCACACATTGCTCACCACTGCTGACTTATTGGCCTGGCAACAGCAGTCTGCAATTAGGCACACAACTTAGCATTTCTTTTCTAAAGCACAGGTCAGCATGCAGCAAGCTCACAGACTGGTGTGTGGTCATTGCTTGCAAGCAGGAGGTTTTCTGAAGGGAAAACAAAAATATTAGCTTGTTTTGCTCTGCTAGTGAAAAACAAATAATTTGTTCTGGACCACACACTGAATTAATCATTTTTGGACAGACTGCACATGTAGAAACTTGTTCCAGTTTTTGTTCTGATTTTTCTAAATGATTGTCCTGGATATTCTCACATTGTTTCAAAGTGAGATCTGAAAAATCCTACTCTCACGGTGAGGCTTCAGATTAAATTTTGTTTCATGTATTATATTCAGAAGAAAAGTTTATTTCCAGGAAACGTGCTTTAATATTACTAGTTGATGTTTATTTTAAAATCTTATATAACTTTTTCTAATGAAGCAAAAGAAAAACGTTTCTCTCATATCTGGCAAACAAGTGAACAACTGATGAACATGTGTTTTTAGAGGGAAAATTTCAATACCAGCATATTAATTCCTGCAATTATAAATACCTGAAATAAAAAAAATGAATTTAACAAACATTCTATATACTCTGACTCACATTTCTTTTTCAGATTTTTCTTTTATTTTGCATGACTGAAACTAAAATTTTAACTCAAGAACAAAATATACAGTAACTACTTAATAACTAGTAAAAGAAGTAACAAAATATTAGACAGAGAATATGAATTGAAATTCCTTGTAGATTAATTTTCCTTTATGTCTGCTAAACATCTCTGCAACAAAACCATCACCAAAGAAAAAAACAACAACACATTACCAAGACAGCAAGAAACCCAGTACCTTGCACATTAAATGTAGGTAATTCTGGCAATTTGTATTATTAAGAATCACAGTAAATAAAGTTCACTTGCCTTCACAGATCCATTCTCATAGTCAGATCCTTGCAGCAGATGTAGAAAAGAAACTATGAAAATATTCACAGTTGCCCACGGTTTGTACATTCTGATGTTTAAAATCCACAGGTTACTACGCAGTCGTTGTCGTACAGCTGGAGGTGTCTGTTTCAAAAGGCATTTCTCTACCACCAACACGGAAAAGAAAAGCTTCCAGAATTTCTCTTATAAACTCACAAAAGATTCCAACATCTGAGAGTAAATATCTGTCTCTTTGCTGCTCAAAACAATTGTAAGTTCCTCTAGAGAATGTAATTTCTTAGAGCAGATCTTAGATACACTTGAAATAAAATCATGGTAAGGTTTTAAATAGATATGTATCTGTATGTATACACATGCACACTCACAAGTGATCAGGTGTGGATCCCAGTTAATGAAGTTAATATATCTTCCATCAAGACACAAAGAGACATTCAATATCCGTCTGTGGTCCAGAAAATGTGAGAAATCTGCTGGATTCTGTGCTCCGTGTTACAGCAGGCTTTTAAGATGGTAGTGTAATGGCCAGTGTTTTGAGCCGAGCTGTAATCCAACTCTGTATTAAAACTTTTTTCACAACCTTCATGGAAGCTTGCAGAAGCATGTGTCTTAAATCTGATACAGACTTTGGCAGTAACACAGGCAAATTTTGGCTCAAATCCCATTTTCTTCCTACCAATAGCATAGCAGTTTTTAAACTAACTGATGCAATCTACACTCCCATTATTTTAAAGAAGATTACCTGAAACATGAAACTTCAGCACACGTTCTTACACCACACACATATTTTAAGTTACTTCTCTGAAAAAAAAAAAAAAGAGGGAGGGAAAGGAAAAGAGAAAGAATGACTTTCTTTCATGTGTTGTATCTTATGTGTCATAGGGATTTGTGAATAAATTTTAAAAAGCAAATTTAAGAACTATCTCTGACAACAAACAAGATTTTGATTTTTTAAAAGAAAGCTCATGAAGCTACAGATATGAAAGGACAAAATCTATTTTTATTGCAACAAAACACAACCAGAATTTCTGCTGCAAGATAAATATGTATTTTGTCTGTATTTTTCTGCAGTTTAAAACAGAGATTTAAAAACAGAGATATATAATTTAAAATTATAACAGGAACAAAAACTCCGATAATTTTTCATGTTAAATCTGTATTGCTGTACTCATCTATATTGTGTTCAGGATAACAGTTCCACTCTCACATATCTTAGAGTTTGCAGAATCAGACTCTGCGTTGTTAACATAAAACAGTCACGTACATAACATTTCAGAGTCCTGGTTTCCTACCTCTGATGCCCAAACAAGCGCTCTCTTAAATACAAGTCACACTTCTCTACCTACCATTGGGCTGAATAGTTTCTTCTTAAATATTCACCACAAATGAACATTAAAAAGAAAATTATTTTAATCCAGTCTTTCCAGTTGTTGTCTGTTAACTGCCATTAGGTTTAAAAAAATATATACGTAACTGTATTATTTTTTAGCTCTGTCTTCCCCTTTTGTTTCGTGAAAGCAATCTATTTCTCTTTTTTTTGCTTCCTCCCCCCCCACCTCCCCCACCACTGGTTAGTACAAGGACAGCAGGAACTTCACCTCTTTGAAATGGGAGTGAAAAAGCAGCTTTGTCAGTGTACCTGCTGCTCCCCCTCATACCTCCCCTGCACCCAGCTGCCAGAGATATTCACAGTTGTGCAGACCCCACACTACAAGGGTCATCCTGTGTCTGTCCTGTAGGTTACAATTAAAATACTTTAACTATTTCATTCATCATTTTAAATTATTGTGTTATCTAATGCTTATGTACCGTCACCTTGACCTCATTTAATGTCTCTGTTTCACTTCTGATACTAATATCCATCTCCTTGCAGGAGCTGAAAGCTTGCTAAAAGAAATGGATGTGCCTCAGCCTCGGATGCACAGCTTCCGCGTAAGGGATCAAACCAAAAATATCCACTGCAGGCTCAGGACTCCATGAAAATAACTTTCTATCTACCTGCAGTTAACTGGAGGGAGTGTCTGGCCATACTTATCTCTCATTTATGGGATCATTTGGAGCACAGACCCGGAATCATGGGAGAATCAAGAAGGAATATGTGCCCTCCTGCGTTAAAGCCTGGTGGGTGGGATCCTTACACATCCTGTCTGCAGCACAGTTCAGGGATGAGCTGCTCTGTTCCCCTGGTAGGGCTGGTGCCAAATGCCCACAAACTGCCCTTAAGGGACTCTAAGCAATCTAGCATTAGAAAATTAAGGCTGTTTGGTTTGGAAATGTTGGAGGGAAAACCTCAGTAGTATTTTCTGTATGTTTTAGTTCATCACTGTTACCAAATTCAGCTCTGAATTACAAACACATTTGGAAAGACCAAGCCTGTATCTTTCTCAAAGCAAACCATTTATCAGAAAAGGTCACCCACCTCTGGCTTCAGGGGGCTTTTTGGCAGGAAGACTGAACCGACCCTCAGGCACTGAATCAAACTCGTTTCTACAAGAGCGAGTTAGACGCTGCAGGCAGAAGACAAAAAGCACCTAGTTTCTCCCTTAGGACTCAGACACAAAGACTAGGAAATAAGGAAAAAAACCTTTTGTTAACTGCAGAGGACTCTAAATCTGGCTCAAAGCTGTTAGTGAAAGCAAAGGCAAAGCAAGAAAACCTGCTAATAGGACAGCAGAGCAACTCAGATAATGAATTTCTGGGAAATTGTTTTCACCATCTGTATCACTGTGCCCATCCCACTCCCTGTAGTTCTTGTCTCTCAGTTGTGGATAACAATCAGTTCTCCCTTCAGCATCACCTCAGCCCAGCTCCTTACACAGCTTTCTTACGATTTTTCTTGCCTACTGTTGGAGAACAATTTAAATACTTTTGTGTTGGAGCTCAAATCTCAGAAGTACGTTGAGATTATATTGCAGACTGCCTGCAACAGCGGTGAACAGACTTGCTGTCTGGCCAGACACCTCTGTTTTCTTGTAATTTATGAACACAAGTTAACAATACGCACACTCTAGTTTCTTCTTTTATCTCAGTTAGCTATTGTAGAACCACCTGCTCAGTTCTGTGTAGGGCTGGGGTTTGTATTTCTTTTAAAATCTAGCACCGTCTAAAAGGGGGCTTAAATAAAATTTATATGACCATTTAAATTACTTTTGTAGCTGAATAATCAGCTCCACTGACATCAGCAAGGCTAAATACTGCATAATGAACTGAAAATTCAAACATATATGCCACTTTTGTGTAAGCAGCTAATACATTAATATTGTGGCAATGAGATCTTTGCAATAAGAGCTTAAAATTTTGTTTAGTTAAATCTGTGTCTGATATTGATCAGCACTGATGTCTCAAATGGATGAACAATACAGATTAAAAGTTTAAATCTATTTATCTGCAAGCGTTATGTATGATTTTTTCAATGATATTTGAAGCATTAGTCTTTCTTCCAAAGTAATAGTCTCACATACATTGCACAGAAACCCTGAATTACTGATTCCTCTGCTCTGTTTTAGTGATGGAAGAGAACATATAAATGACCCAGAACTTGGTAAATAAATGGATTAATCATCATTTCTTGGTACTTTCTGGTAAGTTTATGATAGAATATGCAGACCAAGTGAAGTTTATTTACTAGAACTGCTCACCATGGTGCACTGAAGGTTCTATACTTGGAGTTCACAGCACATAAAGAGAAAAAAAGGCAGTACGGGTGACTAGAACTCAGAAAACAGCACCATATTTAACTTGTGCAATTCTTGCATGCGTACACACCCAAGGAACAGAAGAATTTCCTGACAATGATGAACAACTCATATTCTTCAAGCTGAAATCCTTTCAGGTGAGACAGTAAATTCCTTTGGTAACGGGAAAATAACTTAGACTTGCAGATAGGCCCATACTAGGGTCACTATTTGCCAGAAAAAAAAATTAAAAGGGAACACCTCAAACAAAAAAAATCTTCATTTGGAAAAATATAATAAAACACCAAAGGAAGATATTTCAGGCTTTTAACACAAGACTAAGCCATAAATCAATAGAACTACTCAGATCAAGGAAGGTTTGTGAGGATATGCCCTAAATAAACTCCAATTAAATTGAACAGTCTCAGTTTGCAAAGTTAAAATTGGAGATAAATAAATGCAGTTCTTAGCCTTTACTTCAAATAAAGTATTTTTTCACCAGCTACTTCAGACTTGAAACCTCCACACCATTAGAAGTTTCAGTATCGCACAATGTTCAGGACAACAACATAATTCCCAATGAAGGTCATTAAGAATTTTCAAGATGATTCTATAATCAGATCTGTACATTTCCTCTAAGTAATCCATACACAGAGGAACTTTTGTTTTCTTGAAAACTACGTAGAAAAAGAAAAGTTGGGAGAGTTTATAAAATATTGCTAACAAAGATCTAACTTAGATTTAACAAAGCACTCATGACATAGCAGTTATATGGCAATCCAGTCACTGAGCACACTATTAAACTAATTATCAAGTAATTATTAAATTAAAAACATTTATTGAAATAAAGCAATGCTTATTAAAATGTCTGTTATTATTTCTGGCATCAGAAATTTCTGTCAAATAGCAGGATTCTTGAAACATCAGACTAATTCTAAGCTGGATTGATAGAATTTAGAAAAAAAAATATGCAAAATCCCACCCATAGAATCTCCAATTCAGAGCATGAGAAGACTCTGCCAAAGCTGGGCTAGTGGAGTCATGGGGACAGCACCACACAGCCAGAGCCAGAGCCATCCCTCTCACCAGCCACAACACTGCTTCATCTCCTCAGGTTATGCCTTAGTTGCCCTTAAATTAGATCGTTTATTGTCTGCTTGCTGCAGCAAACCTGGAGCTCCGAGCAGGATGCAAAACCTGCTGGGAAGCGGGGAAATCCCACTGGGTACCTCTACTGTGCTCCAGGCTGCAGTGGCTAAACTGCTATCATACCTTCATCTAGCTGGCTGAAAGTTCACGTGGGAATGTCTACACAAGCTCCAAACACACCCTTGGCTGAAGGGCAGGCATACTCCTCACTCTCCACAGCATCCACTGGCTCAGTTCTCCCCTCCTCCAGGGAGGGACGCCCTTGTTAATGGAAAAGCGCTCTCAGCAAAAGGCAGATACAAATCACAAACAAACACTGTTTGTTGAACTTTTGAGAGATGTAAACACCTTGTAGCTGCTCTGTTTTTGAATAGGCTCTGCCTCAACCTCATGAAGAGCACAGCTGCCTTGTTCACATTTGTAATGTCTAATTAATGAAAAGATGGAAAAACCCTCTGGGGGATGGCTGCTGTGCTGAGCGACAGCTTTAGCTCAAGTATGAAGAAATTTGTGCTTCTTTCATTTCCGTGCTTCCTTTGTGTCTGTTTGTGTAACTCCAACTTTTAAGAAGTCTAACCTACACAGCCTGATCCAGAGAGCAAGAGCTCTCTCTGGATTCCTGTTATCCATATTTATCTACAATAATGGGAGCTCTGTGTCTGCTTGTCTTCACATCCATCTGTGTTTACACACCTGTTAATGAGGGCACAACTGAAACAATAATCAAAACTTCAATTACAGAGGTGTGTAATAGCATTCACAAGTCTTTATTTCACTTGTTACTTTTATAAGTTCTCATTTTTTTCTACAGAGATGAACATAAAGATAAAACAGGTCTTACAGTTAAGGAGAAGGAAGGGAAAGGAAAAGGTGGGGAGGTGGGGGATAGGAGAAACAGAAGAGAGAGGAGGAAGGAGAGGAGGAACTCTGACCAGATGATATCCTTCACATCTACCACTGACTGCAGCCAGGCCCTTTCCTCCAGACTGATTGTGAAGCACTGGCTGGTGTTCAGGTACATCTGAGGATCACTACCTGTTCAAGTCAGGTGTCTGAAACAGTTCACAAAGCCAAGGAAGGAAGCAGTTACCAAGAGGTTGGGTTCAACATCCAGAGTTCAATGGCTACATCCAGTCTGAGGCTTCATCCTCAGCTACTGTACAGTAAGAAAGGGAATTATAACTGAAAAGCACAGTGAGTGTCCCGACTACTGAATCCCAAAGGTGTTGCAAGCAAAGCAGATGAACTCCTAGGTTCTCATAAGGAAGAAAATAATAATACGTTCTCATTTTCTCCAGCACACAAGGCACTGTTGCTAAATTACCCTGGGATTTAAGGCAAGCACAGCTTGCACCAGCTTGTGTAACTGAGTAGGCATTTGTTGCACTATGCACATCAAGCCCAGAATTTCTCAAGAGAAAGATGTCACTGCAGGTGATATCAATATCTTTAACCTTGCAGTCTCTGGTAATGTCTTGAGCAAGTTCCGTGTGGCAGAGCAACATTACAGCTTATACTTCAAATATTTACTTTCTTCTCATCCAGTACAGTCTCACAGCAATATAATTCAAGTGACCATAGAGTGGATGGTGTCAGAAGAGCAGCTACAACACATCAAGGAGAAACATCTTTTACATGAGAAAATACTCATTTATTCTAGTGACTGTTGTGTTCTCAGAGGTCAAAAAGCAAATGTATGTTACAGGCCTGGTCAATTAAAGCTGAATTTGTGCAAGAACATTTTCTAAAGTAGTCCTTACCACATGATCACCTTCAAGTGCTCCTAGAGAGCTTCATCCATCTCATCAAAACACTTCTTTGAGGTAAGGCAGCCTTTGTGACAGGAGTGGGAAATGTAAGATTAGTTTCGTCTTTGCACTTCAGACACCAGACTAGAATTTGCCACAAGCTCCCATAAGCAGCTGGTGGAACTGTAGGCATAACTTTGTCTATCAGAACAGAACAATATAAATAGTCTCACAGTCAAATCTATTTACAATTAGCTTTTGGCCTTTTCCTGGACTTTTTAATCATACCCAGTCTGCTTAAAATACTTCTTGGTTAAATGTAATACAGAATACCTCAAGTTGAAGTGCCTGGCCAAGTTCCAGGGCTCAGATTTTTCTTGCTGCCTCATTCTGATATCCTGTCAGGGGGATGTGACCTCGAAATAAGAAGAAACAACCCCCAGGGAACAGTTTCTCTGCTAGAGTCTCAGACTCCTGGCCCAGTGCGTACATCCAGAGCACACTGTGAAAACATCCTGCCCCTCAAGGCCAGCAAGGAACTCCACAGCCAAGCCCCACACAAGACAGCTTAAAGATACCTGTAAGTCACCTTCCCTGCCTCTTCCTGTCTTCATTGAGCACAAAGCAGCTTTTTGCAGGAACTTTCAGCAGTAAAAAGTCTTAGAAACAACTGCGTTCAAGCAGAATTTCTCCTAAACAGAGACTTCTGCTCCTCATATAGATATTGTCACAAATAAAGGCTACTAAGTGATCAGAGAAATCAGGCAGAGAAGTAGAAGTTTAAAAGTTCAGAGGCAGAAAATTTTGTTAGAAGTCCAAGGATAACTGAGACCATGTTGTGGGAAGTAGGACAGCAAGAAGTTGATAATAGAGGGATTTATACCTTTATCTTCTACAGGTGATTTCCCTATTTACTTCCGTAGCACCCTGAAGTGACATCCTTGGAGCACTATGTACATACAGAGCAGATGGTCAGAGAAACAGCACAGGGTTTAGCTTAACTCTCCTTGCAGGGAACACCCCAAGAGTGTGCACACAATCATAGCAAAGCACTGAAAGTTAATTTCAAGAATTATACCCCATCTGAGGACACTTTGGAGTAACAATGGCTCAGTACTACGAAAATAAAACCCTTCTGGTGAAACTTAAAGTTTGAGGATGAAATGGGTATTATTTACATTTGGTTTTGCTGCTTTGACACTCACAGGCACTAGGCCAATAAAAGGACAAATCGGTTCCCTGATATTAGCAGGGGAGGATAAATGAGAACTCTGTTGAATGTTTAGATAAGTAAATGTATGCTTCAAAGTGTGTATATCACGAAGTTCATCTCTAGCTCTAATAAGATGATTTTTTGACACTCAAAACACAAAAGCAGTTCTGTGTTTTCACAAGAAACCCACCATTTCCTATTTTTATTACATCCTATTGCTATCAATAATGTGCAAGCATAAACACAGTTTGTCAAACTCACCCTATGTATTTCCCCCTGAAGACAAAATAAAAGATGGCCTGGCCAACTGACCCTTCTACAGACTTTTCATTCCCCCATTGTTAGTGCTGCTCCAGCTCTGTCTGCATACAAGATCAAATGAACCCTTCAGATCCATCATCATCCTGTCAATCACCTGTGTGAAACAAACTGCTTATCTCTAATGCCCATCCACTGCGGACTTCAGGGTTCAGAAGACCAGGCACCATCAAGGCTTCTCAAAGGACAGGAGGCGTCCTGAAGCAGCTCGGAGAGTGCCCTGACGTTCATTTGTCTTGGCGCCTGCTGGTCTCACACCCAATGCAAACTTCTTTTCCTATGGATGAGACTGCTGCCCCCACATCTGCTCTCACGTGTAGGATTCTGCACTTCTGTTCAGGTCACACAGAAACCTTGATGGATCACCCACCAGTTGTGGTGGTGCAGAGTAGAAGAGTTCACTTGGCCACATAAACTGTAAGGTTTTAACCAGAGTATTTTATAATGATGCAACAGCTCTGAGAGACCTCCTTATCCATCTGGGAATTACTCTCTTGTTGGTATTCGATGAATATACCATGAACTTAAGCCTCCAGCACTGCCTTTTGGCCAGGGTGTTCATAACAAAGTCCTATAAGTTCAGGAGGGCAGCCAGGGAACAGAAAGCAAACCTATGCTGCTTAAAAGAAAAGGGGAAAGACAAGAAACAAGTGAAATAATGAAATATTCTTAAGTCCCTGTCAACTGCTGCATTATTCTTTAAACACAGTGGAGAAATTTTATAGGAAAATTTCCAATATAAAAAGTGAACACTAGATACAAAACAGGAGTTGCTTATTTAAAGCAAGAAATTAAAAATAAATAAATAAATAAACAAAAAAGCAAATAAGAGATGCAGACATGAATCCAAAGGAAATTAAATCCTAATTACTTAAAAGCTCTCTGAGAACAGATCACTGGTTTAATAGGTTAGAAAACAGTAATAGTTAACTTAATAACAAATTTTTTAACAAGTTTTAAAACACTGCAAAAAGCCCCAAAATGTGCTCTGTACATAAATCTTCAACTCTAGCTGTTCTGATCCCTTCACTTTGACTCTTCAGTAATAGTCTTTAAGCAGACAAGATTTTAAAGAGCTGAAGATGTTGCAAAATCTTTTCAGGGTCCATAAAACACAATAAAAACCAGATTTTAATCCAATAAGCAGATTTTAATGAATTTATTTTTTCAGGATTGACTGGGAACTAAGAATACCTCTAGACTGTTAAATATAAAAGAGTCAGTGACAGAGTTTTGAGTATGGGATCTCTGCTCCACTGCCAGAATGGGATCTCGTCTCCACAGCTCCACAGTTACCTTGCTCCATGGTCCTGTTTTGGACCACTCTAGTTAGCTCACTCCAAGGCAACACCCAGGTGTGGTTCTGGCAATAGATCATTCCAGAGATCTCTTTCCAAGGCTGAAGCGAGGGGATTCCCTGATTCCCCTCACACAGAGCTTTACAAGCAGGCTTTGCTTCTTCAAACATGCACAAGTGTCTTCCTGCCATGCCCCAAGGCACAGTACATGCATAATTATGATCTAATAACTAAGTCATTAAGGATAATAATGTTTAAAAAGTCATAAAAAAAGGATAATTGCTACTTAAAGCCAAATGAACATCACATGGAGCTTAGAGGAGATCTCTGGCCAAATGCTCCCTAGCCCAGATTCAGACAAGCTGCTCTCAATCCTGATGGGCTGGCCTGAAGCACTCTGGACACAAGTGTCTTGTCCTCAGGGAGAGGGCCTGTCCTTATTTTATCCAACGTCATACAAATAGTCCAAGGGACTACCTGAGGTTTATAAAATGTGTGCTATTAGGAATGTTCTGGGTAGATCTGAATCTTCACTGGCCTTTGATACAAGCAATGTTACTGATGATACTTCCCTGATTTTAATTATCTTCTGCTATCGAGGGACAGAAGCAAATACAGTAAACAGATTTCAATAGATAATTATTTAGGAATCTTTCTGCCAAGCTGGACTTAACAGTCAGAATATTTCTCTGACATGCATAACACCCCACCCACCATTGTTCTGCCTACAATAAAGAACACTCAGCATAAAATGAAGCAGAGCACAGCTAAAGATCAGATGAGACAGAGGGTGAGAGGATCCCATCCTGATATAGATTCATGGAGAATCATAGTGACTGACTGAGGCTGTGTACCTTGCTTCCCCAAAGAGACATTACTTCCCTGTTACAGTCTCACAGATGATCCCCAAGGCTGGAAAGGTAGGCCATACACAAGAGAAACTCATCTGGACAACAGTTACCATGCTAAGTTTAACTACAGACCTATTACTGTTGTCTTTTTGTCCTATTTTGGGGAAAAGGAACTTTGTTCTGGGCTAGTTATATTTTCAGAATTGCAAAAGACATTTAAAAGGAATGATCAGTCCAGGTGAAACTGATCCTGATGATGTGAAAGAAAAGGTCCCCTTTACAATTCCAACTTCACAATTAATGCAGAGGCTGAAGGATTGATATGTATCATAAAAATTTAAAAAAATTTGACCAATTAATGAAAACCACAACCATTACAAAATATTTAGGAGCTTTCTGATCTAAAATACTGAGAGTAGGTTTGTAAATTTATACTTCAAAAGCTGCAAGGAGGTGTCAAGGAAGGTGATGAACCCACAGTTATGGCTTATGACAACAATGTCAGCAACTCTTATCTTAAATCTTATGCAGAAATGTCCTTCAGACTGCAATTATTAGGGCAGAAATACTTTGTCCTCAAACTGAGCAGTCATTGTCAATACAGTATGGTGAAGTTCAAGTTTTTGTTTAGCATCATCAGGATCTTTGAATAAAACAGACATTTAAATAAGAAAATAAATTACAGGAACCAGGCTGTATGTTCTTTCTAAACACTTCTGAATATTTTTTTTCTCAGAAATATTTATGTTACTCTTATAACCTGTTTCAAACCCTTACAAGAGGGTTTTTTTTCTTGAATACATTCAGATTCACTCAGTGTTTTCTGAAAGAAGGCTATTTTCTCTCTACTTTTAAGATGGATATGTGCAACCAGCCTTTTCTCAATGACGGTATATAAAGGATGGCCCAAAATCTTTTGCTGTTGCATGTTGTTGCAGACTGTCACCCTGTCTCCATTAAAGTTTTAAATACCATTTCTCAAGGCCACACCTACGATTTTTAATGTAGTAATCCGCATTCTGAATATATCAACAGTGCCCTTTTCATAAAAGACATATATACTCCTTGGAGAATTTATTTTCTCCTGTCATCTCTGAGAATTCTAAGTTGCATATCACTACTACCAGTTTGCCAAAATATTGAACTTCTGACTTTATATGAGATCATTTTTCCTTTCCTCACTTTTCAAAAGGATGGCTGGAAACAGCAATGTTGTCATATGAAAGATCATTTCATATTACACACAAATGTCATTTTTAGGGCCTGTTGCTGGACTGTCAATTGCTGTCTTCATGGTTAAATGACAGAGCTTTGTCTATAGTCCCAGACATTGAGGTCAGTTTACAAAAACGGGGAAAGCTAGCTATATAAAGCTAGATTACATATGTAAAATATGTTGCTATTTATACATAAATTGCTTACAAAAGATTTGTAGAGTAGCATCAAAGACAATTACATAAATGTTCACAGGCAATTTTTTGGATACATTGCGAACAGTTATTTTTTGTAAATCAAAAAAGTTTCAAAAGACAAAATATATTTTACATGTCTTTCACTTATAAATACAGCCAAATCAGATAAGAAATATTTTCCGTTGCTAACCTGGGCCAAGAATGCTAACTAACAGCACAGTTCACAAGGGTCTTACTGAAAATAGCTGTTCTAAATATGTGGTTAGATTAGGCTGTCTAAACATTTGTAAGAGCTCAAGGAAAGCTATCTGGAAAGGCTATCTTTCATTTCTAATTGTAATATTTTCATAGGGTATGACTTTTATTGGCTACCACATTTAATCCCCATTGATTCTGCTTCCCTTCTTCTAGTACTGAGGATTAAGCAATAATTCCCACCATCCTGAGACACAGACCAGACCAATTAAACTGTAGCATACATATTGAAATTCTGATTACTGCTTCTTATTTTGGTTGGAAGTATTGAGCAGACTTAGAGATTGCCCTAAATCTCTTAGCAAGGGAATTAGAACTGCAGGCATGAACATGGAAAAACTGTGTCCCTGTGCTCTGATCCGCCTATTCATCCATTTACTGCAAAGAGAGTGCAGGAGAGCTAAGCGGTCAGATGCTGCAATACGACACGTAGGTCACTCTGCTGGACTGGGTACTGTCAGGGGCACAACTTTTCCCTCCAGGCTGCTCTCTGTGGGTGGCCCCTGCGTTCCCCAACATTGTGCAGGCATGCAGCCCCACGGAGATAAAAGAGTGGAGAGCACCAGGTCCTAAATCAGTTCCAGCAGGTGGGAAAACAGATCTGATAGATGACATTGAGCATGTAAATAACAATCTCATAATATAAACCTCTTCTGTGGGCATTTTTTTTAAAGCGTGTTGGTGTCGGCAGTACTCAGACCTGAAGAGGAAATGAAAGCAGTAAGCTGTCAAAACACCAGCACGTTGTTCTGCTCAGCCACAGGCTTTTGTGGTTTTCATTAAGTGCAGCATCTCACATACTTGCAAATCTTGTCATCTTGCCTTTTGCCACTGTTTTGGTTTGGCACAGCCTGACTTTAGGTAGCAGGTAGCAAATCTTATCACCTTGGTGTGCACCAGAGTGCTGCTTTTGGAGAGTTGAACAGAAGCTTCAAGGAGAGCTGAATCCAGATTTACCAATCATACACACTGCCAGGTGTGATATGAATAAAGGGTATCAGCACTGGAGTACAATGAGACACAAAAATCAAGTTTAATGTACAGAGTTTTAGGAAACAGATAGAAAGAACAACACTGCACTGAACTGAGGGGTTTCACAGACTTGGTCAGTGAGCTGTTTATGCACAGATGGGTCTGTGGTTGAAGTCTGTAAGCTGTAGGTACCATTGCCATCTGAGGGACAGATAGCAAGAACAGATTTAGAAGGGTGTCTTTTCTCCTTGTTTCCAACCTCAGAGACACAAACAAGGCAGTGTAACAGACTGGAAGTATTCTTAATGTTGCCTCACAGCTCACTTACAGTCAGCAAGGTGATTTTGGACAATGACTGACTTGCACAGGAGAGTTTAGCAGCTCCTTCAAAGGCAGTGTTAAGTGTGCATCTGTGCGTGTGTGTCAGCCCTACCAGATAACTGCATCTCCGTGGTACTTGTCGGTTTTGTGCATATATAACCTTGCACAAATGTGCTCTGAACATGGACCAGAGTAAATACCAACACAGTCTTTCCAACTTTGGCTGTGGGAGTCCAACAGTCCTGTGCACTGAAAATCTGAAGCCTAACTGAACCTCTGAAACTCCTTGCACTGAGCCAAATCACTCACTATTTAAAGGACCAGTCTATGACTGGATTCATTTCCTCTAACTTTGGATTTTTACAAACAAGTGTATGGGTTTATCAGACCAAGTCCATGAATGTGCTTTGAAATGAGGATGGTGTTCTAGTGAGCCTGTTTGCCTCCCCTGATCCTGTAGTGAGTCCAGGGTGACTGGCTCAGGTGTGGGTGGATTCTGTCTTCACAGTCACAAGCAACTCCTTCGGTTGTCGTTGAGCCATGGAATAACATCAGAGTGTTTTCCAGATGCATTTTTCTTCTGCCCCTCATATACTGCCTGGAAAATGTCAATTTCCTAGAAACATTTTAAATTATTATGCCATAAACCAATAACTTACCACTTGCAGAATTCACAAAGTATCCCATCTGGAGCTGTTGCTTCATGCAAATTGAAATATTTTTGTCCTTCTTTCCTCAAGGTGAAATGAGGTCTTCCAAAATTTTCTGCAGGTCTCTGTCCGGCTTTCAGACATTCTGTTCATTTCTTAAATAACTTTTAATTAATAAGTAATAACTCTTTATGCCTTAGTTGCTATCCTGTAGCATTCAACTCTAGCAAAGGTTTTCCCATTAGATCAGTTTACTCCCTATTTTATTCAATCTCTTTGTTTTGGTGTAACATTGTTTTCACCTTCAAAAGCTTCCCTCCATTATTATTTCCACATTTTTTTCAACATATGCAGGCTGCCTTAAAAGTAAGAGATACCTTAAAAGTAAGGAAACAGCTTTTGTTCTGTACAGAGCAATGCTGTACTACTGCTGTGAGAAATTATTACATTCCGTAGAAGACATGGTTTGCTATCTGAGATGTAGAGTAGCAGGGAGCATCTGGAGATGCTATTCCAAATATTGCATACACGGTTAAATTCCAATACTCCACAACTGGAGTATTTTTTCTCATATCAGAACACTTTAAAAGTAGCTTCTTTACAAATATTAATCCAATTCTGAAGTTGAGTGTCCTTTGCACATTTTTCCATGCTTTGCTCTCCAATGCAGGTGAGTTAATATTACAATCAAATTATAACTTTGCTCTAAAAGGATTTTTGGTGTGTCAAATTTTGAATTAGTACCACAGTGAGAAACATTCATATGTAAATAATGCATAGACATTCACTAACTATTTAACAAGCCAACAAATAACCCAGTTCCATTTTGGAATACATATGGTATCAGGAATATATCTGCAGTAAATCAGCTGATGGGAATCCCACTATATTACACTGACCACATTTTCTACATTCCCTTCACTTGCCCTGTGCAAGGAATCATTCTTCTTGGTGATCACCTCTGACAGCAGTGAGAGGGGTGTAGTCCTTAAGTACTGAAATCCTCAAAAATGTCATCTCATACCTTTCACACCCCTATTTTTTCCCGTTCCAACCATTTTTTATGCTTAGAGTTCATCATTAATAAAAATGAAGGGTACACCTCTCTAATATTTTTTCCCCAGCTCACATACTTTAAGGCTAGAAATACATAGGGAAACCTCCATGACCTTTAAAAACTACTTATCTCCATCTGCAGTTAACTCCTAAATCGAGGCCTGGTTCCTAAATAGCACTACAGACTCTAAATCCCTCATTTGTGAACATTTGTTGACACCAGGTCTAAGGCACTCCTTCCATGCTTACCTTACAAACTGACTTTGGATGCCACACAATCTGCACCTGAAGCCAAACTGCAGACTTGGCTCAATACAGTTGGCTGATACCATTCTCCAGAGTGACTGGAGTGTTACAGCAGCTCAGATCTCCAAGGATGATACAATCCTACAGCAGAGTACTGCATCCTCCCAAAGGATTTATTCCTAGAAAGGTACTTCAGGATAAAGAAATATCTTCCAGCTTCTTTATCAGATGAACTGTTGATTGGGAAAATGGAAAGGACTTGACCCATCTGTTTTGCATGATATTGCTTAATTTTGCTTTTCTCTCACCTTGAGCAACGACAGTATATCAGCCTTATCTGGTTTGGCTCCCATTTGTGTTCTTATCTGCAATTCTGAATTATCATAAGTTAACTGCAAACTATTATATTTTGGCTGCAAAGAGGCAGGAAAATCATCCGGCCATAATTTCTAAAATTTATGGGATCATGTTCAGTGCTTTTAAATGTTTAAATAAATTATTTTTTAAATCACTCAAATCCTGGAACTAATTTTTACATTACATTGTTCATTGAAGAGTTCTTGTGGTAAATGGAATGCAAAATGCTTTC
Organism: Aleadryas rufinucha; assembly: GCA_013397815.1. NCBI lineage: Eukaryota > Metazoa > Chordata > Aves > Passeriformes > Aleadryas > Aleadryas rufinucha. Next base: position 182,690 of record VZTH01010341.1, read on the forward strand.
CTTCAATACATCATGTCCATCAAAATAAGAAACCTGCCAAAAGTAGTGATAAAACACCTGGTGAAAAATTAGACCAAAGGTAAGAAAAACCAGTAACCTTGATGTGAAGCTGCAATATAAAGAACATTGGGATGCCACTACTTTTTAAGACGTTGCAGCTAAAATAATTATAGTTTAAGCTAGAATATACAAGAGAGTCTCATAAGAAATTGTCAACTAAATCAAACCTTACCCTGGGTTTCATTACCTTTTGGGTTTCATTAAGGTAAGACACGACACCAATTCTTACTTAGCATTTTTAAAGCAATTATTTCTTGTGGATATTAATATGCAGAGACAGAGGAAACACAGAGTGACTCTTTTTAAAATGATGAAGTGTATCTACATGTTATTAAATTCAAATTCCCCATGACATTGAACTTACCTCAAAAACAGCAGGTCAAAAGTGATTTGTTTTATGGCAACTAGGATACTACTCAGCTACCTCCACTTACTGCATTTATGCATTCACAGAGGGCTGGGTTAGAAACTCTGGCTCTATTTACAAATGTGCATGGAGAAGATGCATTCTTGCATCATCATGCAAGAAGAGATAAGTAAGTGTACTTGTGATTAAGTGATCTGCTAAATCAGAGCTACCATGTCGTAACTCATTCATGGCTTGAGGTCATTCATGGATCACCTTGTTCCCCTAACTCTTTGCTAATTTAAAATATTTATTCTCTAGGTTCCCGTTACTTCACGTGCCATGACCATCTCCAGTCATTCTTTTAGCAATCCAGTGCCAAGATCCAGCAAGTTGATTACAGCAATTGAATACAACCCTGACCACTCAACTGCAGGCCTATTCATACACACCAGTGTGATGCATCTAATGTGCAATTTGGGGTGATTCACTAGGCCCAGCTTCTCATCTTTATTGCTTTTCTAATATGTAAGTAATTTGTAACCTATGACCATAAAGACAGAAGAGTTCCTTGAACGTGTTACATGCTTGCAATGATTGACATTATTTTATTCCTCATCTGGCCTCTTTATTTGAAAGCAGCTAACGCCTATATTTTGTACTGCAAATGAAACTGATTTCTGGTGCAAACCAAATCCACTGCCACAGATAGTAAGGAATTCCCTTTTATCCAGCTAGCAGGAAGAAATGCATTACAAATGTGAAAGAACTATGCAATGCTGAGATCCTGCTAATCCTGAGGGCAACCACTGTCTGCTGAGACTGGCGCATGCTGTGTGGGGAACTGCTCCCAGGAGGAAGGCTTATCAGATGGGTGCAGCCTGCAGGATGTGGCCTTGGGTTCTCTCCAAGCCATGCAGAATGTACTGCTTTCAAACCCCCAGCCTGCCTTCTGCTGCTCTCGCGCTGTGCTGAAACATCTGTTTTCTATGAGACCAAAATCACTGACCAGCTGTTTAACTCTTAGATGTGCTGATTTCAAGGAACCATCCAGACAATTAAAACAACTCAGTTCCCTGAAAACTCATCTCTAGCGGATGTGTGTCAACTTTTGTTTGTTGTTTCCTTTCACTCCTATGTGAACTATCAGATGTGGATGAAGTGCAGATTCCCAGTGACATTTTCCCTCTGTTTCTAGGGCACCTGCAACACCCTGTCTCATGGGGTCGGTAAGAGTGGAGTCCTACTGCTGTGCTCCTCAGAACAGAGCTCTTAATGGAGCCTCCATCACTCCCATTTGCAGAAAGTTTGTATTATCACTTGAATAACTGTGAACAATCTGCTTCTGTAAACGGACTGACACCAGAGGTACATTCACATAGTAAGGTCTTCCCTTACTACCTAAAAAAAATGTAAAGATATTGTCTGCCATACGTTGTTTGCATATATTCTTAGTACTCCAGACTAAAGTTAATACACATTGCAATCCTACTCTATTTTCCTTTCAAAGTCTGTCTGTAGTATATTTACACATGAAAGCATCTGATTACCATTAGCATCTGTAGTTAATCTTCCAATTGCAGCCTGACAATTAAGAAATCAACAGAAGCCAAAAAATGAAGGAACAATGAAACAACACTCTTGAAATACTACATGAAACATGGTACTGTTTGAGCTGTCTGTGTTTAAATCTTTCTCCCAAATGCCTACTTGTTCATCTGTTCTCACATTAATACAGTGGGTATGCATGAAGGCATTTCCAATGCCTCCTCACTTGCAAGTTTATATAGCTGACAACTACACTTTTGCTGCCTTTTTTTTTTAATTCATACCAACTGGAACTGTTAAACTGATTAATCAGCATGAATTAAGCAGTTTTCATTCGCTAAAGGCATCACAAGCCCACACTCACTTGAAGGTGTTTTGAACCACTAAGTGCATGCATTTCTATGAAAATGACAAAGTTTCTTCTCTCATCCAGTCCATCATCAGCTGAGACAAAGAAATTCAGTCTTGCTGGTGAGCTTTGACCTTTTGTTATCCAGAAAGCAGTGAAGATCTTCCAAAATCAGCTCTGGTGTTAATCCATAGTTACCCTTCCAAGGAAATAAGTTCTTTTCAAACAAGCCACCTCTAGACTATAAAAGGTGTCCTCCTATGCTTCAGTCCAACACCTCAAAGTCACACTTAGTAGGCTGGGATTACATGTCGCAATTCCTGTTGATTTTCTGTCAGTGGAATTTGAGCTGCTCTTGAGTGCTGTTTTGGATCGATAGAGATATTCTACTCCCACACAGAGGAGCCTGGCTCCCATCAAACACTGTGCTACTCTGTCCTGAAAGCAGAATTTGGGAACAGGTAACTGCCTTTTTCAGTATATTACCAAAAACTCAGAATGTAGAACACTGCAAAATTAACATGCTTTTCACCCTATAAAGGTGAAACACTTTATCTCGTTATGAATCACACTCAGTTCATTATATTCTTCTTCTCCCACTTTCCTCCTCCCACAAAACCAATAACCTTCTTACCTGTAAGAAAGTGGTGTGTGCTTGATTTCTTTCTCCAGCTTGAAGCCCAGGTACTTGCATGTGGTTAAGGTTAAAGCAAGCAGGGAAGGAAGATGTCGTTTATATACTTAAATGCTAGTCTGTAGTTTGTAAGATGTCTAGGGCCACTATTCAAAATCAGTTTCCTTTGTTCTTTGGAAGTCAGCTGTAATATCCTAGGTAAATGGAGTAGGAGTTGAGGAAGATTTCTACATTTTTAACATTATGGCTGTAGTAATAGAAGCTGTAGCAGCAGCTGTATAAACATAATGTGGAAACAGAAAAAAAAAATTGTAAAAGGCAAAGTCAAAGTAGCAAACAAAAAAAAAAGGGGAAATCTGGCTGAGGTTAATATTCAATACGCTTCCTCAGGTACACTAACTAGAAGTGTATAATGTCCATTATGAAGGAATGAGGTCATACACAGTAGTTGCATCTTCTTTTTGCTTGACAGCTCCTGCACTACATAATTTTTCTCTATATTCTTGAAGTATTTATATAACTATGATCTCTTCAGAAGAAAACAGGGAATTTGAAACAAAGAGAAATTAATCATATGCGTGAAGAAATGACTTGTTGCTATCACCTTTGAGACAGTGAAACAAATTAAGGGAAACAGAAAAATTAAAATGCTAACCAATATTACACTTCACTGAAAATGTTATGTTTGTCTTTAGAGACTACTGGCAAACTAGAGGAATCACCACCCTTGGACTGATGTTCACTGGCAAAAATGTTCAAAGTGTTACATCACACAGTTTTATAACAAAAAAGTTTCTGTATAGAAATCAATAGCAATTGTGAAATCTCATCCATGCAAGTGATATGACTAAAACTTGAATAAATAAATCAATTAAAATGTCCATTAGGAATAGCAATGCAGTAAAATACTTTTTTCCACTGTGTGTTTACTTGGCTTACCCTTATTTGGAAATATTTCTAGTTAAGAGGCAAATCCAGATGTACATAAGAAAAGCCTTTTATTTCCCTCCCTCCGCCAACTAAAAAGACAGTGTAAGCACACTGAAGTTAGACATTGATGTTTTCCAAAATATACATCAGCCCTCCCCAAAAAAAAAGCAATGAGAATTCTTTGGAACTTCCTGTAGTATTGTATAACAGACCCAAGGCACCCTGCCTTCTCCTCTGCAGCTGAATGAAAGAAGCCCAGGTACTTTTTGGGAGGGACCGTGGCATTATTAGTCCACTCAGCTGTAATGAACAGGGTTAGGAGGTCAACAGAAGACTGCCTGGATTTAAATGCTGGCAGACATTCCTCTGTCACCTTTTCCTCAGTGGAATGCTGCTGCATTTGACCACCTTCTAATTCTTTCAGAGCCTTCTTCTTTTCAAAGCTAACAATTTAGGGATTATTCCTGGAAGCCTTGCTGCTGAGATCATGTCCTTTTCTGAAGGCCGGTTGAATCTAACGTGCAAAGCAAAACCAAGAGCAAATCCCTGAGACAAGCTGAAGTTTCTTAATAGAGAATTAAATTTCTTAAGATTTCTAGGAAAAGGCTAAAAGCTACTCAAAGCTCAAGAAGCTCTTCAGGGAGCCCCTAAGGCATTGTAATTTCATCCCCACTGTCTCCTGCCATAAGTTTTCCTCATAACTCCTCACACACTGCAGGAGGCTTCACAAGACAATATTCTGTCTATACACAGCCACAAAGAAATGCAGGTATTGAACTGACCAGAAATGCCTGGACAACAGCAAAGCAGGAGCAGTCTTCCTCTGTGCTCACAGGGACTATTCAAATCCGTATTGCATGGTCACAGACACGACCTTTCTGGGTCTCTGATCAGCTGCTGATACACCTGTTTGACAGGAAAGTCAGCTGTCAATAAGCAAACCAGCTGGAGCTGTGTGGGTGCCAGGCTGCACAGCAGTTACAGGAAATGTGCAAGAAATCATCTTTCAGCATCTGTGTTCTGCCTGGACAGAATAGTTTGGACACTCTAACCCGACAGTGACAAATTCCTGAGTTAAGTTATGTGCTTGATCATATCACAGTTGTTTTGAATTGGCTTTTTCATCAAATATTTCATCAAAATGCTGAATCGATAATTTTAGTAAAATCACAAAACCAAAATAACATAGTATTTATTGTAGACAATTTCTTGTAGACTTAGCCTGCAGCATTCTTTATTTATACACATTGGATAAAAATGAAGTAAATTGAGTTTAAAATTCATCATGGAAATGCTCTGTGAAATTGAGACTTAATTTAGTGCTGCAATCATACAATAAATGTATGCAATGCATTCCAGTGCTCTTAGGTAGGGTTTGTTATATTTCAAAATACGTAAACAAATGCTTAATGTCTGTCTACTTTTTCCATTTAAAAAAAACCCCAGAGATTTCAGAAAGATTCTGGGTGTCAAAGCCTCAAAAGATGAGACATTACTAAAAAATAACACAGTGCTAGTACATCATTGAAATAACAAAATGGTGTATTACACTCACCTGGCTTGTTCAGTACCTGAAGTTTGGATTCTAATGGCAAGGAGGAATCATAGTTGAAACTTTGGAAAAAGACACTGGGAAAGAAAAAAACTCAATGAAACAACGCAAAAAGTTCCAATAGCTTGAATTGTCTGAGACAGTCGCCTTCAGCTGCCTTTCTGGCTGCTGGAGAGAAATAGAGATTTCAAAAGATTGTTCATCTTCTCTTAAAAAAAAATACACCTGTGAACATAATCCAAAAAAATCTCTCACATACTTTAAGGAGCATCTATGGCAACCTACTCTGCAGCTGGTTCCCTATGGACTTCTAAAGTTTGGGAACATAAATACCATCTTAGTTTTACTGGATATGTTACATTTGAGCATAGCCTACATGTGTGTAAATGGAAGTTTGACAGTGGTAATCGTCAAAGAAAACAGGAAAAAAATGGAAGAGAAATGAGATAGAATATCTGCTTTACAGCACAGAATAGATCACAGAGTCTTTCAGGTTGGAAGGCACCTTTGAAGCCTGCCCAAGCAGGGGCAGCTACAGCAGTGCTTAAGCTACATCCAGTCAGGTTTCGAGCATCTCCAAGGATGCAGATTCCAGCACATCTCCAGGTAGCCTGTGCAGTTCATATAATGGTCAATCCCACTGTCCCTGTCTCCAACAAAGATGCTGAATAGTGCCAGTCCCAGTACTGACCCCTGAGGAACGTGAATCATCACTGCTTTCCACTTTGACATCAAGACATTGGCCACAACTCTCACTGGGGTGTGATCATGGAGCAGATTCCTTATCCGCTGAGTGGTCCACCTATCAAATCCATGTCTCCAGTTTTGAGACAAGGATGTCCCACGAGACAGTCCCAAATGCTCCAGGTAGATCATGTCACTTGTTTTTCCCTCTGACCACCTTGTCAGAGAAGGCCACCAGATTTGTCAGGCACGATTTGCTGTGAGTGAAGCCATGTTTGCTGTCACCAACCACCTTGTTTTCCATGCATCTTAGCACAGCTCCCAGGAGAATCTGCTCTATGGTCTTGCCAGGCACCAAGGCGAGATTGACACTCCACATTTTATTGCACACCCTAAGACTTAATTTTATATTCAGACCAAGGAAAGACAGATTCACATTTTTTAAGAGTGAAAACATCAGAAGACTAGGCTATAGTCTAACAGATCTCCTTTCATGCAAAGAGGTTTGTTTCCTTCTCCTGTGACTCGTAGACTTCCCAGAACATTTATTTTGGGGGATGAGGATGATAGATGGACTTTCCATTGCTGACAAATCCCCCAGTCTGTCTTGGTCTTGGGTCACCATTCAAAACTGGAGAGTCTGCTGAGGAACAGAAGAGGCTGCAGAGTACCCTGGGTCCAGGCAGATGGTGAGCTCCCTACCTCCTAAAAAAGTGTGAAATAATGTTGAAAATTGAAGCTCTTTGATGTTCTTTTCCTTCCTGCAATTTTACCAATACAATCTCTGTCACCACCACTGGATAGTTCCCTAATTAAGGACTGAGCCTGCTGAGGAACTGGCCTTTAGCAAGCAGTCTCACATGGTAACCAAATGCACTGTCTTAGTACAGAAAACATGCAAATCAGAACTAAACTGAATTTATAAATTCTCTTTCTGAAATAAAGAATTTCCTATGTTGTGCACCCTTCAAAGAGTTTCCATTCAGAAGTCTTTAATTTTATCACCCTTAACATTCTTTCCTTCCTTTCCTGGGTTTTATTTGTAAATGTGTTCTTAATTATAAGAAAAAAAACATTGCCACACAAGCTATGCAGCCTATTGAAATCACAGCTGCTCCAACAGGGAGGCACTGGAGTTTCTAGCAGAAGTATGAGAGGCAGGAGTATGTATGTCCACACCAAATTCCCCTCCTGCAAATTAGAAATGATTTATGAACCTTTTTTAATACATCCATTTTATTGCCAAAGTGAACCAAAATATAAAACATGAAATCAAGGAAAGCAGAGTGGGGTCTGCATACCAGAGCAGTCATAAATTTTTCGACATGTGGCTTCAAATGTATCCATGACTATTTTACGGTTATATTTAAAGGTATTTTTACTTCATATTTTTCTTCAAGCTTGCTCCATTTTTTAAATTTCTAGAGAGTATTGTATTTAATTTCCTGGCCCAAGTGTAATTTGCAACAAAAATATGAAACACCATGTCTTAAGACACTATAAAAAATGAATTAGTCTTCCTCCCTGTATTTTTTTTTTCTAGTAATACTTTCCTAACGGAACAAAGAAAGTAAATAGTTTGCATACAGAATCTGTATTATAATCATAGATTCATATAATGGTTTGGGTTGGAAGAATCAGTTATTCATAATTCCAGGAACACTATAAGCTGTGCTTTGCATAGAGATCAGCCAAGAATTCGTACAGTTTTTGCTTCTTAAAATGCCATGTATTGGACATACCCACTCTGTGAACAGCTGTTCTGTGGGACTCACTCAGATCTAGTCAATGCACCTTCTAGAGTAATTGCTGTTTGTTAGTAGACTATAAGTTGATAACTATCTGTGTTTTGTTTTTATTCATATATTGCACCATTAACTTTTTTTTACCCAACACCTTGCTTCACCTACCTTTGTTTTTCTGTTGTACATCTCATTCATTTAGCCTTTCCCCTTCTCCTTTTCTCCTTCCTTCAGCATCAATACATCATGACCCAAAGGTGCCATTCCACAACCATCCTCTCTTTTTAATTCCTCTCTGCTCTCTCCCTAAATCCTTTAAGTCTCAGGTCCAACTTTACTCAAGCAGTTTGCGATACTTTACCATCTGTGTCCCTCAGGCATTGACCACATGCCACTCTGCCACGACCTGTAGAAATACAAACCAAAAGACCTCAAGTCCTAGAGAACTTAAGGAAGATCTTTAAGAAAAAAATTAGCACAGAAAAATGTGGGAGTAAGAGAACCAGTAAGGCAGACTGGTGATGATAGGCAGTGGGCTCAGCACAAACTCAAGGTATTATCAAGCTTGCTGTAGACAGCCTGGCAAAGCTAATTCTTGTGGAGAGATTTACAAATGTAGATTTCACTAAATGATTACCATACTTAACAAATATAAATTTTTAAATGGTGCACTAGGTTGTATCTAAATATATAGCTATCATTCTCCTGTTGCTTTCTGGTTTCTGCTCTTTGAACAGATATCCTTTCTGCCCAAAACTATCTTGGTATCTATCGGTATCTATCAGTTGCATCTGAAAGATCAAAACCTCTTTTTGCACACAGAACTCTCTTCAGCTAAACATAATTTCACACCAGTTCAAGATTCTTGCTATGTAGATACAAATGCAAAATAGTAGCCTCACATTATAGACTGTTTCAGGCAGGGATCACATTTGTGAGATTCTATGAAGTGCAGAAAACACTTGGACAGCTTAAAAAACTTCTGCAATCAAGAAAAGAACTGCCACTGAAGACAGTAATTAAGGGCTGCAAGCAGGATGGTAGGGAGAGTGAGAAAAAAAAAAATTATTTCTTTTTTAAGAGCAATAGCAAGCTCCAAGTCAATAATTTCCTGGCAGTTAATGACCAGACGGATTAAGATCTCCTCCAGATGGCCATTAACTGCCAGGAAATAGTCAACTCACTGGCCATTAGTGCTTAAAACACCATTAGGGTACCACTCTTCATTAGTTATATTCACATGAATGTTACTATTCACTGTGGATATGAATGCAGCAGAAATTCTTAGTTTTAATGGACAACAGAACAGAACAAAAATAGAGCCGAAATAGATGGATAGTTTCACTTAGGCAGGGCTGTATTGCTGCTGGAACTGTAAGAATCACTGTCAGCAGTGTAAGCTCCACACACTAATCCACTTATGTGCCTTCTCTCATGTCCTGAAGGGACCACCCCAAGGGGTGAAAGGTTAGTCTCCATGCCAAATCAACTAATGGTTTCCCTGCTAAGATGTCCAAAAAGTATGTGACTGTTGAGATTAGGTTACTTGACCAGTATTAAGACGACTTGATTTTTTTAAGACAAAAATTCCAAGTGTAGAAAGCACAACCGTTTCTTTTTATGGTGTACATACCCACACACATATGATTCATTCAAGTAATCTCTAAACACTGTAGTTTGCTATAGTTTATATATAATTTACTATCTAGACTATACTACATTATAGTTTAAATATACTATAGTTATAGTTTATATGCAATTTACTATGATTTATGTACAGTTTCCTATAGAACCATACTTCACATGTTGTTATGTACATATAACTGCTCTGGCTATTTATAGATCTGTGTAGTACGTTTGGCTGGTGAACCCACAAATAACTGGAGCCTTATTTATGATAAAATCTCCAAAGTTAAAACTAGATTAACCTATCTTTGAAAATACTTTTTATGATTCTTTACATGTATGTGAACAAATGTATGAACATCTATGAACTGAAAAGGGAACAATTTGTGGAGTTATTAATTAATTGTGAGAAAATAAACTATTAATGTCCCTAGTGCAAGATAACTAAAGAGTAGCAGGATTAAGGACATCTGTCTTCAAAAAACCCCAGTGAACTTACCTGAATAAAAGAGAGCCGTTTTAGTTTTACTAGTTTTAACAACAACCACAAATATTCCTTAGTTATCAGCCAATCCTCTTCTGAAAAAATAGTAAGAACAGTCTCACCATATCTTTGCCAAGTTTAGTTAGTATTTTTACAACACATTTTACACGAGGGGCATATTAAACCTTAACTTGCAAAGAGAAAGCTAGTGAAGAAGTCATGGGATTTCCTGCAAAATAAAATGCTGCTGCTTGCTCATTTGGTGCTGGTGCTACAAGGCTTTCCTCTACAATCTACATGGTTGATGCTGCAGCCAAGCTTACCCATTTTCTGCTACATAATACTCTGAGAGATAAAATTTATTATAACACTCGGCTATGCTCTAGAGGAGCTGCCACCAAACTTTTCTTACCTGCACACCATGAATTGCATTTTCCCTGAGCTTACTATCCTGAATATGCTAAACTACCTTCCCAAGAGATGCGCAGAAAAGCTAGAAGTTTAGAGAGGCCTTGTTTGATTGGGTCAAAGCTGTCTTCTTGGAAAAGAGAAGGTTTTTTATGAATTTCTTCCTTTTTCATGTATTATTTTACTACAGGAGATCACATTTGTAATATATTTGCTGATGTATTCCTAGGGAAGCGATGCAATTAATAAAAATAAGCCAATGCATTGAAACAAAATAAAACTAAACCAAACTAAACTAAAGGTAAAAAAATTAATATCCCCAGAAATGCCAATGATTCTTAGGTGCTTTCTGAAACACAGGAAAACACAAGAAAGAAATTCCCCAAAAAGGAATCATTCTAAAAGTGCCTGAAAACAGATGTTTTATGAAGAAGGAGCGAAGGAGCCTGTAGTAATGTGGACATGTGTAAATTAGTAGTTCTGCCTACAGATATTGTAAGGTCTTAAACTAATCCACCAATTTACAAGGAATTGAAAATGTACACAAACAATTGGGGCTGGCAAGCAGGCTGTGTAGTCACTAAGTGTAATCTTAGCACTTTAATTTAACTTCTGTCAAGATGCCTCTCTTCATAGATGTCCTGAAAAAAACATAGTGTGGCCACAGTACACTCCTGTAGCCCAGTGGTGTATTAACACAGCATTGGGCTGAACTCACCAGTCCTGGGTGAACAGTGGAATCCAGGTTGCCTCCTCCATAGGGAGCTGCCCCTCAGCACAAGAGAGAAAGTCATGGATAACATTCTTGGAGCAAAATAAGTCAGTTGGAGGGGAAAGGCTTTCTTGTATTCCAAGCACTCTACATTGGTGTGCTAATATCAAATTTCCAACAAGCTCAGAACAGGCTTCTGAATGTCCTATATAGCAATGAGTTTTCATTCCCAGATTCACAACACAAGCTTTCATTTAGCAACTTTTTCTAGTGATTTATATGCTTTTCTCCTGTTTGTGGCCTGCCAGGCCTGTTCTGGTGAGCAATCAGATGGTTTTCCCACTATTGATTGCCTCTCCCCATTTTTAGCAAACAGTGGTGCCTGCCAGTTACAGGATACAAATGTCTTACAGAGTTCACTGCAAGGAATTAGAAAGTGCTCCTGCATGCACAGGCAATAGCAATGCCAGAAACTTAATTTTCATAATGAGGAATCATGACTTGGTTTCCAACTTTGACCAAGTTAGAGACAATACAGTCATGTTGCATCTGAATGTCACCTGCCTGAGGCAGGCAGTTCAACAGAACATTCTCTTCATCTGTTGATGGCAAAGTATTTACTAACATCAGAAGGGCCAGAACTTCACCCCAGAATTTTTCTGGTAAGGTAATTTGTAACTTTAGAAATCATAATATGAAAAAAAAACCCCTAACAACAATACTTCCTCAATTGATTTTATTGACAATAATGTAAAATATTGATTTGTGTGTACGGTTGTTGTGTAACTGAGTATCCCTTTAAGAAAGCCTAGGTGAGGATATGTCACAAAATAGCAAGATGCAATGATAGTGCACTGAGACGGTTGTTCTAAAGAGAGAACTGTGGACAGCAAATCAGGAGATCAGTGTGCACATCCAGCCTTTTGCCAATTATCTGGTTGGGTAGACACTGCCTTATCTTTTAACAGATGTAATAACTGGCATATTGTCCCTCATTTTACCCCCTTTTTCGTGATTTTTCATCATTTTGTGCCATTATTGGCTGAAGATACAGGAAAGACAAACAAATGGTAAAAAAAAAAACCCAGAAGGTTTCCTCCCTTTTTTGCTAGGGAGGAAAAAAAAAACCCAGGAAAAACATCCCAACCCTGCCACATGGACCTACTACGTTTCTGCCAGAGGGCAGTAAATGTCAACACTGTAGTATATTTCCTGTTTTGAAAATGAACCAGTTTACTTCAGAGCTATTAAACGTCCCAGCAGTGGTAACCCCTTCCTGTCTGTTGTCTTTCTGTTGGGCAGCTCTCTTAAATCATTCAAGGCTGCTGCCTGCTAGAGACTGAGTCCTGAACGAACGAAACTGCCCCTGCAGTCAGATCTCTGCAATAAGGCTATGCTTTGATCAGAGCCTTCCTTCTTTCCCCAAGGATGAGTTAACCTCATAAAAATGCATATCCTGCCCAAATGTTTGTTTGCTCTCATTTAGTCCTTTCTTAATACTACCAGCAAGAGTGCTGAACAAACAAACTACTGAGCCTGGGTATAAATACCCACCCTCCAGTGGCCATTTGTCAGAGGTGGTCAGGGCCATCCCACAGTTCATGCTCTAATTGTAGGCTGGGCGGCTGCTGTTTTTCTTGCATTGGTTCAAAGACACCCATTGAGAACAAGCATCTGGCCTTGGAAAGGGAGCAGGGATGTGAAATCTGAGCAGTACAAGCAGACACAAGTCTGAGGGGTTTTTTGAAATATATCTACAAATCCTTCTGTGCTCTGCCCCAGTATATAAAATAAAATTCTTACTGGGAGCAAAGTTATGAATGCAACCAGAACTGCCTACCACTACAGGTTTTGTTTAACACCACCTGAACTTAGATCTGATAGTGCAGACTCCTGCCCTTATCTGTACCCCACTTATCAGCATCCAGGGGACTGCAGAGCAAGACAGGGAGGGGTCATGCATAAAAGAGCTTGGTGAAACATCATGGTCTTACTCTATTTTATAATAAAGTGCAATAGATGAAGTTGCATGGACCATGACCATCTGAGAGGTAGGCAGCCAAAGTGCTTTTCTCAAAGTCAAAATAAATTATCTGGCAGACAGTACAGGAGACAGCCCTAAATGTTCAGCATACTGTAACTGCACACAGACACTGTCCCCTGATGAAAGACTGAGGGGTAATGCACCTTATCACTACCTTGGAAAAAAAAAAAGGACTCTAAAAGAAAAGATACAAGGTGAATGTAATGCAGCCAAGTTAATGCTACCTTTGCTGACTTGTGCACTGTTATTTCTTCACTACTTTTACCCCTAGAGCATCTCTATCACAGAACTTGTGCTTCCTTTGGTGTTTAGGGGTTTAGATTTTCACTAGTTCTGTCAACAATGCTGGTTTTTTGAGGTTTTTTGGGAGTGAATAAATAAAAGCAGGAAAGGTACCAACATCATCCAACTGCTGTCAACTGGAAATGTTCTTCCAGTTTGATCACAAAGATCGAGAGGACTGAGCTGTTTCCACATCCAACCTTTCCCATAGGTCCTTTCCCACAGATAAAGACAAACATCACAGTTGCAGAACAATGAGAAGTGTGTGCTTAACCATCACACCTAAGAGAACCAATGAAAAAATAAAAGGCATCTGATTACAATGTTAGTAGTAGATATGGAAATGTTATTGCAATATGCATTCACCTTCTCTTTCTCCCATAAAGGCTAATCTTAATAAAGATAATAGAACCACAGAGCCATATATCTCTGCAAAACAAAGAATAACAGAGGAGCTACATAAGACTGCCTTACGTCATGCAGCAAGAGTGCCTGAAATGCCCTTATGTCAGAGGTAATGGGATGTTCAGTTTTAGGGAGTTATTAGCTGGGGCTGGTTAGTTAATAAGCATTAATTCAGTCCTTTCACTGAGACAACAGCCTAAATTGCAGTGCCCTTTTCAACTATGAAAAATGCAAAAGGCCATGAGCATTTGAGTCAAACCAACAATTATCTTCTGGCAATGAAAGGCTCCCATGGCACTTGTGCTGAAAATCTGGCTTCATTCTGTTGGTAACAAATAGTTGACTCTTATCTTGACTCGCTGAATTCTTTATAAGCTTCAGTCTCCATAGCCCCAAAATATTGGCACAACAGTCAGAAAGCATTTAAGACTTTGTTTTGGATGGACAAAGCAGCATCAGAAGTTTGGCATTAAATGAAAAATCAAGCTGTCTACACTCTCATGGTAAGGCTACACAACCTGGCAATACTCTCTGCAGAAGGGAAGGAGCTAGAGAAGGCAGAGTTTCTTTAAATTAATTTTTAGTGGTGTCCAACAAATCCTTGAAGAACATGAGTTACCAAGCTTCACCTCTTGATTTATCCATTGTCATGAGAAATATTTTAAAGTGTGCTCATGGTAATGACAACTGCAGCTCCAGTTCTGTGTCCAGGATCTGTGAAAGTGTGTAGGGAAACAGGTTTCCAGCCCCATCTCATACTTCCATGTGAAGAAGGAGGTGACAGCCAGGCCATGAACCATTCCCTAGCACAGGCAGAAGCATTTGGGGAGCACTTTGAAGTGACATCTGTAATGCTGCCAACAGCTGTTCTTAATGTGGAAAGTGACCTGTAGAATGGTATGTATAAAAAATGAGAGCCTGCGTTTCCTCTCTGTTCTGGCATAGCACAGGATAACGCAGCTCCTCCTCTCTAGTAGCATCAGGAAACAGTTTCCTTTGATCAAAAGCAATCATATAAAATGCATTTGCAATAGACATTTGCATCTAAACTACTTCCTGAGGTCAACAGGCCTGATTCAGATTGAGCTAAAATGGAAATCTAAATTTAAAAGAAAATCCTTTTCTTCTGCAGTGACAGCTGAGACCTTCAAATCAGGTGAAATAATTCCACTCCCTATGTTCTAAAAGAGTCATACAGCATCAAGGCCAGAGTCCTCCTATTCAACATCCATCTGTGATCTTTGAAACTTCAGTTACACCCTTTCCTTTCCCTTTCTGTAAACATGTACTTGCTCCATCTGGCAAAGAGAACCATAAATCTCCCTTGACTCTACTTGCTATTCTGGCATTTTTGCAGTAGTTCTCACAGATGGGGTGTATTTAGACAAATGGCAGAAGGAAAATACTTCTGCACACATATAAGTGGAAGTCTCATCTACAAACAGTATTTCTTCTGTATTAGTCTGTAAATTCATGGTGCTGCACATCTTGAACTCAGCTGCACCTTCTGTCTTTCATCACTGCTTTTACTGCCTCTTTATGACTGCTTTCAGCCAGAGATACAAGATTAGTGGAGGAAAAGAATGCAACAAATACCACCATTACACCAATCTGCCCTACAAAATCTCACTTGCAAAATTAGTGTGAGCCAGCTAGCATGAGAGTCACATGGACTGAAAACCTCCATGTACGTAAGCAGAGGGTAATGATAAATACCTAAGTACAGAGGTCAGGGGAGAGAGCTAATGGAAGATTTAGGCATCAATGTAAATCTGGTTTTATTTAAACTATGCATTTACAATCAGGAAAACTAAGAGGATACCACATAAATGTCATTTTTAGATGTAATTAAACCAGAAGGAATGTCAACCACCAGTAAGAGAGAAATCCTGCAAGAGTCTTTCATCAAAAGCAGTGGGTGAGAGGTTTCTGAAACCACATCTGGGAGAAATATGCATCTTGGGGAAAGGAAGGAATCTGAAAAACTGATGCATAGAGGGAGACAATAAGAAGAGGGAGACACAGTGACAGTGGTGCTGAATGGCACAAATGGGTAATAAGAATAGTAAAGTAGAGAGCCCTTCTGATTACCAAGTGTGATACCCAAGATGACACAAGATGCACTTTGGAGTTCCATGTGCAGAGAGGTCTCCACACACACAGCCCCAGTGTGCTCACTGGGACACTGCTGGGCACGAAGGGGCTGGGAGAAGCAGACAAGACAAGGAGATGGTGGTTTCTCCAGGTTCCTCTGGAAAATGATCTGTGTATGCTACGTTAACTACTCCATGGACACAGCTGAAGGCAGAGACAGGGTGTGAGAGTCCACAGAAGCAGAGCCTCTTTCAGATTCATGAACTTTGAGACTGTATTTCACAGGATTTTCAAAGCCATAAAAATGCACAGAACCATCTGAGAAGTAATCCTGCACCCGAGGCTTCTGTTAGAAATCATCAGTGTTAGAGATAAAATCAATCATTAAAGCCTTTTACATTCCCCATTAAATTGTTCTCATCACTATTTTCATTAGTGGGAAACTGCTTCTTATAGCAGTTGGGGATCTATGAAATAGCTGGATGCATACAATCAATAATTTCTCTGGAATTTTTTGGAAGTGGAGACAGAAGAAATGAGGGGCTGAATTAGACAGACATCTGGATTTTGCACTGCTGTAATCTTTGCATATGAGATAAGCTCTGCTTTTTGATTTACTGGCAAGGAACAGGATGCTAACAGGAACATCACAGGAGCATTACATACTCATATGTAAATGCCCAGAGAAGAAAAAAAACCTCAAATCTCTGCCTTGAACGTTTTCAGGGATCTTTTTAAATAAATGTATGTGTAAAGACACAGGGAAAGGGAATTATTAAATCAATCCATCCAGCATCTATCCAATTGCTCAGAATAATTTTTTCAGGTAGCAACAATCATTAGGCACTCCAGAGGAAACATAATAAACCTCACATCAGACAGATTAAGTGTGTTTCTGTCTTTTATCAGAGACTGTCTAAAACTCAGAAGGATGTGGTTTAATAGCATTCTGATATTTTATTTTTTTATAAATAAATAATCACCACAATCCTGAAAGTTTATTAACCCTGTAATTCTGTGAAACAGTTTATGAATCTTGTTAAATTCGCAACATCAACAACGTCCTACAGCCCGAGTTCCAAAGCCTAAATAAATTTTTTAGCTTACATCAGTCTTCAATTTGAAAACTTCAGATCTGCACTGAATGGCCCCTACTCGTCTCTTAACATCAGAAAACCAAGTGCTCCTGGATCTAGTGAAGTGCCATACTCTATTTAAAAAACAAATTAGTTCCCACTGTCTGGTCACTTCTAGTAGCTCTCTATACCATTTGTTATCCTCTATACATTAAAAAATCCTTGATTACTTCTCATTTTTCTCTAACTCCCTTCTGTTCAAATGCAATGGGGCATTCAGTGTGATGTGTGGGAGTTACCTGTGGTACTAAAAACCAAACAAAAATTCTACTTGCAAATTCCCTACACAAAAAATTTTGTAACAATACAGATAAAAATCATCATAAATTAATTTCCATTTTAAACACAATGGGGTTTTGTGTCCCAAGCTACTGCCCTAAACATAAACCATTCAGGGACATGACCAGGAGTCTTTTCTCTCAGAAGAGGTTTTAGCAAGCAAGCACTCCTCTGTCCAGCCTTCTGGAGGTAGCAATAGACCCTGGTCCTGCAATTTGCCCTTTTAGCTGCCACTTGTCTATTCCCACAATGAGGTGATCACTACATACTCTCTATATCTTTACCAGAAGACATTCAGTTGTCTATAATTTTAAGTCTGGTTGGTTGTTTTTTTCTCCTTAAAAGGGAGAAGTAATGAAAAAACTTTCAAACCCAAGTTTTGTGGCTTTTTTGCCACAAAAGCTTTTTTGCTTTTGTCACAAAAGCCAGTGACAGCAAAAGCTTTTTTTTTTTTTGCAGAAGTACAGACATGAATTGGAAGTACTTCTTGAGGGACATTCAGTCTATTCCTGAAATTCTGGTCCTGTCTGAATTTCTCTCTTGGTTGAGTTTTCTGTGGTAAAGGAGTGCTCCCTATTCATCTACCAATAACACAGATGAAATCAAATACTTTCCTAACCCGCTTGCTTATTTCTAAAGGCACCATTATTACAAGGAATTCCATCACAGCATTTCATATGACCTGCATATCTGCAAGCCTGAGACTCATTATATACCCAGCTGAGGTTTTAAAGTTAAGAGCCTTGTAACTCCAGCCACACTACCCAGACAATAAAGAATGAGGTACTTCTTGGTGTTATCAAGGCTGCTCAGTTGGGAGGTGCCTCCTTATCTTAATTGAGGAAGGCTACGATGAGTATAGACATTGCCAAATAGAGGTAGTAAGGAGCTAAAATCAGAATGAACCCAGGCTTATCCTTTACTTTACTACATGTTCAGAGAATCTCTCAAGCTCTTTCCCTTAGAAGTAATCTAGCATCTACTCCTGTATTTTATCTCTTAAAAGCAGGTCTGGCTTCTGCTGGTTTAGTGTCATAACCCTACTGCAGATTCATATTTGTTAAAGCATCAGATTTGCAGCAGAGATACACCTATTTTCATTAACTCTAATATTCCTAAATAAGCTGCCATCAGGTAATTATTCTATTTGAGATACAAGAAAAAAAATGGTGCAGTCTTGGTAAACCAGGATATAATTTCCAATCAAAAGGTAAGGATCTTCATATCTAGCAATTCATTTGTACAGGTAGGAATTTCTAGCTGCAGTGTCTTCTATTTGCAAAATGATTTGTGTCTTATAAGTACTTCTCCTGAGCAAATTAATTGAACGTCATGATCTCTGTGCTGTGAAGCAATGCTCTATAATCTAGTTTCTGTTTTTAGTCATGACACTTACATGTTGTTTACTTGGTATGAAACAACTGGACTTCACAATTAAGGGGTATGTTGGGATAGCATCCACAAGCAATAGAAAAAGGTCTACAGAACAAATAGAAAAATACAGCAACACTTTTTGAAAGATGACTCAGGAGACACCTCATTCATAACATGAATGCCTCTGATGGTATTCATAGCACTTCCTTTAAAACTACCCCACAAAAATCCCTTCTATCATCCCTAAGGCTCTTGATGTCAAGTGAAAAAAAACTTGTGCATTTTTTCCTCTGTGTACACTCTTATTATCCATCTTAGACTACTTGAAGAGGAAGGAATATCCTGTCCAAGCTGCAGTGTGCAGCAAAAAAATTTGATCCCTTCTGATCTGCAGTCTACAGTAACTAGTTCATACCAGCCTGTCAGAAACAAATTAGAACAGCCAAAAAAAGCTAAACATTCCTGAAATGACTGGTGCTTTTTCTTCTCTTCATTTATTTGCCTGCAATTACAGACGGAAGCCATTACCACCCACTTCCTCAGTTAGGAAATGGTACACTTTGTACTGTTCCTCAGATGGTCTGGGTGCATTTATCCAGACAGATATCAGTGAATTCTGTCCCTGCTGCAAGCCAGTCAAATGTAAGCCAGCTATGGAGAAGATGTCTTATGGATAAAGCCATGGGTACCCTGTGAAAAATAGATTACCTGAGCCTGACCACAGCACTAAACTGCACAGCACAGCTTCCCTGCTCCAGACCTGAACCAATGCATCCCATGGATAGGGAATCCCACATCAGTCTGAAAACACTCAGTAGATGTGCCCCTGTATATAATCTTTTTGTGAAGAGAGACCTGCTGGATAATTTGGTGCCCTTTTACTTACATGTATACAGTTTATCTCTTCCTATACAGTTTATTTTCTTTCAACACCGCATTATTTACCCCAGCCTCCTGTTAGCCTCCAAAAAACTACATCAGGCTTTTTTTTTTTACATAAAAGATTTTGCTGCCTTACTTTCTGTAAAGGATAGTGAAGAGAGAGAAGCACCTAGACAGATAGTTTATCTGGTCTGAAGAATGTGTAAAATAGAGAGAGAATCTTCTTTTCCTATCAATTACTCAGCGATCTCCAGATGCTCGACTAATTTCTGTAGAACCCTACAAGCTTTACAGGAAATATGCAAAACTGACAAGCTTTCTGACTGGGTAAAATTACAGTCTGGAGATACCATTTGTCTGAAAAACAGCCCATCAATCCTCACTGAACTGGAGGCAGAACAGTAAGACACAGGCAGTTATTTAGGGCACTCAAAGTTATCACAGACAGCTTCATTTTCATGCAGTGGGAAGGAGGAAAGCAAAAGGATTTATTAGCAGGTATAATGTGATAAGCACATTTCCCTACACATGCTGTTTGTTTTGCACAGATCCTCTCTCTAATTCTGCAGGTTCTCTCCTCTAAAGCCACTGCCTGAATGGGCACCTGGGCTGAACTCCCCTTGGGTTGGAGACTGCAGACACGTGCGTCAGACAGAGACGCTTGCGCGCCCTTGACTTACTGCAGAGCTGCTGGGATAAAAGGAGGGGATGAATGCAGAGGCCAAGGTCAGGGCTGAAGATGGGAGTAGGAGGGTGGAGCAGGAGCATGGGCACTGGCAAGCTGTCCTGAAATATTTGTTTTTCTTTCCCAACTTTTTCTCATGGAAATATCTTTCTCGTACACAGCAAAGACAAAAACTCATTTTTCTTTGGCAAGACACATTTCTGTAGATCACAAAGGCATTCTTTCATACTGAAACCTTGTACCTGAAGCAAGTGAGTTTTCTGTCTAGATCTGTGCAATCAATCCTTAATAACAGATTGCATTCTAATCCCAAACTTATGACTAAAAATAAGCATCTTGACTCATTCACTTTCAAAACCCCTTGCCCAAAAAACAGGAAAGATTGAATTCTTTGTTTTAATTGCTGAGAAACAGCAAGTAAAACCTGAAAAAAGCACTTTTTGTTGTGTTTCCTTTCTTTTGGCAAAAAGCACACTTTGCTGCAAGAAAGCTACTAGGATAGGAAATTACATAAGCAGGTGAACTTAAAAGGTTTTCTCTATTTGCTATTATTTAAAATTTTTCCATTTCATACTACCCTAGAACACCACTGAAATTTTTCCAAGACAAGTTCCTATTTACCAGACATTTGGAAAAAAATGTGTGGTTTGTTTTTTTTTTACTTCTAACAAGAAGCATATAAGGTTGCTGTCTTTCTGATGCCCATAACTTTCATTACTATGAGTTGCAAATATGTATTAAGAAAGAAAACTTCTCCAAAGGCTCACTGAAAGGGAATTTATACTTCTGAATTATATTTAATGTATACATTTTAAATACACTGAAGATCTTCTAACCTAGCTGCTAATACAAGTCTTCACATTGTCTATAAACAGCCTTTATACTTCTTAAGGAAAGAAAAACATGTAGGGAAATACAAAGTGTTTGACACCAGGTGGTTGTGTCACTTTCCAGAGGGGCTTTTACGGGTGGGAGAAATGGGCCAACAGGAATTTCATGAAGTTCAACCAGGGAAAGTGCAAAGTCCTACACCTAGGAAGGATCAATCCTGAGGCAAAAGTACGTGGACATGACACAGCAATGGGTGCTTGCAGTCTGGAAAGCCAAACACATCTGGGGCTGCAGCAAAGGCAGCAGGTCAAGAGAGGGGATTCTCCCCCTCTACACCACTCTTGTGAGACCTCACCTGGAGCACTGCATCCATCTCTGAGGTCATCAATCAGTCACTGAATTTTAGAAGACAGGACCATAGGAGTGGAGAAATGCCACAAAACATTTTGCAATGTAAGAGAAACTCACAACAAAATACTAAAAGACAAAGTATTGTGTGGTGACTTAGGTAGAAAACTCACAGTGTTAAAGGCATCATAAATGTTCTATGCTCCTTCAACTGTAGAGAGCACGTTAAAGGAAGCAAGTGGAGAAAAATATATACTAGAATTGCATTTGATGTGACAAATATAGCTGAGACTTTCACCTGATTTCAAGGTAAATTAGGTATCCAATCACTTCATATCTATTATCTGTTGATTTTTCTGTGTTGGAATGGTGCATGGAAAAACACCAGTGAAATGCTAATGACGTTTAGCAGATCCAGAAAACATGGCAATTCACTGCTGGTGGACCTTTAAGCAGCTCAAACCTAAAGATTTTCAGTAAAGCAAGGCGTGTTGAGAATTCATCTAGAATGCAAACGTGCTACATTTGTGAGGGCAGAAGACAATACTTTGGCTGACTTCAGCAGCTGGTTGCAACACACCAGGGAGATATGGTAACAAAGACCTGCAATATTTTTAGGCTGCAATGTCTTAATCAATTCCCCTGAGCAAGATGGAGCCTCTAAAATATCAAGTGCTCCTTTCTGGCAAGATTCCCTTACCTGTAAAAAGCTTAGCTTCAGTTTAGTCACATGTCCACCAAAATTTTCATAAGCCTCTAATGGTAAAGTAACCTTGAAGAACAAAGGACACAGATTAAGTCATTGAGTGCTACTTACATTCAGAATGATCACAAACTCAAATACTTTATACTAAGAATAAAAATACATATTCTAATAGAAAAGGCAGGGTAGAAAAAAAATAGTCTATTCCTTTGCAGCAAATGGCTGAAGTCAATTTATGTGGTTTTCTATACCTAATGTGAAGAGTTACACTTTTGGGGTTTGGTTTCTTTATTCCTCTCATTTCCTCATTTCTTTTCTTTTTATTAAGCCTTTCCACCTTTTCTGCCTTTTTATTCTTACATCTTTAAACTTTCCTCTTTTGTTTTGTTTTGTTTTGTTTCTAGGACAGGAGAAAGAGGGGAAGAAATTAGCAAGGACCTTAAAAGCTGCACACCACAGTTTTTGTTAATGCAAAACCCGCACATTTTCCTAAGACTGTCCTCAATGAGGAAAGCAGAAGGAGAAGTACCACAGCACAAGCCATGGTCAATTTTTCCTGCAACAGCATATTGAAGAGAGCACTGCCAAGACATCTGCAGAGGAGTGTGCAGATCTGGCTGTTCCTACAAGCACATAATACTCATTTTGAGGTTTTCAAAGAACTGCAAATTAAATCTGAGAGAACCAGCTGCTGAACTCGCTGGTTAGCTGGGCTGTAACTGCTCAGGCAAGGAATACCTTCCCCTGGCCCAGCATCTCTGGGCCCCAGTTGGTTTCAGCTGCCAGCTGGGCATAGGCTCACACATCTCTCCACCTGCTTTTGCTCACCTCAGATGAGCTCCAACATGCAAAGCTACAAAATGGTGCTGTGCTATCTTCTCTCTGGCTCAGCTTCAAAAAAAAGAAGCTGTATTTTGAGCGAAACTTAGGTCGAATGAGTTATAGATCTGGGACAATAAAGCCAAGAATTGAGAAAGTCCATGAGTATAATCAAATGGGAGAGGAGGGGATCAGAAATCAAATGTAAAGGAGCATATAGGGGCACCTAGAATCACCCAGAATAAAGAGCCAGTTAAACCACATATAATCTCCCATGCAGAAACTGACACAATGGTTTGCAAAAAGCCTCTGTACACTCTGTCCACTCCAAGTGAAAGCCTCAGCACAGCCCATCCAAAACGCTTATAAACCACAAGCCAGGCCTCCAGAAATCGTGCTGCTCTAATAAATATATGTGCATTTTTAGACACTGCATACTGTGTCCGATTATTTTTCCAGGAAGCTCCTAGCTTCAGTGTATAAGTGAACAGTTCAATAGTCACTACAAAATGGAAGCAGCAAACAACAGTCCCTACTCTTCATATGAGGAAAGCTCCAGCTATCGCACCTAAATTCCCCACATCAGGCAGGTGGGCATTTTAGCCAACCCCTCCTGTCTCTTCTAATCTCATCTGTTCTATTTCATAGGGCTTCTCATACCCTCTCCTTCATCTCCTCAGTCTGTCTACACACTTGCATTACACCATCCCTCTCACACTACATCCCACTGATCACATCTCCAGAATGAGGTTTTCTTTTCTGTTTTTCTTTGTTTGGTTGTTTTGTTTCAGTTTGGTTTTGTTTTTTTTTTTTAATAAGTTGCAAGTCCCTTTAAATGAGTAAAATAAATGACAGCCATCCTGCCATTCTGACTCCACTGAAAGTGATGGAAATATGCAGTTATTTTGAATAAGGAAATAAAAACTGAGATGGAGGTCAGGAATAAGGAAATTACATGTAAATTAGAGACATGTCTCAGTATCACTGGACTAAATTCAGACACATGTCACAGAGAAGAATAATGATATGCTCACTGCTCACTTATGGCATGAGTGAATTTGGTCCAGAATAATTTTGGGATTTTATTTATGAAGATGAAGAAAAGTTCTTTCAAAATATTAAAAAGCAGTTTCTGCAAGATGTCTGCAAGATGATCACGACCTCAACAAAAACATCTGTATTTTTTTACAGACATGCATTTGTTTATGTGCTACAATGCAGCAATATTTTGTACAGCTAGGACTTTATTTCAGCATTTGCATGAAAAGGTTGCTGGAAGTCAAATTTTAAAGAGAGTTAATCCATCTCCAGAATTACACATACATTAATATTCTTATTCAACTCATGTATATGGTTACAGTAAAACCCTCTTTACTTTTTATCAAAGAGCTTCAACTTGAATTACTTCTAACATTTATCCTGGACATATAAAAAGTTACTTTAAAATATAACTCAATTGCAGGAGTGATGCTAACATTTTTAACTCTCTAAAGTTAGAATTTTGTGGTTTCTGTTGTTTGCATTACAAAATTCATCAAGTTAAATGTAATTTTTTCAGGATATGTATTATTTCACATAGAACTTGGTAATTTCCATCTAATCCTTCTCCTGTATTCAGTACACACCACTACTTTAACTTGAATTATGTAATAAGACCTAAAAGCACCGTTTCAAAACAAAAAATCTGTGTTTATCATCTACCAGTTAAAACAATGTTTTTCATTATGAATTGTAATCTGTAATATTTCATCTTTATTCAGTGCTATCCTAGTAATCTAACTGCAGCATTTCTCCTATGATTTTCCACCTCTTTTCCATCTGAATTTTGGATGCCTTTTCTTGTCCACTTTGTATAAAATTTATTTGCCCTGAAATTTACAGAGACATAGTTAATATGTGCTTCCTTTGATGTTTGAATGATTTAATCATCAATTGTCAACTAAAACCATAATTTTATTATTTCTCCCAAGGCACAAGGAGAGCTATTCTTTCACTTATGCATGAAACTTTGCAGTGGAAAAAGTCAGCAGTGTTACATCACTACAAAACTGATGTTGTATCATCCGGCACTTGAATGGATGCACACAGGAGAAAAGTTCTGTGGTTAGATCTGTGACAAGTACTTTTGTACAGATTTTGTTTCACCCTTTCAATCTGTTACATAAAAAGGTTCAATTAAAGCTGGTTTAGACTTTGCTGAAACACCTTTACACAGATTTTTCTTTAAAAGATCTAGCTGGCTTTTTAACTAAAGCTAAATATTAGTCTAGAGATGTGCATAAATTCCAAACCAGGAGTTGCCAGGTGTCTGAACTATGGGAACAGGCAATGCAGTTACCCTTGGCTCACCTCCTTAAGGTGAGTTTCAGAGCACTGCCATTGGCAGAGAGGCTGCTGATCCAAGTGTGAATGCTACAG
The DNA here is from genome assembly GCA_013397815.1 of Aleadryas rufinucha. NCBI lineage: Eukaryota > Metazoa > Chordata > Aves > Passeriformes > Aleadryas > Aleadryas rufinucha. The sequence continues at coordinate 208,065 of VZTH01010341.1, forward strand.
AAGCCCAGAAAAAGACAACTCTCATGCCTCTGGGCACGTGACCCTGGATCTCTTGCTGAAATGAGATACTACTGAGATAAGACAGCAGAGAAAAGATCTAACAGTAAGAGGCAAGCATTACCTCTCTTTTGCAGAGGCACTCAAAAGTTTGTAAGGGTGACATCAAGCATCCATTGCTCCTTCACAAGTATTAGCTCTGCAGAAGGGTCACTCCTGGCTGTGCTTAGGCATTTTAAAATGCAATGCACAACTAGTACAATTTGCAGATGCATTTGTCACCACTTACTCTTGTCAGCGAAGCATCTGCCAAGTTTAAAGCAAGTGCCATATGAAGATCATCGGATAGAGCAAATTTTTCACCCTGAAACAGTCCTTGGTTTTAACCATAGCATTTACTGCAATGAATGAGCTTAACCTCCAAAGGGAGACTGCTATTCATTTAATAGTTGAATAAAGTTTTACACAAATTCTGTTACATAATAGTCAAATCAGACACAGACATCAGATAACAGTGTCCCAGCAACTCAGAATGCTCTGCCCACAGCAAGATTTATAGATCTAATCAGACCCTCATTTTCTGCCTTGGAGATTCTGCCATATTAAAAAAGGTGGAGAAGGAGGAATAGAAACCACTTCAATAGTAACTGAAAAATTAAGAGTGTTTTTGCCAATGGAAAATATTTATTTGGGGCAGTGTCAAGGAAAAAAAAAGAAACCCTAAGTCTTTTAACATAATTTGAAACCAGATCCTCCTCAGAGGAATGGAAAAAGAAAAAAAAAAAGAAAGCTGTTGTCCGGAGGCAAAAGATGAAGGCACACTGCAATATTTCCAACTAAAGGTCGCTGCTTGCATGACCATCCTCCTACAAACACATACTGCTGCTCTGGAACAACACAAGGCTCTGGGCACAAATGGAGCGAGACTAATTCTGTGAGATTTATTTTCCTGCAGAAGAATCCAATCAGTGTGTCTCACACTAATACTGCTCTGACTGTATTTGCTTTTAGAAAGCGTGGCTGGGACGTGGAGGCAAAGAGCAGGAGCCAGCAGGATTAGAGAGTCTACTCTGATGGGTAACAGCAGGAAGGCCTCGCCACCTCAGGATGGGGTTTTGAGCAGGACAGAGGAGGCCGTCTCCTCCCTTCTCAGATTCTAATTCCTAACACTGCATCACAATTCCCAGCCCTTATCGTGGAAATGCACCTTCTTTTTAGCACTTAGCAATGAGTTTATGGCAAAGACCACAGTTATGTTAGTACTACTGAGAGGGTTGCAGAAATAGCAAAGAGCAGCCAGGAGATGAGAAAGGGCAAAAACTTCTTGTCTCCAAAGAAAACACACTGCAGAGCACCCTCCTGAGAGCTCGGCTGGCTCCTGGCTCTCCAGAACTACTTCCCAGGCCTTGGCCCAGCACATCTGCTCCCTCTCAGCATCAGCTGCATTTGCCATAGTAATGTGAATTTCACAATACTGTTTTCTGATAGCCCTTCTGCTCTGGTATAAAGAAACGTACTCCTTCATTAAAAAACAAACCAAAAAAGTATTTGTGCTATGAAAGAAAAGTTGATAATGTGAACCCTAATGACTCAACACATCTAGAAGCAAAAATGCTGCATGAAATCAGTCATTTGTTAATGGGTTAATTTCATGTCTTTGTGGACTGACTCAATAGCACAAAGTTCTATACCTGCAATGCTCCCATGTAAATTTGACTAAGTAGGACACAGAGTTGCTTTCCCCTAATCTATCCATGGTTTCTCCCAAAGATAATCAACTTGCCCCGTCTATATAATGTGAAAGCAACTCAAAACAGAGGTTGTTTTCTCTCTATACACATACACATGCCCACAATAAAGCAAAAGATTGTGGAATTAAAAGGGAGGCCATTGGCTTTATCTACTCCCAGGCAGAATAAGCAGATTAATGAAGTGTGAGAACACGTGCTCTCCTTTGCCATGCCCTGACACCAGCAGTGTCAGAAGCAGTGCCACGACATGTGGTGAGCTACCACAAGAGCTTGCTCTTGCCAGCTGCACACTCCCTGCTGTCTTGTTTGTGCCAGCTTTTATGTTGTTCCTCAGAGCTCTCTGTGAGCCAGCGTAGCTTTCGCAATGCACAGAAACAGCCTGGCAATAACTGATGACATTTCTGTTGTTCCAGTGAGTCAAAACAGTACAGCAGAAGGTGAGCCACCAACCAACAGCCTCTGCCAAGGAGAAAGCAGTCTGAGTGACCCAGCATAGATCATTTTGTCCTTTACCTCAGCTTCCTTTTTCAGAAATGAGGGTCATTTAGAAACAGGCCTGCTATTAGAAATGGTGCTTTTGTTCTGAATGTTCACCAGTTGTTTTGGCCAGACTTGTTTTTGTTTTCCCATGTTTTCAGTTTCCTGTAGTTCACCACAAGCCAGTTACTTGTTAATTGGAGGCTAAGCAGGAAGAGGTAAGCAGCCTCTTCCTAGCGGTGTGCCCACTGTCCGTGACCAGCAGGGAGCTGCTCCAGTGCACAAGGCTCCAGCCAGTATTGCACAGCATCTGCTTTGGGGCCCTATCAGCCTCTGCACAGCTGGCTGAAGTTCTTCCAACACAGAGCTCCTTCTCTGCTGTGTAAGCCTGCACGAGGTTTGGGCACAACATTGCTTCAGGAGATGAGAGTCTGAGAACCAGCTCAGCGTTCCCAGAGAGCTGAAATTCAGTGCCTTGGTCTGGATTTTGAACACAAGTAAATTTTACTTACATGCTGCTTAGGTCTCAGACGGATGTTTCCTTTAGAACCAGCACTTTTACAAAAACTCTGGAAGTGGGATAGGTATGTGAAAAGAGTGGGAATCCAGCTCCTGGCCTTGCACTCGGCACCTTCCTCAAGGTCCCCTGGCTGAAATTGGAAGCCTGATATGCTAAGAAACTCCTCATTTGAAACCACCACTTCCTGAAAAATATGAAACCTTTCAGATTCTAGGAAGTATTATCAAAGTCTTTAGCAACTACAACCAAGGCTATCTCCACCGATGCTCTATGTGTTTTCAGGACACATGCACCAGGAAGTGCTGAGATCAGTCAATAGCAAAGGCTGCTCTCTCCACAGAATCTTGTTCTCATCTCCTACGTGAAAACATGCCTTTTAAGTGAAATCTGTAAATTTCGGATGCAGAGGTATCAGACAGCTCATATTTTTGCTATGTAAGAACTGCAATTTGACCAGTCATTGACAAGTTATTCGAATGATAAGAAGAGATCACACAATTCCACTATAGTAAAAAATAAAATCAAGAAACCCCTTCTAGATTTTTTCTTGCTATTATCTCTGAATCTCGAGATTTAACATTTAGCCTTACTACAGCCCTTCACATAAAGCAGACATATCTGAGTAACTAAGGTTGTCTTGGATACAAAGAATGCATGGCCTGATACATTAGTGACTGGCCCCGCACTCAATATATCTTTCACAGTTTCAGTGCTCTGAGTCATAAGGCTTATATTTGATTCAGAACAGGTCATAAAAGTTACTTTCATTTTAAGTACTAATTCCATGTATTTCAGCATTTTGTTTGGAACACGTGCAATGTAGAATATGGCAGGAATTCTTCCAAAGGATGAATTTACAAATGCAAACATTTTGTTTTCACAAAGCCATTATGCAACTCAGTCTCAACTCTCAAACACAATTCAAGTTCAAATAAGCCAGCTAGCAGGATGCTGCACTTTCTTTCAAACCTCATCAACAACAATTATGCAGCACTATGTAGTTTTCATTTGTGTGAGATTCAGCACATTTTCTTCTCTCAAATTCATATGGGTTTGTACCTGCTGAATCTCATTTAGAATTTCAGTTTAACTAGAAAATTGCTTCCTAAATTTGCTGCACACATCTTGAAAGCTAAACCTCTTATATTACACAAATACATAGGGAGGGCCTGGGTATGAGGAATACTCATGAAACCATCAACACCAACAAATGACTATGAATAAACAAAAAGGGAGAATTAAATCTGGTTCTTTTCAAACACTTACAATCCTCTGTGAAATATTTGGCAGCCTTTTTGAGAAAGGACATTTATTTAGTCCAGGGAGAGTCAATGAGAATGATAAAATTTGATTGCTAACATGCACAGAAAGTCTGGAAATACATGAATACCATAAATTGAAATCTAAGCTTCTAAACTCTTCAACTGGTGTTTCATAAAGGAACGAAGCAAAACCAGCAATATCACTCCAGGAACAGGATTGTGCATTTTGTAGAGCAATAACAGAGCAATAATGGAGTTCCTTGCTGTGGTTTTAGGAATAAGAGTTCTGTTGGCCTACTCTATGGTTTTAGAATACCTCACCTAGCACTGAGCAACCCTGAGACCAACTCCGAGCTCTCTGAGCATTTTTACTTAATGTCAGCATTCCCTCATCTATACAGGTTAAACCAGTGTCCTGTCTGCGCTGAGTTCACATCCAAAGATTCAATTCAGTAAAAAGGGAGCACATCCAAGCCCTTTCAATTACTCTGTCATTTCACACAGTTTAAAGATCAAGAAAACACAGGAAAGTTAAAGGACAGACTAAGATTTTTTGTTCCTCTAGGAAATGGTGCTGTTGTGCACATATACTGCCATCCTTACAGGAGGGTACATACACCACAGGAAGAGTGTACGTATCCACAGTGAGTGTGTTTCCTGTACCCTGAATCACGTCTGAGGACGCATCATATTTCCCCTCCTCCCTCTTTTCTGTCCTCACTCTGAGCCTTATTTGATGGCATAAGTTTTACTTCAAAGGGAATTTAGACTGAAAATAACCATATGTTACTCTACGACCTTTTGCTGTGGTTGGGTCCTGGTGTTGGAGCTCTGACATTACCAGGCTGATGACAAACAAACCTTTTGAAATTCCAGCACTCCCAGGGCAAAGAGCTCCCTACTTCAGCACTCCGTTGAGTGTTAAGTGACCCAACAGACTCTACAGGCTTCATGATGAAGATAGACTGAAATGTTCTGTTCTCCATTTCGCCATCATTTCTGGCCACCAGACAGCCTCTGCTGCTGTAAATTTCCACCAATTCATTTAAATGACTGACTTTTAAAGCCCCACCTTGTCTGCTAAACTCAATAAGCGCTAGACATTCAGAGGAACAGGAGCGGTCATTTTTTTTCAGAGTGAAAGCGTGAAAAAGACATAAGGAAGACATTAAGATGACTGAGGGCACCCTTACTCTGAGCAGTGGAGTATGGCACAAAGATCCTCAAACTGTCACGTAATAAATGAGCTCCAAGACAAGCAGCAATGTAACTACATCAGAACCTCGTTATTCATGGGCTAATTACCCTTGCCGAGAAGCACCATGTTAATGCAGCTATGGTATTTCCAAGATGCAAGATCCCTGGGTTTGTGAGGTTTGTGACTAAATCAAAACAAAAATTCATTTCTGTTAATACAAAACTGTAAAAGTAGTGATTTTGACAAAAGATAACACTAAAAACTCCAGACACAAGCCTCTTAAGCTTGTCATTCTACGCATTTTCTGTAATACACATGGCTAAACTCACTAGGACACAGAAACAGATCTGAAATCTCTCTAATGTCTGCCATAGCAGTCTTGGCAGCTTTGCAGGAGTGTGCAGCTCACTCTCTTACCCTGCTTCACTATGAGCAAAATTTTGAACTAAAGCTTTGTCTCCTGCTCTGAGCAAAGGAGGACAACCATTACATTCATCCTTTCCCACCAGTTCCAGTACCCAGACAACTACTGGCCACAGAGAAAGAGACTGAAACTGTGATGGTGATTAACAAATTCTTTGGGGAGTTTTTGGTTTCATCTCTTAATCCAGTACATATTTCACAGAGGCAGTTTCAAAGACCAGAAGAAACCACCCTGAATTCCCTGCAGCCTACAACGAAACAAGCTCCACAGGACCACGTTTCAAATTCTCTTCCAAACCTGGCAAAGAAATAACTTAAGAAAAGGTGCTCTTTTTTCTCCAACTTTTCAAAACGAATACTCTGACCACTGTGTTACAAGGGTGAGCTTCCAGGGCTAACACTAAGTCCTTTAAAATTTGTTTCTGAATTAATTTTTACAAAGTTTCAACAAATTAATCCCACTGCCACCATTACTCCATCAAATACCGTTTCTGTCATATCAAACTCTTCCCCTCAAACTTTCATACAAATATATTCTACATCATCATATTAAGCACCTTCAAATTGCTTGGTTTGGACCTGCCTCTTTGTCCTGTAATTTGAAGCAACAGTATTTCAATACTGTAAGTCCATCATTAAAAAGATAAATCAGCTTTTACTCCAAGCATTCAGCTAAATTTTTTAAACTGACAGTAATCCCAAGCCCTCAGGTGTGAGTAGTTATCAGCTTATAAAAAACCTTTACATTACGTGTCTGCTCTTTTCCGTGAGTTCCTCCCAAGACTAAAGTAATGCATTCATACAAGATGACAAGAGCTTGGGAAAACCTCTCAGCTCCAACATTCACTTGTGTTGGATGTACCTGAGCACGGTACATTGTCATCATTCCTTCACTTTTTCATCCACATCTGTTTACCGAGGCAAATATTGCTCAACCTGAACTCTTTTGCATCAACAGAAATTGTCTTGTTACATTGGTTGTGATATATTCATGGCTTCTGTCAGAGTACAGTAACACCAACGGCAGAACAAATCAACAATGGAATTAGATGGAGGGTTATAATCTCTGACAACTATTTCTGTTCACTTGAAGACAATCACACCCAGAGTGCAGCCTGCTCCCTGCCTGTGTTTCCCAGGGATTCCTCAGACATGCATTGGGAATGAGATATGGGCTAAACAGGTAAGCAGCAAGGTCTCAAGTGCCTTCTCTCCTTAGAGTTCCAAGTTCAGGTCCCACTGGTGACTTCTGATGCACTTTTCTGGGGGACAATGCCTAGCATTCACGTGTGTGCATGAAACTGAACTTCCTGCCTATAAAGGACTTACAGGTGCTGTTTAGGTGTTCCTTAACCTGTCACACGGCCTTCCTGTCAGGAAAGGAGAGCCAGGGAAGGTCACCATCACGCTGCAGGGTAACCCTGTGCCAGGAAGGGCCACCAGAATAGAGCAATGTTACCTGGCTTGGGCACATAGGCACAGAAAACATCTTTAATACAAAATGGTCCAAAAAATAAACCTTTTTCTTAAACTATGATGACTTATCCTCTCTGAAGTAGAATTGGTTCTTACTGAGCCCCTTTTCTCTTAATCAGCATGGTTTTTCAGCTGTTACTCCAGTATGAAGCAGCCCTTAGAGCCCCTGCAGACTGGTACTGCTGTTGAGCCGTGCCATCTTCTGGCTCTCCTGAGAAACACAGGCTGGCTGGGAATCACCTCCGAGTCCCAAACTCCCGCGGGAAAGGATGGCCCTGTATGTGTCTGAGCTGTTCCCACCCCCACCCTGGACAATTTCAATAATAACTCTTCACGCAGTGAAGTATTTTTTCCTTTTATACAGACAGAATTTCCCGAGGCAACTTGTCTGTTGCCTCTTGCCCTGTCCTTGTGCATCTTTGTGAAGAGTGTCTCCACCTTCTCCAGAAACACCTCTTAATATTTGATATTTAGTATTTGATATTTAATATTTGATTAATTTAATATTCGAAGAATAGAAATAGTTCCCCCCAAAACTTCTTCTCTTCTCTTCTCTTCTCTTCTCTTCTCTTCTCTTCTCTTCTCTTCTCTTCTCTTCTCTTCTCTTCTCTTCTCTTCTCTTCTCTTCTCTTCTCTTCTCTCTTCTCTTCCAGAGAACAATCCTCTGGTTTCATGACTTTTCAAAAAGGGTAATATATCTTTGCAATGACACCAGCAAGTTCTCAGCACTCTGAAACACACCCAAGCAGGTCCCACCGATCTTTTTCTCATATATTTATCTGTAATTTGTACAGACAGTCAACTTGATACTACTATTGGTGTGTGCTGTTCCAGCCCTGCTCTTTAGCACAGAGCCAATGCTGGTGGCTACACACATACACAGGTCTGTCAGAAATACCTTATTTAAAAACCTTGATAGAGCAATTCCAAGGCACTTCATGGTTTGCCTAATCTTCTGCTACTGAAACCAGGCAAGTATGTAAAAATAATCTATTCTCATTAATGTTAAAACCAGCTTTCAAATTTGTGGAAAAATATTTAAGTGATCTGATGGTGATTAAAAAAAAGACTTGCAATGATTTTTGGTTTCAATCTTGTGGTCATTTGACACCTGTTACTTTGATTGCTTGGCAATAATATGAAGATATTATTTCACACCTGATAAATACAAATGTATATAAATTACATTGTTAACTTTACTTGTCTGGGTGACTGCTTAAGAAATACTGCAAAACCTCAGTGATTTAAAGACGGGTTAACAGGATAACAGATATGGTAAGTCCATCCTGCTATCTGAGAGAGCTTGGGTCACAAAAGCAGTAGAATAGGGCTCATATTAGGGTACCAGACTGTTCCTTTAAGGAACATGGCCCTGCTTCCTAAATGTCTGTAAGGCAGGTCTGGCCCTCAGCCGCAGCTTTGTGCCACCAAGTGCAGGACTGATGACACCTTCAAACAAGAAAACAAGTTCTCACCTATTCCTGAAAGATGTACTGTCTGCATAGTGTTAGCAACAATCAAAAGCAGCCACAGAACAGTCCAGTTTGAAAGAGACTTTCAGGGGTCATTGAATTCAACCTCCTCCTCAAAGCACAGGTCCAGCTGTGGGCAACTGCATCATGACACGAACAAGTAGGACTGCGATTGGTCACCCTGTGGAGTAATATCCCATTTCACATAGAACTCATCTGGAACATTGTAAACAAATGGCTAATCCTAAACCAGAGTAAATTAAATGCATGTTTAAACACACTTCAGTGGTCATTTTTTAAGGGATCTGAGGCCAGATTCCACTAATATCCCTTCACAAATAATTAATTATTGTGGCATGTCCCCACAAAGTACTTTTGGTTTTATATCCTGTATACATAAAGGTCTGTCCCTCAGCAATTTTTTAATTGCACAGAACAAAAGACTGATGGAACAAGAGAGCTTCTGGGGCAGGGGGAGAGATGAGTTTGCTGTGTGGAGTGAAATTAGACTGCCACTTAACATACAAACCAGTAAGTATAATATTGCAAAGATTTTGCATGCCTTGTCATGTGAGGAAAAAGACATAATACCTTTTTTTACTTAAAAATGAGGGCTGAAATGCAGGACAATTTAAAACACCATTTAAAATTATGTTCTAAAATTCGGGGGCAGAAAATATTAAGATTATTAAGACTATTGTCCATGTGTACTTGAATTGTCTTTTTCACTGGTTTCCATTACACCAGAGTCAGGAACCTGTTCCATCCCTTAGCCTAAATATGACTTGCTAAAATGAATACCAAGAGGATGCATTATAGATATCTATATTTAAATACTGTGTTTTGATGGAAATATGTTCAAATTTTTTATGTTTACATTTTTATCATCTTAAAATGAATTACTTGCCTCATTTCAGATAGCTTTGCATGCACAGTTTGTGTTAGAATCACCTTTATTATAAATTATAAAAACCAAGATAGTGCTTTGCAACTGGTTTAATTAACTAAAATGTACTTCAAGTGTGATGGATTGAAAAAGGTCAGTTTATCAAAACAGTCAAACTTAAAAATTTTATGTCTCATCAGGAAGGTGAGTAGAATTTGTACGTAATGAGAGATGATTGGTTTTGCAGATCTATCCACAACTTGGCACTCATAATTAATACCTCTGACCCTCTACATCTACTTTATTTGGAACTGAAAAGAAAATTTGTTTATTCTAAAGTCTGTGTTGTTTCAGAGCTCTGAATAAACAGCTCCCAGAAATATTTCACCTGAAATGAAGGAAAAAGCCCTCTCTGAACCTGCATGAAAAATGCATTAAAAATAAAATGTGTAATAAAAATTAAAAAGTATTTATAAAAAATAATACAAAAACATTGCAGTAAAAAAAAATATTAAAAGTATAAACAAAGTGGTCTTTGGCCATCTTTAGCAGAGGCAATGCCAGCATATCTTGCTGCAGTGTCTTTACAGCAGCAGGCCTGCTCCTGGGGCAGGGATTGAGGGAGATGATGGAGAGTTTTCCCTCAAGGCTGTCCAAGTAGCAGAATGGGAGCACTCCAGTTCTCCAGCAGCTCACCCTGACTGACATATGCCCACCACCTGCCCTGCCTGACACCCCTCTTGCCTCCCTCGACCCCCTCTTCTGCCCTGCCCACTGCCCAGCCCAGCACTGTGTTGCCTCCCCACCAGCCACCCAAGGCCCTGCTCAGGGGGCCCTGCCTTTGCCCTGCAGAGCCCCTGCCTGCTGCAGGCAGCTGCTCCCATCACCACCTATTCCTCTGTCCCATCTCCCCCATCCTGCCCTGCTCCTGCTGCCCAGCCTGCCCCCCCAGGTCTGTCACTATCCCTGCTCTGTCCCAGCCCACCCACCCCCCCATCCTGCCCTGCTTCCTCAACAGCCACACACACCCTCCCCAGCCCACCCCTGCTGGCTGGTGTTGTTGAGGATATAGAGCCAAGCCACAATGACAAGCACTTCACAACCAGTTTGTTCACTTCATCTGGGTGGAGGACATGTTTCTATGTGTTTGGGAGTCAGGAGCCCCACCTTGCCAGCATTTCTGAGCTTCCAATATGGTTATTTCTCCAGCCACCATAGATTAGTCAGATCTTTCTCCAAGCTTCCCCTGTCACGACTGCTGTCCCTTTCCGTCTTAGTTTTCCAGCTGCTCACTGTCCTGAACAAAGAGGTTACCAGGAAGGAAGCAGTCAGGGTACCCTTCATTACAACCTACCATCAGAAAATGCTTATAGGCAGCCACCATATCCAAACCACTGTGCCAGAGAAGGAAACAGAAGCAACAGCTAGAGAATGCTAAGGAAAGTACCTCTAACCTCCAGCATGCCCTAGGCACTTCACCGAGTTTCCAGGAGTTGGCTCAATGATTGTTGTGTGCTCCTTCCAACTCAGGATATTCTATGATTCTATGACTCCATGAAACTATCTCAAAACAACACTCTTTCTGAAGGACAGGGAAAGTTTCCAAGCCCTGCGTCTGAGATCTCTTGGGGGAACAAACCTTTTATATTTGTCCCTGTGTTACAGAAAGCAAAGAAAATGCAACTCTCCTCAGTACAAGTACAATTTCAAGTTTGGAAAAATAATCAGAGATCCTTAGATCTTTCATGTTTCTTCAAATCATATAGAACAAATATTTACAGCTGATTCCACATGGCTTTTTATTTTCTTCCAGGGAGAAATTAGATTTCACAGTTGAAGGAATTGAGCTACATCCAGAAAAAAGGGAGGTTGTCATACCTTGCAGAAATTTGTACACAGCACAAGCCACTCCTTGCACTTTCTGCCCTGAAGAATCATCCATCCCTTCAGCACAACCGTGCAAGCACAAACTGACTCAGCACAAGAGGCTCTGCTCACAGAGGAAGGGCATCCTGGCAGGGAAAAGGCAGTGCAACACAGATATATTTTATCCCTGGACCTGTAACCTCGTTTTGAAAAAAAAAGAATAAAAAAAGAGAGAGAAAGAAAAAGTTGAACATTTCATCTGGCATAATTTCCTCTGTTGTGATTTCTTTTCCACAAGCAAAAAAGACCATTGTGCAGTGAATCTGGACAGGAAATAGTTTAATTTCGCTGTCAAGATTTTTTTTAGAGATTGAAATTATTTTCTTTCTTGAATTGTAACAAGTGGAAATCTGGTTAACTTTTTTTACACTTCAGCCAGAGCAATCCAGTAATGAAGTGGCTTATACATGCTGTAATGTAAGCAGCTGCTCCTTCAAAGGCTGAATTCTCAGCATGCTGTTTCAGAGAAACAAGGAATCTATAGGCTTTTTTGAGTATTTTAGGTGTTTCTTTTAACCTGTACCTTTAACCTTCAATTGCACCTTTAGAACCAGGTCATGTGCTTGCCACAGGCCCACAGACAAAGAGGCAGAAGGTGTGCTTTTAGATCACAGGGTGATCCTGTATGTCATTTATTATGCAAGGGCATATCCACACACACTGAGTACCTAAACTGAACAGAATATTGTTTTCAGCTAATTACCTCAGAATTAAAAGCATGTGTCTTTCATCAAGACAATAAAATTTTAACTATTATATTTAACTGTATTTATAGTTTTATTATATAAATATATTTAATGAATCTTGTAGGATTTTACTAGCCATTTCATAACTTGTATTTAATATATTTAACATCTCTCCCTGCATTTCAATACAGCTTATTAACAAATAAGTGTTGCAAGGTACAGTTTAAAGAATATAAGGTTCTACTATTTAAATGAAATCACATATTATGATAAATCCTTTTGTCTCTACTCGTTTCTTGGCACAGCTTTGTCAAACCCAGAGATTGTTTTGCTAGTGTTTCTACAAGTAGTAATGGAAGTACTTGGCCTATTTTCTAAGCCCCACTAAGTGTAGATTGTAGCCATTCCATGGCTTCAGCTGATGCTGTCTGGGCTCTCAGGGGTCACAGTGTTAGAGCTGATGTGGATTACGCACCTAGTCTCACACGAGCAACGTTATCAGTCCTGGCAGTTCAGGCAATTGATCTGATTAATTCAAGCACCAGTAGGTTAGGAAGTTTTGTAAAGATCACACGGTGGCAGTGCCAGGAAAAGGACCTGCAAATAGTGCTTTAAAATAAAGTAGCTGAAGTTCCATCTCCCCCATCCTTTTTCCTAGCCTCCTGCACCCCTGTGAGCCCCACGAACTACAGTGGGAATGACAAGATTTTTTAAATTTTCTATCAAACTTAAAATTTTAATTGCAGTGACAGCTTCTCTAAGCTATGAGGAACTAACCTCTAACTTCATACTAGTTACTCTTGCAGTCAGTCAGGGCGAGTACCTGCCCTGTAATGCCTGAGAAATTTCCTGAAGTGGGGCGGCTATTCCTCCTTTACCCACATATAAAACATATAGAGGACAATGATCATATATTCATTATTACAGTTTCTATAGTTTGTGTTTTTATGTTAACAGTGGTAGTAAAATATTAGTAATATTAATTAATACTAAATAGTATTAAGTGATTCTAGCAATAAAAGTAATTGTGATGTTATTTTAGGGAAATATACTGGAGAAGAAAACAATTCTAGAAGAACTTTTAAAGGAGTTACAACAGAACTAAAATATCACCAATTAATTGCAAGAAAAGGTTCTTTGTTCTGACAAAATCAAACACTTCTGATTATGAATATGACAAAGGCATATGAAATATATTTTTAAAATAAGCTATTTTAAGATTTTCCAGTGCCACTCTCATTTTCTTCTTTGAAACTTGATTAGATATTATGTGTTAGAACAACAGGTGCACTTTGTTTTGAGTTGAATTATAGGGTATCAAATCCTGGTTTCATTTCAGGAAAACACTTACCTGCAGGCTTAAGAGTGTTTATATTCAAAACAATCCCTACAGTTGTGCTTACCATTGAGCATCTGTTTGTGTCCTTCCAAGGAGGACTTAAGCAAGTAATTAACATTGACATATGTTTACACACTGCCTTGGATAGGGATGTTTTCCTTGTTGAGGCTTTGCTCTCAACTGAGGTAAATAACTGGCTTCAGAATTTACCTGTATGAGGCGTAATTAGTGCAGAACCTCATTCCTCAGCTGCACAAAGCAGATGGTTAAACTATCCTTGTAGCCTAAGGAATGACTGTATATCACAAAAGGGTGGCTTTTCACTCTAAAGATCTCCCATTGGGAATATATGTTCCAGGCAACTTATTTTAATTTTTTTGCTCCTTTTCATACATTTGAACTCCTGCTGTGAGTTACAACCCATTACAAGACTTCAGGGAAGCTCACTGAGAATAAAGTCAGTATAAAATAAACCTTACCAAAATTATGAATGCCACAGGTAGGCTTCTGGCTTGCACTTAAGGCGTTTTCCCCTTGATTCCTCCTTTTTTTCCTCCTATTCCCCCCTTCTGCCCTATACTCCTGCAGCTGAAGCAGATGCTTTCTCAGATGTAGGGCTGAGTCTTGTAAATCTTCTAACTGACTTAGAAAGGAATTTGATCCATATATTAGATGCAGGTAAGGCATCAAGGAGATTTTTACCACCTTTCTCTTAAAATTTGATGAACCTGAAGCTATGGCTTATACATCTTGAAGCACAACATTCCACAAAATCACCCAACTAGAATACTTCATATTGTGTTAACATTAGTTTACAATCTGCTGTGGTTTTTTCTCTCTTAGGAAGAAGGAAATGAAGGGGGGTCAATTAGGATTGAGAAAATCCAATTTGATAAGATAGCAAATATTGAGGAAACAACACCTCCTGCAAGACAATATTCTTTTCAGGTTAGCCATGAAATTTGTTTCATTTGTGTTTCTTGTGAAATATGCCAGTTATCCTAAGGTTACGCTATGTGTCCCTATCCTAACCTGATATTGCTGAATGCTACTGATACTGATATTTTGTAGTTGGACACAATGGTTTTAAAGCTCTTTTCCAACTTAAACAATTCTGTGATTCTAATATATTTACAGCAAACAAAGAACCAGTCCCTATTAGTGAAGCTGCAACTTTCCTGAAGTATTTTAATTGACTGTCATGGAATTTAGATCAAGTCTTGTTTTTTCACGTTCACAAATCTGTCAGATACTTGCTTTAATTTTATCTGGAATATATCTGTGTGTTTATAATTTATTTTAAAATAGAATTAAGCACATATAATTCTTATTTGAATTGTCTCTGTCTCATTCTACTCCTCTTTCTTGGCCTCAACTCCAAGAGTGGGACCTGCCCCCTGACTACCTGATTACCATTTAAATGTGCCATATTCAGGAAATCCAAAGCTGTGCTTTGTATCAGAAGATGCAGCTGCACCAAGTGTATTTGTTCAAAAACTAAATGCCATGAGAAAAGCATAACTTTAAATTTGCTGCCTTTGATCAGTTTCAGAAGCCCGACTCAGGTTCCTCCCAGAGCCTCCATCAATCCCAATTCTGTGGGCAGTGGGACAAGCAGATGTGAGGAGTGGTCACAGATTCCCTGCTGGAGTGCCAGTGACAGACTGCCCCACCACGAGCAGAGGCTGCAGGAGTGAGTAACAGGTTACTGAGCAGTGCATTAACTCATGACCCTGCAATAATTGCCTTGCCCAAGAGCAAGCCCATGACAGATACATAACATTAACTGCCTCGTTGATCCTAGGTATCATTCCAATCTTCCTTTTTCCTTCTCCCTCCCGCAATGTTGTGGCACCAAATGACACGTTTAAGTTAAATTAACGTATTTATTTCAGGAGTAGCTAATTCAGTTAAGAAGGGAAAAGTGTGTGCCATAGTTTCAGGATGGGGGACTGGGAAAACGATGTTTCTAAGAGGCTTTAGGATTGTGATGGCTGAACATAAATTCCTGCTGTGATGCTGTGGCCAAAGGAGCTAATGGCATCCTTGGACATGGAAGCAGGCACATATTGAGTAAAAGCACTCGACATGTTTTGACACTGCTGTGATCACCAAGGGAATATTGTGTCTAGTTCTGGTAACTGTAATTGAAGGAAGATGTTGAGAGCTGAACAGATGTCAAAGGAGAGGCTTGACAATGACTAATAGATTGGATGGATAACATGTTAAAGAGAAAAGCTCACAGGGCTGCACCATTTCGCTGCATAAGGAGACAGGAAGCACATTGATCAATGTGTGTGTAGTCACTAGTGGGAGTAAACATTTAACGAGAGCTGTTTGGGCTAACACACAAAAGCAATAAAGTGGCATTTGAAATTCTGTGCAGATGACTGAAAAGCAATGTACACAAGGTAAATGAAACACAGACACACACAGAGACAGCCCAGTACTAAACATGATCTAAAAAGCCAAGCAGATGTTAGTAACTATCAGGTAGGCATCGAAGGAAGATAGGCTGAAAACAAGCCAAACGAGCTGATTGTTCATATTGTTAGTAGTAGTTAAGCTGTAGGGCTGCTTACTGAGGGATGTTACAGATTCTAGTTATTTGCTTAAATAGGTAACAATGAATTCACAGAAGAAATATACCTCTCAAGGGGTTTTAGGTATAACTGCACCACCTTTGGATCAGGATTCTCTGATACTGTACAGCTGCCTTGAGCATATATTTTTCCTTAGTATTTGTTACTGCATGCTGCCAGTGACAGGTTCCTGGACTTGATGAGCATTTGGTCTGGCCTTGTGTAGCACATCCTCTGGCCAGAAGCTGGAGGATGAATGTGGAAAAACTGAAGTGGAAAGAAAGAGTTTACATGTGGACTATAAAGTCTTTTGTACATAGATGATGGGAATGTCCAGAAATATTTGATGCCATCCTTTGTTTCTGCAACAGTTCTTTAGGACACTTTGGCTAAGACAGTACACACTTATATTATTTAAATTTATACATTTTCATGTGTGTGCTAAGCTTTTTTCAGCATCATAGTTGCTATATAATGTAGCTTTTAGTATAACCAGAGGAAATAAACCATTAAATTCTATCTGCCATGTTTGATCAGAAAGTTAGTGACACTTTTACCTACCGAATAAACCAGATGGAATTATTTTTGTCTTTATTCTTAATATCTCTAGTTAAATTCTATTCTCTGTCTGTAAGACCCTTCTAGTCATGATGTCCCATATGCTGGATGGGTAGGAGCAATAGAAATTGAGCAAAAGAGAGTATATGGGTGAGCGTAAAACAATGCAGTTTTAGAAGCTAAACTCTTATATTGATATTTCTTTTTCTAAACAATATGATTTCATTTGCGTAATTTATTTTAACATGCTTTTCTGACATATTTTTTGTATAATTCAGTTACAGTTATTTCAAGATTTTAGTTTTTTCTGTATAGACTGAGAGAGGACCATTTGTACAACAGTATCCCCCCTGAGTGTCACATTTTCAGAAGGGAATTCTCTCATGTCTGTATATGTGCTTAACAGTGAAGGACCACATTTAGTAGAGAAGAGCAGTTTATGGATATTTGGCCTTCAGCCTTTTAAAGTTTGATTATTTGAAATTGTAGAACACTGTAGATTGATTGTCTTAAGCATTTACAGTCCAAAAAAAAAAAGTATAAACCCAAAATTAAAAGTTAATGCAAAAATGTACTTGTAAGCAGTTGGGAACTTGATTTATGATGGTGAGACTGCCTGTATCAATTTTGAAAATTGAAATTAATGATACCGGCTTATCCACTATTACCACAGCTTTCATCATTATGGAATACTTAATAATGTGCAGAGTTGTCAACTGATTTGTAACAGTAGTTTGAAGAGCTTCATGTAGCTTCAAAATGACTTGTTGCAACAGCAAATAAGGCCGTGAAACCCTCAGTCAGCTGCAAGGGGAAGAAAATACCCCATTAGCAATCATGGATGGCTCAGCCAAGAGAAGAGCTAAAAAGAGAAGTTTTGTATATTGAACACTTCAGTTACGTCAGATAATAACGCATGCATGATAATGTGCTGTATCTACTCTAAATTTGTTCCTAAACAAGTTCCTGGTGTTGCTAACAGAGATGTGTGGAGCACAGGGAGACTGTCTCCGTGGGGATGGCTCCGAACAGCCTCGAGTTTGTCACCACTGGGTAACTGAAAGCAGTATTTCTTAATCACTGATTCATGGACTAAAAGAGTCAATGAAAAAACTTCAGCAAAGTTGAAGCCAGCAGAACATGAGCCATTGTGTGCCCAGCTGGCCAAGAAGGCCAGTGCTAGTAGCAATACTGGCTACAGCCACTGCAGAAATGTCTATTAAGTAAAAGGCCTATTTCCAGAGGGATCAGGGAATACCATCAAAATTAGCTCTCTGGTGTGGAGGAGGTACCCATTCCTAGAGATCCCAAAATCTCCTTTCCACCACCCTTCTCAGTGCAAACAGTGCACGGCAAATATTGTGCCTGGCCTGTGAACAGCTATACCTGCTCTGCAGGGTGAGAAATGTGATGAACTGCATTTCTCTCAGGCAAGTCCCAAGCTGTGCTCTTCTGGGCTTGGGTCAGGAGTACAGGTGCCTGCTTAGGAATGTCTGTTTACCCCAACTTTACAGAGGCAGCCTCTAAATTAATGAATTGGAAGGTGCATCTGAGGTCTTTATGTGCTCTTGCCTTTATCTAGACTGTATATCAGACAGAAACCCAAGAGTGTGGTGTCCCAGCAGCACCTGCTGGGCCGTGCTGTCCATCTGAGAAAGGCAGGATTTCACAGACCCAGAGACAAACAGGACACTGTCGGGGTCCTGGCCAGTGGACACCAGCTTGCCAAAAAGTCCTGCTCACGCTGAATTCGACTTGAGTCCTCCAGCACAGCAGTTGCTTGATCAAGAAGGTCAAGAGCTGACAGAGTTAAGAATAAAAGTAAATTTGAAGATTTTCTTCTCTGTTTATTTCCTCATCTATCTCCTCCTCAATAAATGCTACAGCAATAGTGATATCTTTGACCTTAGTTTTACTGCCCAACTTAATTGTTGACATTCGTAGATCGGAAGGAGGCAATAATGACGAGAGAAGAGACCAAAGTGGTTTAAGTGATGATGTTTTTATCTCTTAAATAAAAGACCTAACAGTAGGGTCTGACTGTGTATTCATACATCATTACACAGCCTCCAACAAATTCAACCGGATTGTGTTTCAAATCACAGGATTTTAAAATCTGTATTAATTGCACGTTTTTAAAATTTGTTTTCTTTTTGTATATTTAGATTTGGGTCTATTTCCTAGTTTCTCTCTATTAATCAGAAAGTAACTTAAAGAAAGAAGAAAGAAAAGCTGGAGTTTTTATTTGTGCAGTTGATATGAAAAGCCAGGGCTTTAAGAAACACATAGATTTTCAAGACACAGAAGATAAAAATCACAAGAGCTGTAAAATGGAGCTTTGAGAAGAAACAATAGTAAAGTCTTAGAGAGAAGCTACAAACAAAGAAGTTTTTGACAATTTTTTCTGATAGTGAGACTTGAAAGCAATAGCATTGGGAACATGTAGCAGCATAACATGTTTTGAATATCATGGTCTATTATGCCTGGGTTCCATCAGGAGATGCTTTGTCTATCTGGAGAGATCATCAGTCATGCAAATCTGTTGCTGAACATTCTGGGTTCTGCTGAGTCTTTCTGATTCATTTCTACTGTCTGCTTGAGTTCAGAGAAGATGTTTTTGAAAGTGAAATTTAAAAAGCAGGGACATGATAGTTTTCTGATGGGTACTTTTAAAGCAGGTTCAGTAAATGAAGCTATAATTATTACCACATCTGGATAGAACAAATTGACTACATTTTCCCAAGCCATATGACATAATCAGGTTTAGAAGGCTAATACTGACTTCTCATAGTGAGGAACAGTCTATATTTAGTCACAGAGCTACTCTATGAGCTCTCAGCACATTTTTACTTTGTCCTTTCATCTCTTCAGTTTGATCATCAGAGGTGTCACCATCCCCCCAGCCTTCTTTCTGCCTCCCTCTCAGTTCATATCCCTCACCTCTCCAGCCTCTGCAAGCCTTTCTCCCTTGCTTGCTTCCCAGCTGACCCAAGGTGTCACTTTTGTACATTACTTTTGCAGCTCACATCCTGCACCTTTGATGCCTCTGTTTCTTTCATCAGTTCAGCATTATACCTCTCGTCTCCCACAGAGGAGCTGGTGCCTACGGAGTGATGCCATTACAAAGGATATTGGGAACAAAAGGTCCCTTCATGGGAGCCAGAGGGCACTTCCTCTTTGCTTTGATAACCACAGGAAGCAGGAGCTTCCTGCCTGAGAAACACTTTCACTTCTGCTGGTGCCTGGCATCCACTGTCTTTGCAATGGACAGTGGTTTGTGTAGGTCAGACCAAGACGGCAGTAGAGCAGATGTTCACTGAGTGAACAAACATATCCTCTGATTGTTATGTATTGGACAAGCCTTATGGAAGCTGATCCAGCACATGCTCCCAGATGTATAATAGCTATGCAGTTCTGCAGATATTAATCATTCCTCATATGCACATCAGAGCTGAATCTCAGACTGTCACCTGTGGCTCTCTCTAGACAGCAGTGGCACAGTCATCATTATGAAAACCACATTAATACCACTGCAAGCATAAAGGAAATAATAAGATCCACTCAGTTACTCAGGAAATGCTCTGGGGCTTTCAGCCAGTGTTGGACATGGAAGGCTGTATATATGGACACAAATCAGGAAATTAATCTCTACCAGATTACAGATGAAGTCTGTCCAGAATATTGCAACAGTCAAATATACATCCAGCAGTGAAACACAGATGTGCTCCTCTTGAACTGGTTCTTTTCACTGATGGGTTGGACAAAGGAAAATTAATTTCCATTACAATAATTCTATACACCATTTACTTTTCCCAATGCTTTCTAGTTTCTTCTGCTCACACAAAAAGATGAAAGTTTCATCAGAGTATGACACTCTGATCATGTACAAAAAAACCCCACAGGAAATGAAAGAGCAATTTAATCTTGAAAACTCTTCAAAAATAACAAAGGCCTAATGTCAGAGGTGCACATCAGGTCATAAATATGATTACTGAATATCAGTTTGCTCTAATGTCACTAGGTGCTCTAAAGAGACAAGAGTTTAATCTCTGTACTATATTTTTTCCCATCTTTCTGACAACTGCAGGCAACTCTAGTTCTGTCATTATTCCACAAAGCCACAAAGGCAGTCTAAGATTTGAGTCCTGCCTAACTTGGGCCCTCAAGCTATGAGGTCCTTTCCACCAAAGTCAGATATGACCAACAGAAACCACCAAGTAGCATTACTTGATGAGTAACAGATCTACTTCTAGTCAAGTGAAGAGGACTCTTCTGTGACTGATGCCTCTGTAAAAAATTAATACCTCATTGGAGCTTGGTGAGATGATATTGAGACTTTTTGTTTGCAGAAGAGATTTTGTGTGTCTTCTGGCTCAGTGGATTCAATCAGGTTCTGTGCTTTCTTCTTGTTTAAATTAAGAAATGTCAATAAATGGAAAACAAGCATACATAGAATGCCATGGTCACTTGGACTTGATTTAAAGGAATGACAGCCTGCTGAAGGACACTTGGCATTATTTCCTGACAATGCATTGCAGTGTTTTTTTAGTGATAAATAAATGAATAGGTGTCATTTGCAGCCTTTTCTCCTAAGTAATTCTTATTTTCTCTCATCTTCGGCTGTCAGTGTTTCAAGCATAGTCTTCTCTGCTCTTAATTAAAGAATTGTGATGTCTGACATTTCCCTGATTTCTAAATGCATTTCAGTGCCTTCATTTTAGACAGGCTTTTGCCCATGATTTGATTGATGTCACCTAACTTTAATGCCAGGCTTCTCATCCAAGTCATTTGTGCAGATATCCTCAACAATCCCTGGTGAGAGGTAGACACTTCTGTAGGGTGACATATTTCATGTGAAGATGTGGGTCAAAACCTCATAAGATGAATCCCATGGTTACATACCAATTACATTCAGCTCTGCCCAGGGAAAGTTAGGCACCAAGGAGTGAGATTCCTTATATCCAACCTGCTTGGCAGAGAAACATAAAAAACGCCTGTAAGGGAAAGGGAGTGATTTAGAATTAGCATCGCTTTTTGCTTTCAGTGATTAGTAATGAACAGTTGATTAAGGCTTGTTGTGCTTGTTGATAACATTACTATTGATCAAAAGCCATTAAAAAAACCCCCAAAGTTATTTTTAAAATACTCTCATGGGACCTTTTGATACAACAGTACCCCATCACAGTTAGTTGCAGTAAAGCACAACTTGGTCAAGTGGTGTCCGGAGCGCAGGAACTGCAACAGTTCAGAGAGGTGGCAGGATTGTAACACAAGTCAGGGGTATCCCATAATTCTGGTAATGAGAGCTTCCTATGACAGCAGTGTCAGTCTCCACTCAGAGTTAATTGCTTCTGGTGTCATTATCACGGAACTTGGTTCTGTCCTTGCCTGTCTCTCACATGTGGACGATAGAGGCTGGGCTGCTTTCCTCATCCATTTGGGCTCTTTTCCTCATCCATTCTAAATGGATAAAAAAAAAAAGCTGCATGCCTGTGTCTATCTTCTGAGCTTTGATTAATTTAATTAACCATTGTATATGTTGAAGATATAAGTGATCATGTACATATCATGTGTTAATTCTCATTGCAGCCTGAGCTGCATTGCCTTATCATTTATTTCCTCTGCCTTCAAACTCGGAAGCGCAGAAGCCTGTCCTGCCCCAGGGGCTGCCACCAGACAAGTCAGCCCTGAATATGGCTGTGGCTCAGTGCAACCATGAACGCAGAGGAAATTCAGCTATCCAGCTTGTCAGAAGCAATAAATACTGCGTATCACAGGAAAATCACTCTGACTGGTGGAAAGTAAGGGATTTGGAAGGGCAAGTATGCCCTGCAGAATGCTTTTGTTCCATGACCAAAGTCTTCCACATATCTCATCTTCAAAGACAAGACTGCAGACAGTCCTGGCACCTTTCAGGATCTATGTTAGAATTACCTCAGTAGATTTAAACATTGCTCTAGAAGCCTCATTGTCTTCTGTACAACTCCATTTTCATTACCATCCTTGGCTGGCAGGTTGAATAAAATTTACAGCAGTCACTGCCTAGTGCAATAGCTAAGATAGTATCCAGTGGCCTTATTTTTGATATGTGCCTGAAGAAGGACTTATGTACACAGATTCTGTACATTTTTTCCAACAATTTAATTTACATTAATAAAAAGATAAAATCTCTCCTAACAAATATTGCCTCGTGTGTGTGCAAACCAGTTTTAGATCAGCACCATTACAACTGCAGTAGCAGAAACAGCATGGGAGACCAGTGAGAACTGCTGAGGCACAAATCCTATGTCACTTCAGTCTCTACTCAGCTTTAGCAATAATTTTCCCCAAAGACAGGGCATCCCTATCCTGCACATGGTTAAATTTTTCTTTTTGAGGTTCACAAATGGAGAAATTCCCTTCAGCAAATTAAAATAAGATATTTTTCATTAATATCCATCGGGGTGAAAAGAGCACATTTTCCAGGTTATTAAATGAGAAACAGCTTCAGGAGTTCACTGGAGACCAAGGCAGTACAACAAACAGGAGTTGCCTGGAAGAGATAAGGTTCCTGGTGTGTCTCAGGATGGATACTAGCTAGTTTAATTTTATGTACTTGATAGAAATGTGGAAGGGAAGAATTTTTGAGCTAGGAGATGCCAAAATTGCTTTGGAACAGACTGAAATTATTTGATCTACTCATAATTCCCTGATTAAGTTTACAATTACAAGAAAACCAACAAATAAAGCCACTTTAACTTGAGGTAAAATGTCTGCATTTCATAACTCACAAGATTGCATAAAGTTGAGGATGAAGAAAGCAGCACATGACCCTGCCAACTAAAAGAAAATGATAAATTTGTAAGCTGAGATATGCTCCTAAATGCCTTCATTTATGGTTATGTAAAAATATATGATACAGACAGCTTTGCTTATGGAGCCTGAATAGAGAGCTCTAAGATGGATGAAGGAGCAGAGAGACATTCAGAAAAAGGCAGCACATTTACAGTTTTTTTCCTTTGGGTTGAGAAACAGACTTTTGCAGTCTTAATTACATAAGGAAAAGTCATATATACACCATAACAAAACCTTTAAATTCTGCCTGAAAAAAAAGGATAAAGATCTTGATTTCTTGAATGTAGTAAGAATAAATATCAGGAGTTACCTGTTTCACCTGCTTTTATGAATGATCAGTTTTCTTGTGCTACTGAGATCTGTGTTAAAGGAACTCTTCCCTCTGTGTTCACCCATATTCAAATAGACAATTTATTCCCCCCATTTATTTTTCTGATGGGCGCGACATCCAGTTCACCACCTTAAATCTGTGGATGCTTGTTGGCCCCTATAACACAGATCCATCATGCCAGCTGCTCTGAGTGGTAGCTCAGCTGTCCATATTCACTTGGCTTCTCAATTTCATCTGGCATTGTACAGGGAAGGGTGCTGAGCTACTGACTTTTTGTGATCAACCCTGGGTAGTTTGCAGGCAGCCATTAGTCACTGGTGTCCATCACAGAGCCTGAGATGGGACATGAGGACATCCTTGAACAGCTGCTCCAATCTCCCACTCAATGAAACCAGCCACAGAGGAAGGAACCATTTCAATGATTAGCAAAAAGAGTTCTTCACTGAAATGCAATTTTCTACAACAAATTGCTCCTGTATTTTTATGCATAGTAAGTAAAAGCAGAAATGTTTTAACCATGAGCATTTCTGTTAGTGGCATTCTAAAAAGTGGGTCTTTGATTAATTCCTTTTCCTGTTTTAAGTGACCAATTTAATTTGCAGTCATGTACAATATTTAAACTGAGAACTATTTATCTTGTGGGAATAAAGGATTTGTACCAAGTACTTACTTGAGAAAGCTGCCTTGGAATGAGGATAAGCCAAGGTTAATCAATATGCAGCCATCTACTGCTTAAATGTTTTCCACCCCAGCCTAGTAAAAATTAGGCAATATTTCTGGAATATATTTCTTTTTAAATAATCTTCTGAGTATCAAGCATAAAGTTTCCTGAAATGCTTAGAATCAGATCAAATTTATCTTCTTGACTCATACATTAATACAAAAACCATCCTGGTTTCATTTAGATCAATAGAGTTTTGTCACTGACTTCAACAATGCTGGGATTTCAAACTTTGTGCTCTTATTTCAACATTAAATCTGCCTTGCTAGCACTCCTGTGCCTTTGTATGTAGGAATGTGAGTAGTCCAGTGCAGGATAAAGGGAATCCAGATCTGTCAAAGTGATACATCAGATTCATCTTTCCCTTTTTAGTAAAATGACATGACATTTTAAGCATTAGATGTATACCAAATTATTTGAATGAAACAGAATAGATTGTCTCGTAATAAACCATACTGGACAAAATTCAGAGATTTCCTTGAAAAATCTAGACTCTTCTAGTATCCTGTGAAAGGAACCATAAATAACAATCTTTATTATTTCTGTACAAGAGGTTATTTTAGAGACCTCTTCCTCTGTCACATGAACTCCTGTCATCTGTCATGCTGAGAACATTTGTTTGGAAAGTCTAGGGTTGTGCAATTTTGGAAAGCTTCTGTGTAATGTTTGAAAAGGTAGATGGATTCTCCTCATAAGGTCACTAAAGGGATATGTAGTGTCATTGCCTGTTACAGCATGTACTGAGAATATTTGGCTTTCTAACACACTGCACAGTGGAGGAGTAAGGCTGTTTATGTGTTCCCCAAGAGATAAAAAAAATCCAGACAATTATGTGTGTCAATTTTTTTAAATGTTCATCTTAGACCATGGCATAACTACTCAAAAAAAAAAAATATATATATGTAGCATTACTTTTAACCCAAGAAAGGAATTTTTCATAGAGTCATTGAATATTTTAATGGTTTGTGTTGGAAGGGACCTTTAAAGATCATCTAGTCCCTGCCGTGGAGAGGCATGTTTTTCACTAGATCAGGTTGCTCAAAGCCCCATCGAACATGACTTCAAACACTTCCAGGGATGAGGCATTCACAACTTCTCTGGGCAAACAGTTCCAGCATCTCACCCTCCTCCTCATGAAAAATATCTTCCTTATGTCCAGTCTAAATTTACCCTCATTCTGTTTTAAACCATTACTTCTTGCCTCGTTACTACAGGCCTTAGTACAAAGTCTGTCTCCATCTTTCTGATAAGCCCTTTTAAGTATTGAAAGGCCACAAGTTTTTCACAACTTTAGCATATTATTTTTTCATTGCAGGGAAAACTCCTGTGTCAGCAAACTGGCAATGCCAGAAGAGCAGAGTATTGCTAAGCATGAGTGAGTTTATAGAACCCATCTTCAGGAGAACCAGAAGATTCTTTGGGCAGAGTCTTGTATACCAAAATGATGCTACATGAAAGGGAACTGCTATTAAAAATACTTCATTGGCGCTCCCTGAACTGATCTTACAGAGCATGTTTGGATTGTTCCTCCCATTTGGAAACTCTCAGTTTATTTAGTTTACTTAAATATTATATAACCAGAAGGTTACATAACAATAATAATAAGGTTAGAGGAGAACTGTGTACCTCCCAGGTTTAAGGCTGTGTCATGGTCTGCAGGAGACAGAGCAAACTGCTGCTGATAGAGCTCCTGGCAGAACTTCAGGGCAGCAGGATCCTCCTCTAAGGAGTTACTGTAAAAAGACAGTGTCACAGAATGGACCCAGATATTTAGGGCAAGAAGAGCCGCTGATGAGGGGAAGCGGATGGGAACTAGTGGTTTCCCTGTAATCTGATGGCAAATAACCACATATGCAGGACAAGTCCCAGATCTACCCTCTGACTTTTAAAAGCAGTTTTGAAAATATTTACATCTGGCATTTTTTGTGTGCCTGACGGACTTTATTCAGAAACCAGCCTCTGAATAATAAGCCAAATATTTCTCTTTGTAGTTGGTATACAGGTAATACCTCCCATGCCCAGCCTGAGCAGCTGCTCTGTCAGAAGGTCCTACATATACTTTATGGCTTCTAAATCAACAACCACAGAACAGTTTCTGTCTCTGTTGTCTTTGCTCTACTGTGTAGCTAGAGGATGCTGATGCTCTTCAAATAGCTGTAGTATTATAAGTGTTAGAAATTCTTGTGCTGGCTTGGTATTGATAGTCATATTTCAAAAAAATGCCTCTTCTACATAAATGAACAAATTTTGCACCTCTAAAATAGGCTTAGAACAAAGCCACACTGAGTGCGTTTCCCCTCAAGCTCTGTTTTTTTGTTTTCACCTCTAGTCCTGTGTTCTTTGCTCCAGTGTGGCTTTTTCTGCAGGTCAGTCTAGAGGAATCCTTTGAGATGGTTTTATGATATACAAATGTGGAGTAAAAGCAGCCTGCCCAGGCAAGAACATGACCCTGACCACACTCTGCTCACTGAGTGTGGACTGGATGCAGCTGACTAGGAGCAAGGACAGACAGAAATACTTGTCCAAGTCTCTTTCTGGAAGAGACACAACCTCATCCACGCTTTCCTCTTGGATGTGCTGTGTAAGCATGCTTTCTTATTATGGCTTGTTACTTGCTCTCAGTCTTGATGGTACTCAGCCACCAACTCCTTTTATGGAAAACGATCCTTTGGGAGCCTTGGCTCACTGTCCTTTTCCTTAGACCTGCACAAGAGGTTCAGAATGAAATTCAAGTATGGCCAAAAGATTGGGAAAGGCAGTTATGTCCCAGTCCCCAAAGATGCTGGATACCACTGGCTCCATTTAACTTTAGGGGACAGGAAATTTCCTTCAAACTTCAGAGCAATGAACTTCTAGGTTTCTTCTTTCCTCCCTGCACTATAGAGGTGTAGCTGTTAAATGAACTCTGAAAACCAGGATTTCCAGCCCAGTCTGGCAAACCATTAACAGAAGTAAAGTTGGATAGCAAACGTTAGGATCGTAGTACCACATAAAGACTAAAAATGGTGCAAATATAGAGTACAGCGAGAATCTTTTTACTTATTCAGTATTTCAGAAATACTTAGACAATAGAAAATACATCAATCTAATTCTTAATGTAAAGGAACTAAGTGTGGTGGATAGGGCTCTTATATGTGGCAGTGATTGGGTCTTATAAACTGTACAGCCTCTGGAGGGGACATGAGGTTAATAACTCTTCATCTCCCCACTTATAAATCTGTATCTATGCAACAAAACAAAATTGCAGACAACTTGCTTCATGTCTGGGCTGGGGTAGAACTCATCTAATTTAAAATATTTATGGTGGGGTACCACAGCCACTTACCTAGATCCTCTCTTTAGTGGAAAGAAATATTTCTCAGGCGTAATTCATCTTGTCCTAATGTAGTCCTTAAAGAAGTTTGGATGAGTCATGTCTCCTTTCTGGACATTACACTGTAAAAGCCTAAAGCTCACTGAAATTAATCCCATCCACATTCAGGTCATATTCATTCTTTGAATCTGAACATGACAGCGGCTCCCTGAATGGGGAAAGAGAGGTCCAGAACTGTCTCGTCTAAACAATGGCATGTAGCAGGCACATAATCTGGGGGAATAGAGGAGTCTCAAGAGTGAGATAGAAGGAAAGGAATGGGAATGACAATGGGAATGGGAGCTGGAATGGGAAGAAGGGGAAGGGAGAAGGGATGGGGAAAAGGAAGAGGAGGAAAGGAATGTGTTAAAGATTGGATGTAGAACCAATGCAAGGGCAGAATGTGAAAGTGTTTTGCTCCAGCAAAACCACCAGACTTCACTAGAATATGCTGCAGGAACCTCCAGTGGGTGGGGAGCCTGTACTGCATATCCCAGGTGCTGAGGAGGGAAAAGCAGGCTGAGGCAAATGTAACAGTTTTCCTGGTGACATCAACTACGTATTTTGTTATTTGGCCAGCTGGAGCATTGCAGCTCATGCAAAAACTAACTAATCTAGTAACACAAGGGTGGAAGGCACTTTGCAAGGTTTTGACATGTACTGCATTATGAGATATTTTTAATTAGTAAAAAAGGAACAGTCAAGCATTACATGTGTACAAACCCCTGAGAACAAGTACTACCTCACTGCTTCGAATCAATTCCCAAACTTGTACACTATGACTAGCACAACTCAGCTTTCTGGAAGTATGTTAGGATGTTCTTGGTGCTATTTCTGGAGAGCTGTCAGTTCAAGCAGAGAGATTTTGTAAGGTGCCCTGCAGGAGAAGCGGTGCTGGAAAGGCAGGGGCATGACCTAACACTGGTGAGTTCTACCCCTGGGGATCAGCCACTACAGCACTGCCTTTGCTGGCACTCCCCAGAAAGCACTGTGGTCTGCTGAGCAGAGACACCCAGCTGGCTCAGCACAGGGCAGCTCTGGAGGAGCAGCACTAAGGCCACATGTAACCAGCACTGCCTACCATGATCCCTGTGGGTCCCTTCCAATCCAGGATACTCTACATTCTAATGTACTCCGCTTCAGAGTGGTGCTGACAGGTCTACAGCAATGCACACCGTGCTGCCTGCCTTCGTGGGCTCTAGGCTCAGGAATTAATGATGTGCCACTGTGCAGTACGGACATCCAACATACTTCCAGAAAGGTAAAGGGTAGGAAGGGACCCTTCCTATGACTCCTTAGGTAGCTGACCAAACAGCCATTAGACAAGTATTCAGTCAATAAATAGATGGAATATAATTTTGAGCATACACTGTACAGCACGAAGTGTTTGGGATTATTAAGTTTCCCAAAATAAAGAAAAAAAATCAAATAATAAATAGAAATTATTGTACATTTCTCTAAGTTTTGTTCTTCAAATATCAATACAATGTATTGAAAGAAATCATTGAAACTGGATCCCATCTGAAACTGAGTCTCATCTCAGACTTCAAATACTCCATTTCAAGAAGGATTGGGCGTCCTTCTGCTTTTTACTTTGAAACTTGGTATTGATGCCAATTAAAAGAAGACTCAGTATTGACAAAATTACAGTGTTGTAGCCAAAACCTGAAATAGGATTTAGCAGCACAAGTGTGGCCTTAACAGTGGTAAAACCCCACATTTATCTGCCAGTTTGCAAGCATTTCAAGTTGTTCTGATGAGGGGATCAGTCTTTTCAAGGACTTGTACCTAAAGTTAATGTAAAACTTAGCTTTCAAAAATGCTGTCCTTCATTGGGGAAATAAACTTTTATTTTATTGGCTTAATGATAGTGAATACAACCAAATTTCTGGTGCATTACACTTCAGAGTCAGTAGCAATATTTTGCCCTCTGACTCTAGACAAAAACATACTGAAGATTTTTGACAATTTATGTTACAGACTTGCTTCATTTTTCAACGGGGGTGCAGTCCCTCACGTAGCATTTTTGTTGCATTGTTGATGCTTTCAAAGAATTGCCTTTGAGTGTAAACAAAGTTGTTACATCCATACTTCACCAGTTACCACAAACCGATTCAGAAATCAGGAATACCAGAGAACTTAAGCAGCAGAATTCAAGCTGTAAATATAAAGTCAGTTTCCTGAAAACTGGCTGTGCACCATGGGAAAGCAGAAATAAAACTTGAGCTTGATTTCAGATTTAAAACTGTAGATGCAAACAGTATTACAGAAGTTAATGAGCATGCACACAGAGAATACAGCCCTAGATAAATGTTCTCAAGTGATCATTTGCAGAAATAAGCTTCTATTGAACTTTTCATAAATCAAGCTGCTTAAATTGCCTTTCACTCTGTTTGTAGTGCATTGCAAATCATCCAATCAATGCTTTTCACTTTTTGATGCCTTGGTAAATTCTGACACAACTGAAAAGGGCCAAGAGTAGGAAGCCTTTTAAAAGACAGTGTTTAGTTTCTTGCTCTGTTACTGTTTTTCTAGATGAATGTGGATTTCTCACCTTTGTTTCTCATCCTACAATTTCCTTATTTTTAAAGCTGGGATAATGCTACAGAAGGTTTTTCAATCAATAGTCGAAAAGTGAGAGAGAGACTTACCATTCCCTAACAGTTTCAAACTTAATTGCATCAATCAAAGATGTCATTATTCATTGAAATGCTAGAGGACAGTAATTATTAGCAAACACCTGATGTTATTTGGTCCTCTTTGTGTTCTTTCCACTCATCTCTTTTCATTTCTCCACTAAAGGCTGCTAGGAACTGTTTGATTGATGGCAAACTTACTGTGAAAGTATTTGACCTTGGGATGACAAGGTAGGTGAAAGAACTGCGAGCCTGGTGAAGCTCTGATGTTGGTATATATGCAGTTTACTGGCATTGATCAGCTGCAGCTGGCTGCCAGGGGAGTTAAGATATGGGGTGTGATACAGCACTTCGTGTTTTCTTTCCAATGATGACCATAAGTCATTATGCAATAAGAATAGAGAATAGAGTCACTCAGCTGTCTCAAAAGTTAAGGCTTAAAGGCAAATCACAGCTGAGAGATTTCAGTAGTCATGTTTGTAAAGATATCTCAAAGTTTACCTTGAGTAAGAGATTTGCACCTGATTTGGGGACCAAGCATCTTAATCAGTGGCCTCAGTGAAGAGAAGTTGGAGAGGATGAGCAGCTGATGGAGCATGTCCTCTGAGAAGAGGCTGAGGGAGAGAGCTGCTTAGCCTGGAGAAGAAGTGGATAAGAGGGGATCTAAAAGCTGCCTATAGCCACTTACAGTTACAAAGCTAATGGAGCCAAGGAAGTCTTGTCTGTGCCAGGTCATGTAAGAGCAGACACTGGCCACAGGCTGTAGCTCAGGAAGTTCAAGCTGGACAGTAAGAGAGGTTGTTTCTCCAGGAAGGTGGTGGAGCAGTGAAACATGCTGGTCAGGAATGTGGCAATCTTTAGAGGCTTTTAAGACTTAGCAACACAGAGCCATGGCTGACCTGCTCTGATGTTGGGAGTAACCCTACCCGAGCAGAAGGCTGGGCTAGGTTGGCCTGACAACAGGTGTTTCTGTGATTCTGCATTATTTCCCTAGCAAGTTGATAGCAATGATCTGTTCTAGTTTATAGGTAATGCTTCTATCAGGTATCCTTTGGAAATCTGAGACTCTGCCTAAGGTTTCTTTAGGAACCTTACGATGTTCAAGGAAGAAGCAGTAAATAGTATTTCACTGTAACTCGGTCGCAACCAAGTTTGGTTCTTGCCTTTTAGGTATGTTCTGGATAACCTGTATATAAGTTCTCTAGGAACCAGGTTTCCAGTGAAGTGGTCAGCACCAGAAGTTTTTCATCACACCAAATTTATCAGCAAGTCAGATGCATGGTGTAGGATCCATGACAGAGTCCCCCAAAGGGACAGACCCCCAGTTCTGCTCCCCTGGACGGCAGAATGCCCCCTCTCTCCTCTGTGTTCTGGGGCCCCGCCTGTGTCCCGCCCCCCTGCCCAGAATTCTCTGCTGGAGTCCCGGGAAAAGTTGAATCTTCCCTGGCTCAGTTCTCTTTGGCCTCAGCCCCTCGGATGGAATAAAGCTCTCCTGGAACCTACACGAAGTCCTCTCCGTTCATACTGCCAGGCAATGTTGGGCCAGCCCGGCCGGTGTCAGGGACACCGGCTGGGACCCCGACAGCATGGGCCTTTGCTATGTACGGCGTTTGACATATGAACTTGTATGTATATATGCCATTACGTTTGGATTTCATCAGCTTGTTCAGCAGAAATGTTAGACATTTAACACACTGAAGGGCTATAAGAAGCAGTTACAGCTTGTGTTCTTTTTTAATATTTTTATGCAAACAAACCCTATCCTATTTGGATTTTCTTAGCCCTAGGATTCTTCTTTTAGGCAAACAGAAACTCTTCCCACTCCACATTTGCTACATATGTGTTTAATATGGTCAGGTAAACTTTGGTAGTGGAGATCAAGTCGAATCTTTAGTCTGCCTAGACAATAAATCAGTGTTGCCCAGCTGTGGGAGTCTGTAAGCTGGGACTCCGTATCTCTGCAAAAAGTATATCTGTTTGCAGGTCACTTTCCACCAGGAATTTCAAACATTTGAACTTCTACTTCAGTGGTTTCAAGCTGTGATTTCCAAATCCCTGGAGTCTGTTCTGTGTTTGTAAAAGTCTGCAAAAGGTGTCAAAGGAAAGAAAACCTTTTGTGAACAGGCTTGAATTTCGCTTATTTGGGTCTGCTCCTCCAGCAGGAGAATTTTAGCAGCTGTCAAATTGGTGAAAGATTGGCATTGAACCACAGTGAATAAAGCAGATAAAAGTGTTTCTGAATGTTGGGTGGCTTCTTATCTTTAACCTCGGCTAGTCTCCCAGTGTTAGCAACTCTGGCAGAAAAACAGCTCATTCATGCCCTTTACAAGTTGTTTATAATATATACAATTAAATCAGAAGTTGGATTTTGTGGTGATACATTTTCTTTTTGCTCCTATTGATTAAATCCTGGCCCCAGGCTTTGCTGTCATTAACTTCAATATTGGCATTAACTTCAGTGAGAAATTTTATTTTTCCTTAGAAGATCTTTTTCTCATTTTAACACTATCCATTGATGCAGTGGAAGTAAGGGTAGAGTGGGATCAGTCCGTTCTTGTTTGATTGTTTTTAACTAATGAGCCTTTAAAGGGCTAAAGAACAAAGCTGATGTATTCATATCCCAAAAGCAGATGACAGAGAACAAAGAATCCTGTTTTTTAAATGTTCTCATCAAGGAAAGCTGGGATTTGGATGCCATTTCAGTGTCACTGTGACAGTACAATGCTTCAGTCTTCCAACTGGAGGTAAATCAAAGATCCTATAAATTTCTTTAAAAAAAAAATTACAGCCAATATTATATATCATTGAGAAATAAATATTTCACAATTTTTTTTTCTTTAGGGTAGGCATGTTCATCACATATATTCAGTGACAACCAAAATTGTTTCTTGCAAGGCTATAATTATGAATTAGTGATTATGATATTATTCAGTATTTCTATTGCTTCTGTGTAATCCAGTTTTTAAAGGTATGTGTAACTGACACTGTAAAATATTTGGAAATCTTTCTGATACCAAAGAAGTGTATGTCCCACTCAGAAAAAATCAGTAAATATTTTCTTATTATTTTAGAAAGACATAGATACCTATAGTTGTTATTTTGTTTTTCCTTCCCTCTGTGTACACACACATACATAAGAGGATGTCAGTATGTATTCTGCAGAAAATTCAGTCCAACCTTGTTCCCATTAAATATATTTTATAACTAACTTTATCATCTAAATTCATCTACCTCTGCAGTAGGAATTGTTTTACATTCAGGTACAGAATCACACTTGTCAGTCATTTTTTTTGGACAATATTCCGAGAGTCTGATCAGTTTAATGTTGCATGTGTATCTTGTTTTGTGAAAAATGACTTATCTTGTATTTCTTGACTTTCATTTTGTGTCTTAATGTGGGAGGTGTTCACTTTGCGAAAGCAGCCCTATGAGCTTCATGACAATATGCAGAAAGTTTCTCAAGGATGCAGACTTTACAGACCACAGCAAGTTGCAAACATCATCTGCCAGATAACCGACAGCTGCTGGTATGAGATATGTATGTACATCTGCACATACCAACTGGAGAAAACAAAATAATAGGAGTCGCTGGGAGTCCCTGCTGATAGTTGAGCTGATGCTTATAATTAAAATATCCTTTAATAAAAGCCATTGCTTGTAAGTAATACATTCTATATTACCTAGTTCAGGACATGGTTAATACAGGAAATGGGGCACAAAGGTGGGCTGGCTTCCTTTTTTTTCAGAAGCACGTATTTAAGCATAATACCCTTCAACATCAACAAAATATACAGGATAAGATTCCTCTCACCTAATTTTAACAGTTTAAATTTTATGTGCTGAGTTAAACTAACTGTCTAAATTTCTTCTGTGACTACAGGACCATAACTGGTACCTCCCCATGGTCATTTTCCCTTTCTCTCTTAGCTACCACAGAATAAAAGATATTTGCCCTCCTGTACAGAGATTTTAAACAGCAGACAGAGGAGTCCTCCAGTTTTACAGCTAAGTCTGTGTGAAATAACCCTGCCCTTACAATGAGAAGGATGTGTTACCCCATCCACGAGTCTTCTAGGAGCTTAAAGTCAGATGCTGATCATGCTCATTTGATTTTGAGATCTGCATCTTCTGTGCCAAAAATTACCCTGATGTACTGTTCCTCTTCACCTAAATTTTGATCAGCTGTCTGTAGACAATGACTTGTCTCTCACCAGCAACAGAGAACTGTTTTGCACATTATTGATGACACCATGAAATGACTGTGATGTTCTCTTCTTTTATTTAATATAATTGTCAGGAAAATGAGTAAAGTGACATATCAGAGGACATATTAATGCAAAGAAAGAAGATTAAACTATCGCGATGTAAGATAGATAAGTAAGTTAAATTTTATTTACCTCCTTCAACTTTATTTTAGCATGCAGAGATTTGTAGCAACATCACTGTCTATGAATTTCTGAATGCTAAAATCAAGAAAAACTAATGCAAATTACAGTTCCTGTATTATTTTAAAATTAAATTACTATACACATCATTTTTGCTTCATTTAACTACCAGAACAGCTCCCTGCCTTTTATCAGCTGTTACCATTCTTTTGAGGCATTGAGAGAAGGCAACAGAGCTTGAAAAATAAGATTCAGAAACAGATGACTGTGCATACTGGCTCCATATCACCTGCCTGCTATAGAAGAGCTGAACCTAAAATCTGCCTGACATTAGCCACCCTCATTATTCTCTATTTTAGTGTTCTTCACATTTAATCAGGGGGTTGACCAAGAAACATAAGGAAAAAGCATTTTTGACACTCTGTGGGTGACAGAATTTGGAATTATAATGTGGAAGAATACAATTTATTTTGTTTGCATTTTTTCACAAGACTTCTCACACAATGAAATATATATACCAATTATGTTCACTCCTTCAGTGCCTCCAAACTGTCATTATTTGTCCTTAACTGGAAATGTAAACAGGGAAATATATGCTTGGTAGGTTTTCTGATTATCATAACTCATCTGAATGTGTTTTTTCTTCATAATCACTTGAAGCTGACACCTAAAGTCAAATTTAGAACTACTGCAAGTGACAGCAACATAAATAGATATAGTCTTACTTTCAATTACTTAGAAATTACTACAGGTAAAATATTATATCTGTTTTCTCACCAGTATTATTGACTTTAGTTTTGGCCCTCGGGGCGTATATTTGATTTGAAATTCATTCCAAGCTGCATATTTAGGATATTTCCAGTGTAGCAACATATGAGGCATCTACTAGAGTGTTATTGCTTCCTGCAATAACAGGTAGAAATAAAGAAAATAATGTTTTATGCAGAATTCTATAGTCACTGCAACACTAAATGGTAAATTTGCTGATCTCTATAAAACTTAAGAAGAAAAAATTTGGAGATAAATGAAAATGCTATTAATAAAATTGCTTAGCCAAATATTTTACTACTGAGGCACTGAAATTTGACTTCTGATGTCAGTTCTTAAATAGAAGCACCCAACTTCCAAATGTGCACAGCACTACAAAAATTAGTGCTAACTTCAGCAAGATACATCTGAAGCTATAAGTGTAACAGAGGCATCTAAACTTAGACACTGACAGTTGTAAAATGCTGATCTAATAGGTATAAAGAGGTTTTAAAGTAATTTCTGAAATAAATCCTTTTCTCTCTCCTCATATCTGAGATAGTTCAGCATGTGATGCCTTTAGGACTCCAAGTGATGTCTGCTTGCTCTTTCCCCGATGGAGCTGGCCCAGCCCTAAAAGGGACTCCTCTGCAGCTCTAGTTTGGGCTCACCTGAACCTAAGGAATAAGAAATGCAGGGTGCAGACATGGGGAAAGGGGAGGAAGAAGCGAAGGTCTCTGGCCAGACAGAGGCTCCCACGCCTGTGCTTGCCGGCATTGCTTGGTCCCAGCACTGGAAGCTGGCTCGGAGAGCACATCCTTCTCTTCATGGGGAGCTGCAGGTGTGTTTGAGGGAAAGCTGCATTTGGGGTCATGCAAATGACTTTGGGAATCTGAGCAGGCCTGGGGGCCGTGGAGGCTGCACGGGAGGGAGGGGTAGGGCTTGGTGTGATGCTGCCCATGAACCAAGCTGGGCCAACGAGTGCTGACTCAGAGAAAGGGTCAGGAAGGAGTGCAGACCCTAAGAAAGTAGGAGAGGCAGGGCCCCCCCCAGCACAGAATTTGTGAGCTATTGGTGGTGCTAATGCATGCAGCTGGTTTTTTTCATATAAGCATCTTTTTATTTATGTTCTTCCAAGACCCTGCCATATACTTTTAGTGGCTTTTTGTGTTGACAATTCTCAATAGTGTTTTTTGATTCATAGCACAGCTTTTAAAATTAATTGTATTGAAATTAAAGCTTTGTCATAATGAAAAAGTTAATCTTAACAACAGATCTGAAGATGGCTGGCATGAATAATTATTTTATTTTATTGTTTCTAGCTTTGCCATTCCTTTTTTATGTTACTGCACAGTAAGTAGGAAGACCACAAATAATTGATTTATTTATCCTAAAAGTTCAGCTCAAGTACTAAGGCTTGGGGATGTTATGGCAATGGAATATGCGGTATAGATAAGCAACTTAAAAAAAGTATTTTCATTCCTTTGCATTAGTGTCTAGTTTGCAGTTAATTAGTATCATCTGCTAACCATTTTGAACTGCTTCATTTAATGGTGTTGTCTCTTAAATAGGAAAATGTGAAGTGTTATGTCAATGTTTTGTGAACCTGTAGAGCCCAGACAGATTTTTCAGATATATGTTTGGCTGCTTTATACAGATTGTGATCATTTTGGAGGCCCATAATTTTAAAAGTCCATGCATTTTCTGAGCATTTTTCATGCAGGATCGTGTTTGCTACCAGCTCTTTGTTGTGATCCAGGACTGAGTATCAGACACCTTGTGACTTTCAGTGACTGGGTGTGTACAGAAAAAAACACGCTGGCATGGTTGCAGCTATGGTGGGGGACCTACAAACTCAGAATCACAGAAAATCTGGCTGAAAGGGTCCTCTGGAGGTCATTCAGCCAAACATCTCACTCAGTGGATAATACCCACTGCTTCCACAGCCATACCTTTGTATACCTGATCTCTGAACACTTCTAGAGGTGGAGATCCCACAGCCTCTCACAGAGTACCAAATAGGCAACCTGGTCCAGTGCTGCACTATCCTCCATGTGAACAGATTTTGTTTTTCAGGTGCAATCAGAAATTCCCAAGCCTCAGCCTACTGCCCCTTGTATGTATAATAGCACAATTGTATTTGTTGTAAGCGGCATTTGTAATGCAGTATTTGTAATAGTGGAGGCAATGGCCAAGGTATAGGGAAAAATAACCAAAACAACTTTGATCATTTAGTATTAAGGAAGTTTCCATTTTTAATGTCAACATAAAAGAGATTTTTTTTCTTTGAGGGAGCATGGGCTATTTCATATCTACAAAACTTATCAAGCAAAAAGTTAGAAAAATAACTTATAACTTCCTAATAAACTTCCAGTGCTTTTTAGTCTTCATCCAGTATCTATTTTACATTGATACAGATTTCTTGAAGGTGCAAAAATTGCATTTATTTCATATCAAATTGAATTCTTCATCATTAAGGTTCTTCTGATAGTCAGGGGTTTTTACCGTCACTGTCTTTAGAACATTTTTGAGGTCTCCATCTGGAAAGAGGAAGATGTTCTTCAGGAGTATATGAGTTATTTTTATGTGTGTCTTGGTCTGTATGCAACTGTATACTTCCAAGCTTTTGTATCTCATGACACAGGAGACAGAAGTTGGAGGCAGCACACATGAGAAGCAGCACAAATGGTGTATAATATTATACATGTAATTCATAGAAAAGCCATGCATGTTTTCTAGTTACCACATAAACAGCAGATTTAGTTGCTATTGGCCACGAACCAGTAGATTAATGGTCAACCAGAAAACAGTGTTTGATGACGTCCATAGTGTTTTTCTCCTCTGCTAGGCAATATTGTTAAAAGTGAAATAAAAAAAAAAACAGAAGCCATTAGCGTACCCACACCTCTTAAAATGATGTTTGTGTCTCTTCAGCTGGCTCAAAGCCCAGGTTGCTTCTCCCCTCTTCACCATAAGGGTTCACCTCTCCACCATTTGATCCTGCTTCACCTTTGCTTTCTCTTGCTCTTCTGTAATGAAAATTCATTTTATATTAGAAAGTTCCTTCTCTGTTCAAGTCCTTCTGGATCCCCAGAATCCCTGGCTGTAAATAATACTGTGTTTGACTGGAAATACTTATATAAAAGAAATCAAGTTAGGTTTAAGAAGAACTGTAGCAAACCTCCTATGTTCTTAGAAACCCTGTTAGTGGAGAGACACAGAAAACCAACCAAGTTATATTGTTGTTAATGCAATAATATTTAAGGAAAACTTCATTACTGTTCAGCCTACAATAAGATTACAGAAAACTGTAGGTGCTGATAAATGTGAGCAACTCTGCTGTTGGAGAAGGCACCGTGTTCCCAGCAGGACATCCCATCCCCCTTGCAGCAGGGATGGCAGAAGCCTGGCCACTCTGTGGCTCCCTGCGCCCACAGCACGGGTTAAACTGATGACAATGGGGAAATTGCATTAAGCTGCCAAAGCTGCCATGTACCTTTAGTTATCACTGTTGATGGGAGAGGGATAATAAGCTTTCATCCCTTAACTTGCTTCGGGTAAACTGGGCAGCCTAATTTGTAAAAAATCCTGATGATTCAATTATCAGGACATTTTCCAGTGGTCATGGTCATAGTATCAAAAAACATTACTCACTTCTTGCGATCTCTTTGCCCAGTGATGATCAAGGCAATAATTCCAACGACAACCAGACCCATGACCACCCCAAATACAATTAACCAAATGGTGACTGGTGGTTCATAAGGTGCAGCCAGGGTTGGAAGTATTCCCACAAACTCCAGCGTGTTATCATCCAGTCCGAAAGCCTCATTGATTCGTCCCCGAGAGGTCCTGTCATCAAATGCAAATTCAAAGAGTTTCACACACTCATTGGAATGAAAGGAATAGTTTTCAGTTGTTTTATAAATCTCCAGTGTGCCAAGCTTTCCCTGAACTGCTCAGTTGAAAAGGCTGCAGAGGAGATACTGCTAAACCCATATTCCTTCTGGCATGTGAGTGACAACGACAGGAACTTAAACCCTTAACCTATTGCAGCTAAACTGACATGTTCAGACACTGTATGGACTCTTAAACTCAGTCTTAACATTCATCAAATGAACCTTCTGATCTTCTCTCTTTGTATTTTGCCTTTCATTCTCTTTACTGTTTCTTCCCTATCCAAAAGTTTCTTAGATATGACACATAAAACCTCAGCTTTGACATCTTACCTACAAGATGGGTTTCCCTCCTACAATCTTACACAATTTTGATTCTTGTGTATTTCACTGCCCTGAAAACCCTTTCCCTGGTGTATCATCTGGGCCTGTTTTTCCCCTAAATGTCCACATCTGCTATTGAGTGCTAACCACAGAGTGATTTTCACAGACATATTCTTTTCCCTTAGTTCACCAACTTATCTCACTGCTTTTTCAACCCCATCTCATTTTGATGCTGCTTTTAGATTTGTGCCCTCTTCATTTCTCACTGCACATTACCCATGATCTTCTGCAGAGTTGCAGTTTTGCTTATCATTTTTATAGCAATGACTTACAGTGGTGTCACACCATGCTATAAAAGAGCTGTTCATTGACCTATAAGTAGAAACTAGCTCCTGCTCTGACCTCTTCCATATAATCAAATACATCTGGCTGTCTTTCTAGTACACCATTATTCTGGAGTCCTTGTCAACAATAATTCTTGCACTGACTTTTCATTAATGAGAGGAAGAACACACGTGTGCATGCACACGTTGTTACTGTATTCTGTATTTCAGAATATAAAATAGTTC
Source organism: Aleadryas rufinucha (assembly GCA_013397815.1). Classification (NCBI taxonomy): domain Eukaryota; kingdom Metazoa; phylum Chordata; class Aves; order Passeriformes; genus Aleadryas; species Aleadryas rufinucha. The sequence continues at coordinate 248,410 of VZTH01010341.1, forward strand.
CTTTTAAAGTTTGAGCAATTATATCTGCTGGCAAGGTATGATGCAACGAGATGTGTTTTGGCAATTTTACAAGCCCCCTGAAGCATTTTACATTAGCTGTTGTCCAGGACACCATCTGATAGATGGACTGTTTTCTTTCTGACAGAAGAGTTTTCATCCTAGTTTCTCTCATCCCGCTATTTCCATTTTAACTGCAATATTGACTTCCTTGTCACTGGTTCTGCCTCAACTGACTTAAGCAGTGCTTTCCCTTCCACCCTTTCATCTGGTTGTTTGATTGGTTTTTTTTTTCCCCAGAGAGCAAAATCTCACCTGATGGCATCTTCCACGTCAGCTTTGGGCACAACATCGCTGATATTACCTGGCATGCTGACAGTGATGTAGAAGGAGACCCTTTGTGTCTGTTCCCCGACATGAATGTCAGTAATTCTGAAGGAGAAACAGAAGAGAAAGTTTATTGTCATTGTTGAGATGACATTAGCTTTAAATTCGGGCAAGTGAACGGTTGTGTTTGATTGGCATTGCCAGGGGTTTAGTTTATGCTGGGGAATGCTTTCAAGTGAAATCAGCTGGGGAGTGAAATCAATTTTCCTGCCAGAATTTCTTTTTCTATGTGTGAATTTGTATCTTGAGCTGTAGAGAGTCTACCTCATACCTAAGACAATCCTCGGTGTAATTTTCCACAGCACATAATCACTTGCAGAACAGAGAGTGTTTGGGATTGGCCCCATGGATGAGGTGATATATGAAGTACCAAGTGGGGAAAAAAAAAGCTTTCTTCCTTATTTTTCTAGAGTAGATTCTAGATACTACATGACTGATGTTCTATAAAGTAATATCTAATAGCTTAAGAGGATAGGTTCTGAGCATTATTGAAGATACTTAATCAAAAGTGTTGTTTTCCTTACCACAATCATTTTCAGGTGAAATACTTTGTTTGTAATTGAGCCTAGATAAGATTAGTAAGTCTGTACCAAATTCTAGTGCTTTATAGTCAATATTTTTATCTTTCCTTGGCCCCAAACCTCTTGGATATTCAGTATCATACACATACATTGCTAGAAATGCTTAATAAGTGTACCTTCCCTGATGTTCCTTTATAGGTGTTGGGCACAAATTGTCAAGGTTCATCTCCATCACTGATAAGATGTGGGAGACAAAGCCTTCTTACCTAACTTTAGCACATTACTCCTAAACTTCAGGCTCTTGAGTGGAAAGACACTGTGTACCCAAGCTCCCATCTTGCCTTTTGAGAACAGCTGATGTTTGACATTGTTTCTGCCACCTTACATTTGACAGAAGGCACAATTAATTCCACCAGTTCATGCCATTAGCCAACCAGAGGCAATGCAGGCACAGCTGGCACAGTTAAGCAAGCCACTCACTGGAAGTCAACTTCCCGTTTCTTCTTCTCCGCGAAGTATTTTCTCATGGCATAGGCGATGGATGACTTGAACAAGAAGAGCTCATTTTCATCCCATTCATACTGCAGAAACAGCACAAGAGAAATTCATCAGGGATGGCAAGAAATCAGAGACACTGAAAAATCCTTCTAAAAAGAGATAGCAATTGTAATGCTTGGCATGAACTTCAATGTCATTTATTTGTGCCATGATAGCACACCAGAAACTGACCTCAACCTTTTAGCTCTGTTAATCTGGGCACTGTGCAGGGGAATAACCAAGGAGGTATCCCTGCTGCCAGACATCATTCTGTCCCTCTGCAATCTCTGGTACCTTTATATGAGACTGCTGAAGATGCTGCAGTCCCAGCACATCTCCCTGCCTTAGAGGGAGAAAAGGAGTCAGCAAGGCTATTTCTACAAAATATTGTTCATTCTCTTTGCATTTTAAAGATTTCATGATTTAGATCTTATTTTAATCACATAATTTTATTTGCAGACCTGTTCAATTAAGGACAAGAACCTTTGTGGTAGTGTTATGTGAAGGGGGCTAATTTATTTGCTTGATGAGCTGGAATTTTTGTTTGGGGTCTGTTTTGGTAAAAAACTCTTTGCATCAGTACTTCTGCAGCAAGCACGTATTTGTTGTTTTTCCCTGGAGAATAGATAGGTGATATAAAAGAAATGTACTCCCTGTGTGCAGGCTTCTCCTGGCCTGCCTTATGAGTCCAAAGTTATTCACATTAGAAGACAAAAACAGCTTCTCTGGGGCAGGAACCAAGAGCTGTACAGGGGGCAAAAACCACCACAGGAGGTGATAAAGCAGCCTGGTCTATTGTGCAATAGCATGTGCACACGAAGGGAAAATTCCCAATTGAACTCTGTGGCAATATCTTTTTATTCCCCTAAGGCATAGATTTGATTGTGTTTATGGTACCTGGGCAGGAAGGCCCATAAATGCTGTCAGTGATAGACTTACACAGCTCCTGACTTTCTTGAGTACTATTCAGGAAGGTGTGGTAGAAGGCAGCTCTGTTTATAAACAGGCTTTGTAAAACCCAGCTACATTTTTCAACTGTGTCCACCTCTTGACACTGATATAAAATGAGAGAGATGTATAAATATCTATGAGGAAGACAGGGATAGACGGGGATAAACTGTTTAGCTGGGTCTGTTGCAACAGGACAAGGAGTAATGGTTTTAGACTAAAAGAGAGTTGATTTAGATTAGTTACTACGAAGAAATTCTTTACTGTGAAGGTGGTGAGGCCTTGCAACGGGTTGCCGCGGGAGGTGGTGGATACTCAGTTTCTGAAAACTTTCAAGGTCAGGTTGGGTGAGGCTTACAGCAACTTGATCTAGCTGAGTATGTCCCTGCTCATTGCAGCAGGGTTGGGCTAGCCAGTCTTTAAAGGTCCCTCACAACCTAAAGTGTCCTGATTCTATTAATACAGGGGAGGAAAGAGCAGAAAGAACCCGCTTCTGTCAGTCCATTCAGGACCAGGTCCCAGGAAAGGTGCAGGTACCCAAAACCACAGCAATCAGAACAGTCCCCGTGGCATTTGGAGGGCAGGTGCTGTGCCAGCCCTCGCTGTTCCCACCAGGAAAGGCCAAGGCTGAGTCCCCTTTGCGAGGCAAACGCCCCCAGCTTTCTCCTGCTTGCACAGCCCTGCACTGAAGCACCTCTTCTTGCTAGTGCTGCTGCCTCCGGCAGCTGGCACTGTTCACTATCACAGCTAAGAAGCTGTTGTCAGGGTTTCTCAATTTTCTATTTATGCCCAACATCTTTAGGCTTGCAGTGCTGCTTTTTTTTATTATTATTATTTTTACCAGGATCTAATTGAGCTTGATTCCTCTACTGATGCTTTCTGTACTTAGCATGTTAACTTTTTAATCATTTATTCATTTCTTTAGCTTATATTTTGTCTTTTTCAGTCTAATGTATTTTAATTGCCACTGTGCCTCTCAATTGCCTTTATAAATACTATTACTGGCTGCGTGGATGGGAAGTACCTGGCTGGCTTCTGATCTGTGTTTGAGTCATGACTACCCACACAGCTTCCCCAGGCATCTCAGGAACCCACCTTACGCTGCACGTTACAGAAGCTGCTTTGCTTCCAGAGAGAAATGAACTCTGCCAAGCACCTCTGCTCTCTTACAGTGTGCTTCCTCCAAGATCCCACATGTGACTTGAAAGACAATGTAAGTGTGGCCTCTGATTCAAAAAGGGTTTTTCATTGTAAAATACATCTAAATGCCTGCAGGCTGACAGCTCTCAGCTCCCTAACACTGTCTTGTGCGGCAGCCCTTTACAACGTGATCACATGCATGGCATTGACCTGGTGGAGAATTTTGAATTAATGTTTGAAGAGTGGTCTGGTTTTCAAGTGGCAGTCAGGGGCTGGCACTCCTGGAACTGTTTATTTTAAATATGACAGACCCCAAGGGATTCAGTGGGGATCTTGTAGCACTTTCCCTTGTGTGGGCACTTTCATAATGCCCCAGCTGAAGCAAAGCTGTGGATGTTTCAGCCTCATCAGCTGAACTGGTGATCCAGAGATGCTGCGGCTGCAGCTCTAATCTCATCAGCCTGAAAACAATTAGCAGGGTAATTGCGGGAGTGCACGCTCTGGTACAGCTGGCGTTGAGCCCATCCGAGAGTCTGGATGTTTAATTTGCCAGAACTTGGGGCTATTGAAACTTCCCTGCTGGTACCAGCCAGGGTTGAGTCACTGCCGAGAGCCGCAGCTGCCCTGCGCCCCCAGCACAGCTGTACCTCTGCCCAAGAGCAGGAATCTTTCCCTGCCTGCTCTCTCCAGAGCTAACGAGCACAGATGCAAAGATGTGTGCTTGCATACTCAGAGTGCTTTGTGCTGTTAGATCAGTGCAAAGCAACTCAAAATACACCTTAAACAGACGGTAGCACGGGGCCTAGAGCTTCTGTGCACTGTGAGCCGTGCAAAGCACCCAAAACACATTGCTCCGTGTAGATGGACTGAGATTCCTGCCTGAGATTCCCCCTGCCTTTTCTCTGTGCCAGTTCATGCATACACCATTACCTGCTGCTGCCATACCAGCATTCAGCCCTGTCCCTGGGGGCTCAGCATAAGGGAAATTTGTGGGGAGACAGAAAGCAACTGAATAGAAAAGGTTTCTTGCAAGTTGGTGATGTGAACTGGTTTTGAGAGGAAAATGTACGGCTTGCTCTTCAGAGCTTAGGAACCTACCGTCCATACAATAATTCAAATTAAGTAATCTGTATGAGATTGTTTTACAGCTGCTCAATTGCACAACAAAATACTATGATGGCTAAAGGCAGGCATAAAAATGATATTAAGCTAAACATTAACCATAATGACTAATAAATGTGTTGTAATATGGAACCTTTTCATGCTGTTGATATCAGTTTTGAATTGTATCTAACTCGACTAGGCAGTCTAGGAAGCAATAAAACTCCAGTGGGGCTTGCATGTGAGAGAGTGATAGAAGCAAGAGCATCAATTCACATGAAAAATGAGCCCGTGGTTTGTGTCTTTGCTAGTGCAATAGGCTCCAACACGCAGGTCTAAATGACCTGCCTGATGACATACTCGTTCTTGGAAAATTACTAATGTCCTGCAAGGTGAAAATGGCTATTAACAGGAATGAAGTGTCTGCACTTAAACCTTCTACACTGCCTCCATGAGATTAGCATAAAGAGGAAGAGTTAGAATAAGGAGTGAATTTTCAGCCTGGGTTAAGCAGATGGGCTAAGCCAATGCTCTGTTTAAAATCGTAAAAGCCATCTTCGGCTTTGATGAGATTTTTTTCATTGCTGTAATACATTTTATTGGACCAGCTGGTATAACTGGGGAAAGCAAATAAGCTCTTGGGAATGAAAGCCCTTCTCCTCATCTGAAACAGAAGCAGCTGCACTGCACTGTCCCCCGCAATCTCAATAACAAAACTGCCTCTCCATCAGGGTTGGAGGGCAGGGAGGCAGCTGAATATATCAGGGCTTGGAAATATTACAGTAAACAGGCAAACAAAAATCTACAGAGAAATGCTAACAGATTTTAGTTTGAAATCAAGAGCATTTAAGAATAGAGAGTGGGATCCACCAGCCTGCTTTTAAATGTGAATTAGCTGCTAATAACTTCTGAAGGCAGCCACCATAGCCATGATAATGGCAATTAGAGGAAATTAGGTAGAAGCTTTATGTGGACACATCAGCAAATCTGAGAAAAATACAGCCATTTTCATGTACACAGGTTCCCCTATGTTAGCCCTCCAGGCCTGTTCTGTAGGAGGCAAAAAGTCATTATTGGCATCTCTATAGAATAACTCAAGTCGTCTAGCAGAGATGCCTTTCCTAAAATGGGTGGGATAACTCCCTGGAGAAGTCCCTCCACTAATTCTAGAGGGAATCTTGACCACAAACTCAGACAAGACATCTTATGTGTGATAACCCTTCACCTGAGCTGATGCCACCCTTCAGACACAAAGATCAGCTATACCCTGACCCATTTTCTAAGCACCATAATCACAAGACCTCTGTTGCCCAAGCAGTAGGAAGGGTGCCACAGGGCAACCACACTCACCGCCTGGTCCCCCAGAGCTGACTTCAGGCTGATGCGCACTTTGATGGCATTGCTAGAATCTGGTTTAAAAAGAAACAAGGGCCACGTTAGAGCTGCAGCAACAAAAAGTCTGTTCCTGGGAAATGCTGAGGTGGCTAAAGTTTCCTTACAGGTTCCCCTGCTCCCCTTGGAGAGCTTGGTGGGACTGACTTTGTTTCCCTTCAGTCATCTCTACTGCAAACACACTCATCTGAGTTCCCAAGTCTGGTTTTGTAGAAGATAGAAGGAAAATTCCTCTTTCCCACCACTGGGAATGAGCAGCTTAGATGAAGATGCTGGTGCCTGGTTAGGTGAATCCCACTGTCAGAGACTGTCACTGTAAGACAGTTAAGGGCTGTAAGAGTTATGGTGCTTTCCAGTACTGGCAGTGATTACACATATATAACCTGGCTGGTTCATCACTCAGTGTCGCAATAAGCTGAAAATGCATTTTTCCACAGTCTCCTCCTTTTCGTCCCCTTGAGCTGCCCTCTTTGACTAACACACATCAGCAAAAAGCACAGCAGTAATTTTTTTGTACTGGTTTGCCCCTACGCCTGGCCCCCAAGACCCGTGGCTCCCAGGACCTGTGGCTCCCAGTCCCGCAATATAGGCACACTACTTTCAGGCAAGTGCCACACAAGATCAAGCTTCTGGTCTTTTTTCCTTCTGTACAGTCATCCCACACTCTGAGTGCTGCCATTGTGAAAAAAAAGACGCCTCAATTTCTGAGAACAGGGTGGAGCTCTGACAAACACATGTGCTGACTTCTCCAGCTCTGGCCATGAGGAAGCCAGTCTGTCTTCCTGTAAGTAAAACTTATAGCTCAGTGTTTATTTCCCATAACCCTGCTTTTCTAGGGAGAATAGCCTCCAACAGCTACAAGGGAGAGGGACTTTGCTAATCAAGGGTTGTGAAGACTAACAAGTGTCCTTAAATCACCCATAAGCCATACGTACATGGAGCCCAGTCTGTTTTCCAGCCAATGAATCTGCCAGAATTGTTTTTTTTCAGCCACTCATATAAAGGTTCAAAGTAGTTGAGCAAGGGAGCTGCATTCATGTGTTTTTCTCCTGTTACACTTTCCAGCGCTTGAGTCCAGGGCTTGGATCTCCCTAGTTCCAGCAATTGTCTGTATAGGTGGAATGAAAAGCAATGTTATTGCCATGTTCCATCTAGACAAGAAAAACACTCTGTGATCAGAATAAAAGTGTTCTTTATTGCTTCTGAATTCACTCATTTCTCCCATTATTCCTATTAATAAAAATATTTTTTTCCACAAACACGTAATTAAACCTTTGATGTCTAGAACCTTAGTGTGCATAAATGTAGTCAACTTGTCAAAATGAATTGAACAGGTACATGCTAAATTTCCAAGCTTGGTTTATTCTTGATGCAACCTCATTGACTCCAGACATTTTCAAGGATGACTTAGGCTTTGTTATACTCTGATTTATTACGTATGAGAAATTTACTTCATTACCTGAGTTTCTGACCAGCTGCAGTGGAGTTGGTAATGTCACACTTGTGAAGAGGCCCAGCATGGTTAGCTGCCTTGCAAAGTGCCTCCTGGAACTGGAACTGATAGATGGTGCGGGTGTAATACCTAAAGGAAGGGCAAGGAAAAGGGAGGCACAGGTTTTATTAGGTGTCTGTCAGGGCAACCTGCAAGCCCTCGGCCTTTGGAAAGCTCTGCTATGTCAGCTGTCACTCCTGCTTGGGAGACTGCACTGCAGGGAGAGAGCCCAGCTGATATTTATAGGCTAAACTAACAAATTTAGCAAAATGCCAAGATCAAATGGACTAGAAGAGCCCCAAATCTGTTTGTTGCCACATAAATCAGGAGAGAGTAAAGTTTTTAAGGTCCAGCTCTCTGCTCTGAGCCCTCTAAATGAGGTGGCTGGGACACAGAGGACATCCAGGGCTACATGTGTATGGCCCAAGTGACATGGGGCATAGTGATTATCCAGGAGGCAAATACCTCATATAGAAGTGCTCCTGCTGGTTTGATGGCATCATGAAACTTTTCTGCTCAGCAAGAAGCTCAGCAGCCTCCTCACTGCTCAGAGATTATTATGGAACAACCCCTGATGTGCAGAGGAACACTCCCATTGGAATCAGCAACCTTTTGTCTGGGCTCTAAACAAAATAAGATTGGGTCCTGAGACTCTCCAGCAGATGTTTTAGGTAGTTGGGGCTTGTTCTGTAGACAAAACTTAAGTCATGAATTAAACACTGCACTACCTTATGAAGGAGTAATCGTTGGCCACATGAAACAGCGCAGCAGGGTCGCAGTAGGTTTCATCATGAGGGACTGGTTCCACAACACCAACTATGTCTCTCCTGGAGATGAAGGAGAAACACAGAGTTTCTGTTTATAGTCAATAAGGAAAGGTGATCTGACTTAGCTTTTCGTCTGTTTTGTCTGATATATATGGACACCTCTCTCACTTCCAAACAGAAGAATTCCACACAGCTCCCAGTCACCCCAAATGAGTTCTGGTCCACAGCTGGAGACCACAGAGAGGAAGCTGCTTGTAAACTCATAGTGCAAGGAAGGGATCTGTATGATAGCAGGGTGTGCAGAGAGCAATTAGTGGTATGAAATAATCTACATGACATGAGCTTCACACACACAGCCCTCATGCCCTGGGCCATCCCCACTTTAGAGAGCTGCATTTTTGTTCTGGGCAAGGGCATGCAGAGACTGGGCAACCCAAAAGGTAGATGGCCTCCTGTGCCACTGGGCTGGAGAGGAGCTCTCTCTTTATTTTCCTCTCCTAAGAAGTACTACAGAAAAAAACCTATGCCTTAAGTTCTGAAAATGGTAATAAGCTTCCATGGAAATATTTCTCATAAACCTGTATTTCAAGCAGAGAGCTTTGCAGTGCCACTGCAACAGATGTGATAAGGTTCCCTGAACAATTTGTCATTCTCTGTTTCTCTGACATCTCTGCTATTTTGAATACATTGAAGCTGATTGATTTTTACAGTGGGTCAGGAGGCTTGCATATATCAAGTTTTATTATAGATTCTGTTTGCTGATGGAGGCTTACTGCTTGTGTTCATGTTAGAGTTCAGGCTCCATTTTCAGTGTGAGGCTTGTTTGGTTTCTTTGCATTTTTCTGTCCTCATATTAAAACCAACCTGGGAAATTACAAACTCCAGTCTGAATCATACTAATTTTTAAGCTTGTGCTCCAAGGTGCTGAAAATAGACTGATTGATGGGCATAATCTGAAAAGGCGCCTCTGGTTGTTACTTGCCGAGGGAACTGTATTTTCTTTACCGAGAAAGGTGGTATCTTAGTACACAAGAAAAGAAAGATTCAGTCTGAAATCTTTCAGACAATTTGCCTCCAAAACCACTATACAGTGGGGAGGAAACACAAAGCAGAGACGTGCGTTCAGATGCTTGGATTGAGATCTTCATGCTTCTCTGGCTGGCAAGTACAATGAACTTCACTTTCCACTTGTCCTTAAGGATGTGGGGAGCAAACCAGAGCACATGACCAATGAGACTTAGAGAAGGGCTGTACTTTAGCTACGAACATGTCTTGGGGAATGTGTCAGGGGGACAGAAATGCTGATCTGAAACAGGCCATGCAAAGGCCATGGGCTGTCTTTATCAGGAAGCTGACATTGGAAACAAGGAGGAAGTTTTTTGAGAGGCTGGATAAACTGCTAGGGGCAGTACACAGAGTTAATGGGGACACATGGCTTATGAGACATTGTCTGCACCACTATTGGGTATTTCTAGCTGGCACTCTACTGGTATTTACAGAAACATCCAGAGACACAGATCCTACCCTATGGGGGCACAAGCACCTCAGTATGTTGAGCAACTAGGGTTGAGCTTGCAGGTTCATATGAAAAAAATCCCCTTTGTTTCTCAAACTTACTTCATCTCCCACCACTGTTTGGTCCATTCCTGCTTTGTAATCTCACCCCTAAATACCATCCACCTCCACTTCTCCAGCATGTAAGTAAAAGGCATTGTTCCAACAATCGTTAGTGCTTGTTTGAGCAGAAAGTTGATTTCAGTTTCTGAAGAGAGAAGCAGTTAAGGTAATGGTTATGGTAGCAATTAGTATCTGATTAGATGGCTAAAGTTACTTCCCTTTACAGCTAATGCTTACATCATGTTTGAATTACAGGTTTTCACTAAAGAAAAAGTGGAAGGAAGAATATTACTGAAAACAAATCAAGAGATAAGATCATTTAGGAATTGTACAGTTTTGTCTCTCTTTCTTTCCCCCAAACTCTTAAATAACCTAGTCCTTTGACATTTACATTTAATTACCCATCACTGAGAACCTTTCCAGTCTCTGGGGAATTTTGAGCTGAAGATACCCCAAAATGTATAAAATGTGCGTCTTCATCTATCTAAGGCAGTACTCAGAAGCCAGATGAACTGCATTATAATGAGGGCCTATGTTGTCACTCAATATTCACTTAAGTGGAAGATGTGAATCTCAAGGTTTCAGTTTCATTTGAACTGCTAAATACATATTTTGATAGAGATATGTACAGATTCATGCAACAGAGGTCGAAAAGAGTTTTGGAGACTCATCTAAATGAACTACGAAGATTTAAGGATGAGTTGTCCAGTACTGAAGGTAATGAAGTGTTAGCTATTTCTTTCAATTGTGTAGCAGCATTGTAAAGCAGAGATCCTTGCTTCACAATGTGATTTGGGGAAAAAAATAGTATTCCTGGAAAATTAGAGGAGTAAGATTTTCAGAAGCCTGTCAGTTGACTGCTGAGTTTGCAGACACAATCTTCTTCTACAAATTAAGGCCAGCAAGTGCTTTCACAAAAATATATAATATTTATGCATTTATTTACCTTCATCATCTTGGAAAGTCGGCTCTAGGAGATCAAGAGATTTCAAGTGCTGAGGAGTGGCTGCAGAAAGTGACATAATTTCACCCACAGCTTCGTGGAAGCCCTCATTGGCACCACCCCGCAGCAGGTAGGGCTGCCCCGCGTATGCCATGTCGTACTCAATGTGGCCCATCTCGTGGTGTGCAGTCAGGAAGTCATCCATGGTCACTTGGGTGCACATCTTGATCCTGCACACCAGAACAAAGTGTCTGTGGTTAGAGAAACAGTGGCCCAGAGAGAGGCTGCCTGAACCCTGTCTGCCATAGCCATGGGGCAAAGCCCCTCCAGGCTTGCAAATGCCTCTTGCCCCTTGCAAAACCTGGGCAGCTACATCCTAGCATGTAGTTCAGATCCTCCTGCTACAGCAAGACTTCATGGGGAACTCAGCAAAACACCTTCAGCCACCTTGAAATTACCCAGGGAGTAAGAGAAAGCTGCTGTTTTGTGAGAACAGCTGTCCCCTAAAACCTGGCAATAAACTCATTGTATGTGTGGGAGTGAGTAACCACCACCAATCAGTAAGACAGTAATGTATAAAACCCTGTGTGCTGGTGACCCCTGCTACTTCAGCCTCGTGTAGGTACTCTTCACTAAAGGAACGTCTTCCAAATAGGGTTTCTTTTCACCTTCCTCAGACTGCTGAGGTGTGAGGCCGATGTGTTTCACTAAGACTCTGCTGGGCACCAGCTTCTTTCCCTGGGTAACTGTGGGGACTGGAAGAGGGGTCCGAATTTCTGCGAGAAGTATTCATTGTGTGGGAACTTGCTGTCCCACTCCTTTCCCAGATATGGAAGAGACTGATGGATTTCCATGAAACTGGATAACTCTGCTAAAGATAGACAGTGGGTTCTCAGGAGATTTTCCCTTGCTACCCAGGGACCCACTGCCATTGCTGCAAAATGTGCAGCTGTCCACAAATCTCACTGGTATCCACCCACATTTCTGCTTATTTGTTAAGCCCTAGAACATAGTCATCACTTCACTGATTCATACAAATATTACTCACTTCTCTGCTAAAATTTGAGAATAGATCTTGAGTAGATCTACTAGTAAATTTGAGTAGATCTTCACAGGAAAAGTTACATAGAAAAGTTTACAGTCCCACAGGATCCCTGCTCTCTTATCTTCCTTCCCCCTCTTATCACCCAGAAAAAAAAAAATAAAGGAGAAATTCTAACTTACATCAGCACGGTGCTCCTTTAGTGAAAATATGTTTGTTCTAGGAGGTGGTATAAAAAGGGGTCAAAGCAATTCCAGTACCTGTAATCGTTTTTGCCCAGGTCCCATGCTGTAGGATGGCAGACAACCTTCCTGTTGTCAGTCGGCTCTGTGAGCATGGAGTTTGCCCAGAAGCCCTCAGTCATGTTATCAAGGCCAATGGAAACAAAGAAGGCTTCAGCAGCTTCAAATATTTTAATTGCATCCCATTTCTGAAAGAGACAATGCCACCATTAACCACTGCTTCTGCATGGAGCCTGTTCCCAATGCCCTGCTCAATGCAGGGCAGCTGACTTCATATTTATTTCCCAGGAGCTTCACACCTGCACCTGGCCTGTTGAGAGTAAGTCAGTAGTGTCTGCCTTTGGCACTTCTGTAAATTCTGCTGGGAACTGGAATTAAGTGTTCTCCCTGAAAACAAAATAAGTTTCTGCACTCAGAGGTTCAGCATATAGCACCTGACCCAGACCAGAGAAGCTGTCAGTAAAAGATAAGCTAAGACAAAAAATGCATTCCTGTCAGTAGTATGTCAGATCTGCTATCTGACCCTTCAGCCACTTCAGTCAGCTTGGGGACAACTCATTTGAGGGAGTGGAGCTGCATTCCCAGCAGATGAGCATGAGAGATTTCAGCCAGAACCATAAAACCTGGCAAATGTATCTATAGGAGTTGCTTATCAGATTGTAACTGCATGGTAAAGTCCAGGATAATTCTGCCATTCAGCAGTTTTATTACTCTACCCAGCAGAAGCTCTGCATTTACTGGGCTGAGCTCTCACAGAGACCTGGCTGGCAAACAGCTCATCTGGATGAAAATCCCAAACTGGGCATACCCACCAACAAGGATGAGCCCGCTCATTCTCAAAGGCTCTGTAAATAATACTTCCCTTCTTGAAGAGGTACTTTAACAAGCACAAATTTTTGACTACAAGGGGGTCAGTGGTGTAAAACAAAGGTGAGATTAATGCAGACTTGTGCAAACTGCTAATGAATCAAATTCAACTGTTCCCTCTCTTACCAGTATAACATTTTCATGGAGTGCTGCCTATGAGAGGGAAGTAGACTTCAGGTGAATAATTGCATTTCAGAAATGAAATTCTACCTATCACTCTAGTTTATTCCCTGGCAAGACTACAGGGAATTACCTTCACCCAGATTCTTGGTCTGGTAAAGGTGCTGTCACAGCTGTTAGCCCTACAGATCTCAAACACAGACCTTATGGTGCTATGCAGTTATCAAAAGATAACAGGCAGCATTGCAGTTTCTCTAGCTGTATCCAAATAAACAAGACTGACAAAAATAATACAAACTACTTGATTATGGTAATGACTGGCAAAGGTCATATTTGATACCAGTCCACTCCAGGAGTCCTGAAATATTTATAAGTACAAAATATATCTCTTAATGGATAAGCGTCTCTGGGGAAAACAGACTTGGAGACAAGATTAAGGGAGTCAAAGAGGGTGGAGGCAAAAAAAGAACAACTAAGGAGATGGGTACAGTGAAAAATGCATAAACACTCAGGTGAAAATCCAAAGAAGGATGCAAAAAGCAACACTTTGTTGGCAGTGTGTCTGCCTGAGGGCAGCCATGGATTTCTAGAGAGCAGCTGATATGTGGTGCGTAATTTTTACACCACCTAGATTTGTTACATAATGCATATTGCATAAAGGTATGCCTTACCTTTTCAACCATTGCAGAAGTTACATCAATGTTTGGTTTGGCTGGATAGGGAACAGTCAAGGCATACAGATTTGTCCAGAATCTACCCCACATATCACCTTCATAAAAAGAGAGAAACAGAGAAATACTTTAAATCATTTATTACGTATTGCTCAAAGGTGCCAGACAGGTCTATAAATTGTTCAGTGTCAAGAATAAAGACTCCTATACATTTAACCAGGCCTGATCCAGGTGTGGATGGGAGCAGTTCTGAAAGGTCATGCATAGGTCAAACTCAGATCAAGGATCCTTTTATTACCCAATATCAGCTATTCTTGTATAATATAGTTTCAGGACTGATCACATTCCTAGAGGTGTATGAAAACTGAACATCCTTTTTGTTAGTCCACATGATTGTTGTGCCATGCTCAGGTACACAACAGTTACAGCAGCTTAATGCTGCATGCTTTGAAAGCCAAGTCAGGAAATGTGGGATCTTAGAGTAAAATATGAAAGAAAAAACAAGTCTCTCTGAAACTCTCATTTCTAAGGAAGACAAGTACTGCAGAGGGGAGGGAAATGTCCCAGCCCAGTGCTAGAGTTTTGTGCTGTGTGAGGTTTGGCGAGGATGAGAACACCTGCTTTCCCTTCCTGCCACTGCTGCTAAGCATTTGTGTCATCTCTGCTAGGAATTTATCCATTTCTCCTCTACCCTTCTCTTATCTGTAACCTTTTTGTTAATATCCTGATTAAACAGTCAAATTACTCTCCACTCATGTGCCCTAAAGGTGATTGTCCTGTGCATAAAGTCAGGTTTGCACAACATGGACACATTGGCATACCCAGTAAGTGAGCAGGGAGGCATCCTGTGGAACTGATGAGCTCGGGGCCATACACTTGCTCCAGCTTGTGTCTCACATAGGCATGCAGCTGCTCATACAGAGGTTTTATCTGGAGGCAGAGGAAGAGAAGGAAACCATAATTTTTTTTCACTTTGCTCTATTCCACTCATCACTCCTACACAGAGAGCCTCAAAGCTGCCTCTGACAAAATTCTCCCGGCAGGTAAGCACACCCCAAACCTGCAGCTGATCTTTGCCACCTGCCTCAGGGCTCAGGCACTGAGTCCAGCTTCCAGCCACAGGAGTCCTGTTCAGGTATGAGGGAGGAAGCATTGCTAACTTTGGAGCTGGAGTATCAAGGATGCCATCTACCCCATGGACCCTACCTGGAGGAGAGACATGGACCTGTAGAGCTCCCTCTTTCCCAGCCTTTGGGGACCAAGCTGGTCCTTGAATGGCTACAGAGGTAGAAATGTCATGTATGTCTCCTCATCTGTTTCTGTTAAACCCAAGTAGACTGAGATCAGCCTGTTTAAAGGTTTCATCTTTCTTTGTAACATCAGCATATGAGCCCACCATTTCAAAACACAACCCTGCAACTCAAGTGAGAGCTTTTCCTGCCTCTACCTGCTCAAATGTCTTCTCCACATCTTCGATCAGCTGGTCACGGCTGTATTTGTAATCTTCTGGAGACTTTGCTTCATAATTTGCTCTCCAGTAGTCTCCGTAGTCAGTATAATCTGTAAAGCATGGATGCATCACATGAGGACACCAGATGTGGCACTGCTTTGGTCTGCAGGAGAAGTGCAGCTCCCTGCTGATCCCATGCAGACCTGCAGTCTTCCCCCAAAGCAAAGCAGCAAAGTGCAAGATAGTTTGGGTTTAGCAGAGAGGAAAAAGGTTCCCTGAGAGTCTGTATCATGAACGTGCAGGTATGGGAGATTTCCAAGAAATTCAGAAATTGCAGACATGGTTATCTGCTAGTTAAGGTCATTCTGTCTGGAGATGGAGGTCGAAGGAAATCAGGAATCCTGACTGGAGCTCCTGTGGCTATGAGGGACAGCAGCCTCTGCTCAGGCTGGATGCTGAAGGGTTCTCACAGAAGGTATAAACTGGTGGACATTGAATTTGGGCCTGCTCTTGCAGAAACTAAAGCACCAGGACAGATGTAGACACCAGAAGTGACATTCAGCTCCCAGTTCCTCTAAGTCCTCCAGTCCAATGAGCTCCATCAAGCCTGAAGTAAAATTGGCTCCTAGCTGAAGTCTCTTCCTTAGTGGTACGGAGGAAGGTCATAATGACCATTTCTTAATGTTTGGCTTTTTTCCCTGTCTTACTATTTGGACCATATTTTTCTTATCTAGCTCCAGGCTGACAGTTTTTGCAAAACAAGGAGCATGGGAAAGCAGGTGATACAGCTGCAGTCTGGCCAAGAGACAGATGATGTAGCTACTTCAGAGGCTGTCTTAGAAGACCCTAAAAGAAAATTAGAAGGCAGCTGCTATTGTTCCTTGAAAAGACAGTTCCATATGATTTGTGCGGAGATCTCAGACTGGAAGCACACTTCCCTTAGTACAAAATCCTTTTGGAACAGCCACCTGCACCTGCTGTCCCAGGCCTACCAAATCTGATAATTCCAGCTAGAGAATAATGCCTATAAATGTGCCAGTGATTGTGGCTGGTGCAAGAACGTCAAGGCTCATAGGAAACAGAAGATGTCACCAAAACTCAGCAACACTCAGAAGTTGTTTAAATGGAGTGTGCTTGTCCATAAATCGCAAATGGTGCAGTTCTGGATGGTATGTAGTGAGGGGCACTGATGCATTATGGCCTTTGGGAAAAGTCTCAACAAGGAATGGTCCCAACAAAAAGGTGCCTCTTGTTCCAGGCTGGGAAGAAACCTCTGAACTGGCCAATGGCAGCTGTCTGCATTGCCTCTTACGTTGAGAAACGCACACCAAGAGCAAATTATGTGCAAATTATGCATGAGTTTTGAATTCCTGGGAAAATTGTGTGAGACTGCAGTATGTTTACTAGTTTCTGGAAGCCAAAAGGGAAAAAAAAAAAAAGTTACTTACTATTAAGCCTTGCAACCTCATTTTCAAGTTCAACATACTCTTCATATAATGGTCTCATCGCTCTGCCAACATCAGCTCTCCAGCCTTCCCAGGCCCACAGCCTCTCATGATAATCAGTGCTCTCCGCCATAATAGCATCTAGACCTGTCAGAACAAAAAAGTAAGTACCAGGCTTTGCAAAAGCAGAATTTTTCTTTCACTGCAGGCAAATGAACCAAAGTGAAAGAACTTCATGAACGGAGAAGAAAACACTTTGTATTTGATATGCTGAAATATCCCATTATTTCATTGCATCCTTTCCCAATCTAAGGTTTTCCCCTCGTCTTTAAGAAGCATGGAGCACATCATGAGTCTCTTAAATGCTCTCTCCACATTAGCTTCCTTTAAGTTGGTAGAATTCTCAGGACTAGCCTCAATGCAACATTGAATCCAACAAGACTGATGGCAGGGAATAGAAAAATAGATTTTCTGTGATATAGGCAAACCCCAGGCGACAGGCAGGCTGCCACACAAGCAGAGCAGCCCCCCCCCAAATTTTGTTTGCTACAAGTAGGAGACAGTATGTCTCATGGGCAGAAGGTCCAATGGAGGTCCCTGAACTGCAAGGTGCAATTAAATTATGACTAAGCTTTAGATAGCAGGAGATATCTGTTGAAACTACAGCCTGTTCTTTTGCAGTGAGGAGCCACCCTCGGGCTTTCTCTTTTTGCACTTTCAGGGTGAAGGACACAGTAGGGGCAGTGGTTGGTGTCATACCTGGCTCCAGCACCAAACACTCAGACGGATTGTTGATTTTGCAGACAGTCCCAGTGCTGTAGATGGTACTCATTGTATTTAGCACAGTGCCCAGCTGCAAGTTAGATGCAAGATAGCCTGTTAGAAACCCACTCTGTGCAAAATAATAGCCAGTTATGGTAATTCCTTAAGAGCTGTAATCAACACTTCACCCACCAGCTTAATATTTAAGCATATGTTTGAGCTCAGCAGAGATTAATGAAAGAATTTGCCTAAATGCATTACTGAACCAGACCGAGCTGGAAAAGACAGATAATCTCCCAAATACATGATGTAACCTACAGGTTCTTAATATCCAGTAAGACAGAGCTCTGGATTCAATGAGCACTGACTGTAAGTGGAGAGCTATCAATACACAGCAGCAGTAAAAAAAATAAAGTTCAGCAATGTGCTTCCATAAGCATGAACCCACATAAACTTTGCAGGGAGGTTGTGGCTTTGAGTGGCAGCAAAAAGGGCCCCTTTGGCAGGTGCTGCCACACTGACTTGCCTGTGGGTTTTAACATCACACCACACTGAGTGCATGGATCTGCTTAGACTCTATCATAGAGAAGCTGTGGCTCGTGTCTTGGGCCAGCTGAAGGCCAAAATGCATCTGAAATCATTCAGCTCTATCTCAGAACCTATGCTACGTAGCTTTATTTTAAATACCTTTTAATGTTTTCATATCTTCATGCCTCAAGGAAAACATGTACCACTTCTAGCTTTCCCTTTAGGACTATGCAATTTCTCACTTAGAGCTTTAAATCAGAACTATGAAGAGCTGTCAGTGGGAGGGATAGTTAGTGAGTAGCTCTAACTTTATCTCTGTCAGCATTAAAATAAATGGATGCCCAGGCAAATATTTGTTTCGGTGAAGAATACTTAAATATTCCTATGGAACCCCATCAGACTGTATAAAAAAAGTCACTTTTCAAACATGAATCAACAACTTCATCCCCAAAGGTCATTATCTAGGAAATTCTAAGTGTCTAAACAGGGAGGGTACTGAAGAACATAGCTCCTCAACTGAGACAACATTACCATCAGTGCACTGTTGTGATCCAAAATAAATATAAGTTTGTATGAACTGCCAGCATTCCCACCAACACAATCTGTGTTTCAGAAACACATCTTGTTTGGATCAGATAAGAGATCCAGCCAAAGTGCTGCTTCCCTTGCATGGTGGTTAGCACTGCTGACCTTAGCAGAAAAATCTCAGGATTCTTCTTTAATCAGGACTGTAGGATCCTGGACTGTATGTTCCCATGACTTAATGCTGTGTTTCAATTTTATCTTCAGCAAAAGGAAAGTAATTTAACCCTCAAGTGTTTATTTATAAATCCCTTTTGAGTCTGCATAGCTGCTCACTCCAATTTCACATATAGGCATTATTCATATATTTGCCTCTTAGGTGAACTTGTCAGTGCAAATGTCAAATCTAATGACGATTCTTGCCAAATCTTGCTGGTCTTCATGAGCTTTCTGTAGAACCCTCCTCATTTGCAGGCATCCCAAGGTGCCCAGTGCAATGAAACATTCCTTCTTTTTCACAGTGTGATAATGTACTATGTTCAGAGAAAAAAAGACTTCCTCCATCTCCACCTTTTTGACTCAGTGAATGGCCTTTTACCCATCTCTTTTTGCTCATTGCCCTAGGTCTGAACTTCACCAAGCACTTACCATATGTCCTTTCTTGGGTTTATGGCTAATCCAGTTACAAGCACAAGGACTACTCTGAGGCGTGTATGTATGTACATGTGTTTGAAATTTATTCCATAGCAAAACTGCTGACTGAAATGGCAACCAGCTTCCTAGGCCAGACCACTCCTTCAGTCCTGCACTGCTATGAGCACCTAGGACAGGTACACTTGCATACCACACACAGCATCATCCCAAAATGAGCAGAGTGGCGACAGCACCATGCCCTGACTTCAGGGTGCTGTGGGAGGCAGCTGAACTCACCCACCAAAAATGATGAACTACATTCAACAACTTACTCTGTTGTATTTTTCTGTTGGCAGCACAGATGATCCTCTCTCCCGGAGAATCTGGATCTGGAGCTCGGTGAGGTTATCCGTGATGCTGTTTGCTGGGAATCTGTTGGCATACCCGGAGTACTCCTCATAAAACAAGGCCCACTTGGCGCCCGCTTCATTCTGCAAAGGGTTCACACAACCCTGAATTACCCTCTCCAAAGGAGTGGAGTGGCCTGATGAACTTAATGGATAAAAATATAATTTCCGGGAAGAACTTCATCTGTGAAGAACACCTGTGGATTGCAGGCTGAGCACTTGCACCTCACAGTGAAACGGCTGGAGAGCTTTATGGCTTTATTCACACATCCAGATAATCATTTTTCTTTGGGAACAGCAAAAAGCATGACTGTCTACTCACATCTTGCTTGTTATAATTGATCCAGCATCACTTTGCTGTGTCTCCTGCTACTCTAAATCAAATTTTCTTCCCTTAGTGCTTTTCTTCACCCACCTGTGAAGAAATGAGCCAGGGCACAAAGAGATCTGTGACCCAGATGTCAATCCCCATTTCTGCTGCAGTAGCAGGAACACTCAGCAGCCAAGATATTGATACGGAGTCTACTTGTAAGGCAAATATCACTTTCTTCTGAAATGCTGGTAAATAAATGATTACACTTGAGCAAAGGAGGCTCTAAACAGGTGCTCAAATTGGGCATGCAAAATCTCAACATTTTGCACAAGATTGCTTTTAACACTTCTGAAATTACAGACCATGGCATGTGAAACTCCCAAATTTCAGTGCACAACGTAGCAGCATTAGAACACAATTTGGAGTTGGGACTGTCTTATTCCGCTTTTTCTAATGTGTTTGTACACATTAGAAAATTAGCACATCAGCACCCATTCCAAATGGCAACAAGAACAGTACTAATTAACCTGGGTCCTTGGGACAGTTTATTTAATTGTGCTTATGCCAGAGCTTCCCAGCCTGTGGAAGAGGGCACCTGTAACACCCATCCCTCCCTGCTGAGGCATCAGGGAACTCAAATGTCATAGAAGAGCTCTTTCAGGCACACATCACCCCTGTGCAGACACACGGCGAGGCCAACACTTTCTGCAGGGCTGTGCCTGGGCTGTCCAGCCCCCTGTGTGACAGGGGCACAGCACCCACTGCAGCTTCTCCAGGCTCCAGCAGATGTAAACCCACGGCAATCCCATCCCCACATCTCATCCATCCTGGCTGCAGGAGGGCAGCCATCACTGGGAGACTTTCTAAACTCTCCCCTTCATGGGAGCGAACAGTCCTGACACTCCTCAGCAGCTTGCAAAGCTCAGTGGGCAAGAGCTTGATAACAACCCAGAGGAAGAGCATCACTGTCCAAATGTGCTCCTGAGCTCCTGAGCAGGAACAGAGAGGTGCCTCAGGAGTGACAGGGCAGAAGGAGGGACTCATTGGCTACAAAAGCCATGGGGAAGAAGTTATCTTGCTGTCTGATATTTCCACAATCAGAGGAACAGTTGTAGAGTTTGTGACACAATTTACAAGGAAAATGGATGTGAAGGAGCCAAAAGGGACAATATTCATTAACTCTCCTCCAGCAGAATGCGAGGAGGGGAATCAGTGGGTTTATTACCAGTGCGGCTGAAGAGATCAAGTGAGAGAAAAAGTTCTCTCTGAACACTAGACTAATTGGTTTTTATTGCTGGTATCTCCTCATTTATTTTATTCTCATCTCATTAATGCTGAAAATACCATATAGGGCTTTCATTTTATGTGTTTGGAAACATTACAGTTTAAGTATCTGGTGCCTCAGAAAAAATTCCAGATTGACAATGATTAGTCATTAGGATTTCTTCCAGCAACCAGTCTCCTTGCTTTAATTAAGAAATATGATAATTAAAACATGTTTTAATTAAGCTATATGACCCCAAAGTGAAAGACCAGCTATTATGCAAAAATAGATGTAGGATGTTCAGCTTCACTTTTATGCTCTGAATTGTTTTCCCTAAGGCTTGAGTTCACTTTAAAAAACATGCAGCTTCAAAACAAAACAAGGCAAAATTCAAGGTGGTTTTGTTCATTTTGAAATGCTGAGCTGAGGCATGGCAATATCAGTAATCAGACTATGGCTGCCTGCTCTTGACAAGTTCTTGCCTAGAGAGCCCTGGGGCTGGGGCAGACAGAGGCTGGTGTTGAGAATCAAGAATTATGCTGGAAGACAGTTGGAAGTAAAAATGCTGTGGTCCTTCCTGCAGATAGAAATGAACTTTCAAACCAACGTACTAGACCATTGTACTAGAAACTCCACTGCTGGCATTAGTCAGTCTGTGATCTCACTTCATTTTTCCCAGTCTAACACCTCCAGGCAGTCTACCAACAGCCCTGACTATGAGAAGAGTGATGCAGGAAGGGCGAAAGGTCCACTACTGGGTAACTGGTGTGGGCTGCTGTATAAAGCCATCAGCAAACATTTGACAGAATGCCTGCATCCAGAAAATATTTACATATTCACTGAGAAGTAAAACAACTGCCTGTGTCAGTAAAAAGCTCTTCTGTTTGGTCTTGGGGAAAGTAGGAGACCTGAGCTCACATGGGTGCAAGATTCAAATCCTGTTTCCTTGCTCTACAGGGCAGCACCCCAGACCCTCAGGGAAGATCATCCCCTCCAGGATGTGCCCTCTCAAAGAGGAAAGGGAATTGCTTTGCTCTTGGAAAGGGAAACCCTGCAGAGAAACACTACACCAGGAGGCACTCGTGGTGTTAGACTCAGCATAAGAAAATGTCTCTCTCCATCCAACACAGATTTTGGGGATCCTTTTGGGGACCCCTTTTCCCTCCACTCACTGGGGTGACCTGAAGTGATGGCTAGGGACAGTCCAGCTTCTGGACATCCCTGTGCAGTGCAGGTAATCCACGTACTAACCCAACGCTGTAGAGGCTAGTAGTGGCCCAGGCACATCCAGTGAGCATTGCTACACTAAAGCAACCTTCTCTACCCTCCTCAAACTAAAGCACAGCTACCAGAGAAGTAACACTCCAATTTCAGCCAAAGCTTGGTGGAACCAAAACAAACAAGAAAGTGTCAGATTCCTAAGACAACAGTAAAACCCACAGGATGGAGCACTTACCATTTTATTGGCATTCTCCTCAGTGATGTTGGTGTTGTAATTCCATGAGGCAAGAGAGTTCTCATAGCTGAGATCTTCTGCCTTCCTGTTAAACTCTTCTAACAACATTTGGGCTTGTTGTGTGAGATCCTGAGGGGTCACAACAGCACTCAGGCCGCAGAGAAGCCAGAAGTGGACCAACATATTCATGTTCAAGATGAGAACCTCCCAATGAAGTACGTTTCCTCAGGGAAGCTTCTCTGTCAGCCTCTGCCTCATCAGCCTTCAAGCATGGCCAGCGTGAAGAAGAAAGGCTGAATCCAATTTGCTGCACCTTTTATAGGTTTCATTCATTATAGGAGAGAAAGGGAAAAGTTTTTTATAAAAAGCCAAATAAACAAAAGTCAATGATTAACTTTGGAAAAACATAATTAGTCCTGCCATTTTATGGCCTTCTTATAAAAGGCTTTTACTTTTGGTTAATGTTTCCCAAATGTGCTGTCAATGATACAGCTGGTCACTTTATCTATAGCCTACCCGTGTCTCTGGTAGCTCAGAATCTGTCAATCCTTTAACAGGTTGGTGATAAGCTGTAAAAATATTTAGAAACTTCAGTGAAACACCAAGCCAAGAACCTTAACTCCCAGGCAGGAAGAAACCCTAGTTTGTCTAAGATAGGGTACCTGATTGGGTGTTTAGGGCCATGTTCTTAAAGGCTTTGCAAAGCCCAGTTATTTGGAGAACAGATCTCATTTTCAAAGCAATCGGGGCATATAAAACCTGAATTTTAAATGTGTTCACTGAGCCATCAAAAAGCAGCAAGAGACTTCGTGGGATCACAGCGTCTTGCGTAGAGACCTAATCTGAACTATAAATCAACTGGATTTAAGTACTAAGGTGACTAAGGCTACTAAAATGACTCCATCTTAATATTTAAATACCTTTGCTAATCCAGCTAGGAACCCAGCAGTTACTGCAAATCAATGGGAAAATCAATGCACGAATTAGCTCTGGAAATGCAGCTTGGGTTGAGTGTTATTGATCACACAATGCCTTAGTACTTTTTAAATTAGCCTATTTCTGCTCAGGATCACTTGGTTGGTTTTGTTTTGGGTCTTGTGGGGGCTTTTTTGAGATGCAACTCTGAAACCACATCCACGAGGTTGGTTTCCCATTCCCAGCAGAGTTTCTCCAAAACCACTATGAGTCTGCCTCCAGAGAGGCAGCAGGAATCAGCCCCAAACCCTGGAGAGGAGCTTCAGCCCTTGGGAGCCCTTGAGAAACCAGCACAGCCTCAGCAGGGCCACCAGCAACAAGCATCGGGCAAACACAGCCAGAAACCAGGGCCCTTGAGGAAAACACCTGGCTTCAATATCTTGTGGCACCCAGGGGTGAGTGATCTCTCTCATCCATGTGCAATCCTCTAACAAACGTTTTTTTCAAGCAAAAGTTAGCAACATTCACTCAACCCTTCCCCAGAGGTCATGTTCCCTAAATTTCATGTTGCTCTTCTTGGTGCCATCCAGACTTGCTTGTTTTGTGCTTCGTCAGCAAGGGTGTCCATACCTGAACACAACTGAAACTGTATCAATCAAGTAACCCAATCCCATTTTACATGCTGTGCCTCTCTGATACAAACCTTCCTTCTGGTGACATTTGCCAACATCAACTCATGTTCCAGGTGAGACCTTTCTGGTAGTGCTACTTGCTCAGCCATTGCCTTTTTTGTCTCTGTATATCTGGTTCTAGGGTGGCACCAAATACTGCATTGTGAATTTGTGTGGGCTGAAGCACATCGCACTGATTTCAGACCATTTTTCAAAATTTTATGACCATTTGGAATAGTAATCCTTCTAAGGACTCCCTTGGCAGTGCTTGGCAATGCCCAAAAACCTGTTAATAGATAAATATTCTCTTCCCACATCCAGATGATATGGGATACAGTAAGGCCCAAGAGAGGTATTGAAATGCCCCCTCTTCTTGACTGAGAACCACAAAGTCTGTTTTCTAAGTAATTATGTGCCTTTTGTGATTCTTGTCTTGCTCATCGCTTCTCAGTTTGCCAGTGAGATTGTCACATGATGAAATGATGAAAGGTTTTTGTGCTGTTGTTTCAGCTGTTGTCTGTCAGAGCAGAGAATTATGCCTATTATTATCTTGATTTCTTCTTCTTCGGTAGAGATCAGGGACTATGTTGGCCCTTCACTTCAACTCTACTATTTTCTCTTCTATGCTGGCAAGTTAATTGCACAATCACTGAACTGGGTACTGAAACAGGGTTGGCTAATCTAAAACTCCCTTTTTACATGCAGGTGTTATTTTTCCCTCTTTACACTGCTCTGCTTCCCCAGAGGCAACCCTGGTAGCTGTCACCTCCCTGCCATGGTGCAGGAGTCACCTCTGCTCCTCACTCCCACCTGCTGCTGCCACCTGTCTGTGCACGGCCTGAAACCCCAAGGGATACATGCATGATCCAGGAGCCACCAAGCAGTAGGATACTTCTAGGGGATACATGTAGGGCAGGGAAGGGTGTCACCTCATTTCGTATAGAGTTTGCCTCTGCACCTGCATTTAAACGTGTGTGTAAGCACTGTAGTGAGCTGAAAATGGAGCAGGTAGAGTCATGCTGAATTATGCTGCACATTCTCAGCCGTATTTCTAAGTTCTTTTCTATTGCATACTTAAATGCAAACCTTGATACCATATCTGAGGAATAATTACAATTACACTCCAATAATTACACTCCACCTTTCTAGCCATTGCCTTTACACAAGATTTAAAAATAAGCTGTGAGATGAACTAGCACAAAGTTATGTTTTGAAAAACTGTGTAAGAACAGTGAGGAGTCACTGAGCCTCAAGCACATCAAACTTTCACAGATGGATTTGTTCCCACTGAGAAGACATATGAGAGACACTAGATTTGTAGAATCATAGAATCCTAGAATATCCTGAGTTGGAAGGGATCCACAAGGATCATCAAAGTCCAATTCCTGGCTCTGCACAGGACAAGTCCAAGGCTCACACCATATGCCTGAGAGAATTATCCATGTCCTTCTTGAACTCTGTCAGGATTGATGCCATGATCATTTCCTTGGAGAGCCTGTTCCAGTGCCCAACCACCCCCTGGTGTGATACAGACTTTTTTTGTGTCAGCCTTACTACCATGGCAGGCTTTCTGCAGATTGGCCAGGCTCTTAGCTGGGAGTGATTTATATAGCCAGAAATTATGATGGCCATCCATGCTTGGGTGAGGAGAATTTATTGTGCTGGACTTTCATGCTGGTCTGGAAAGCTGGAGAGAGCATGGGGACAGTTTGTGCCACAGCAAAAAGGAGGCAGCGAATAGCTGAGAAAGGGAAGTACCTCGAGCCTTTTCAGGAAATTCAGACTTCCAAGGGCATCAAGGCAGCAGCCACGGGTTTGGGTGACAGGAGAAGAGAAGCTGGGGGTTTAATCCATGTCTCAGTGAAATCTGCTGTTGTGTGCGATGGCAGCCAGCCTGCTTGGCAGGAGCCAAGGGCTGTGTCAGTTTGCCGCCGCCACAGCACAAAGGCTGCCTGTAACCTGACGTGCTGACACAGGCTCCTTCTCCTCCCATGAGCCAGTCCTCCCCTCCACCCCTCCCTTCTGCAGTGGGAGCTGTGGCTCCCAGCTCCTACCTGAAACTCCCAGTCCTGTCCCCAGGGTCCGAGCTGTCTGACATCTGCTGAAAGAGCTGCCCACCGATGTCCATCTGTACCCTGGCTCTGTTGGAGCAGTTTTCTGCCTCACCACTCATGTTGTTGGCTGAGCCGTGCTATGAGACTAGGACTGCAATAACAGAGAATTGCAGATAGGACATGCCTCAATAAAACCCCTCTGTGTTGTGTATTGGGCACCACACACCCTTAAAAATGGCTTAAAATACAATTATCAGGACAATTTTTCCACACAGGAGCGCTGTTTAAGCTCTCTGCTACACTTGGTCATTCTGCCTAGTGCATAAAAGACGGACAGAAGCGTTACTCAGCGGCCACTTTTTGGAGAGGGCTCTGAAAGGCTGTGGCTGCACGGCGCCGGGATTGCCCGGCCTGGAGCATCCCCCGGGAGAGCGAGCTGCCGTGGCAAAGCCACCTCACCGCCTGCGCAAGGCTGCGGCCGCCCCGCTCTCTGCCGCTCCTCTGCCCTTTGCCAAAGAGCAGCTCACTTCAGTTAAATACCTGGCAAATCCTTGCTCTGAGGACTCCCGCAAAGTGGCTTTGTGGAGGCAGTGACCAGCCCAGGGGTGGCTTCAGCCCCTCCGCACATCTCCCTGCAGTAATTCCCGGAGAGGGGCAGTGCTGCCCCGGCTGCCCCTGGGCATCGCTGGGGGGCAATCCCCATCCTCTCCCTCTTCCTCGTGCTTCGATCTGGGGGCTGGGCAATTAGTCCTTTTAATCCCCTGAGCAGCCTTTTCCCCACATGACTAACTCTTCTGCATGCGTGACATCCGCCTTTTCTCAGATGAAAGCCCTCCCGCCAGTGCTGGCACTGCGATGCTGGCTCCCTGGCTCACCAGCTGCGAGCTTCAGCCCGTGCAACAGGGGCTGTCCGCACGCTGAGACACATCCCCTTCTACACGAGGAGGCTTTCACGAGATCCTCGCGTCCGGTCTCTCGGCGGGGACCGGAGGTGTGTGACAGTGAGGAGGGTGGGCATCTCTTCTCCTCTGAAGGCAGGCACAGCCTGTCCAGCTCGACGTCTGAGCCATCAAAGGCACGTACCAGCACAAAGTCTCACCTCGAGCATCAGCAGTTTGGGCTTAGCTGGCTCTTCCTCTGCCGGAATGAGAAAGGGCAGATCAGTGGCTGGTCGGATTAATTCCCCGTTGCCCAGCAGGAATGGAGGTAAAGGCAGCAAGTGCAGAGCGCAGAGACTCCCCACCTGCTGCCCCACCCTCAGGACCTCTGTCTCTGGGGGGAAGAAGTGAGGGGGAGCTGCTACCTGGAGAGCACCCACCTCCTGCAGCCGGTTCGACTGCCCAGTCACAGGCCAGCGACCTCCTGGAGGGCTTTGTACCCCACTGCTCCAAGCCTGGGACCAATGCCTTGGACAACTAATCCATACCTCTCCATAACCTCCTGTCCCAAGACAGGCTGATTTGCTCCCTTTTTTTCTTTTTCAGACCTAAAAAATGCTGTCACCTCCACACAGCTCCTTTGCACTCCAAGGTTGCCACAGGCTGATGGCTGTTTCACAAGTCAAAGAGTGCTCAGCATTGCCAAGGGGACAGTGCCCCATGCACAGGGGCCAGCCCCAGATCTGAGGACATCAGGAACTGTGTAAAGATGCTGTCAGTTTCCCAAAGCATCAGGAAATCAAAGTGTTTTTGCAAAGTTTAGGAGAAAGCTTAGAAACGGAATGATTTTCAGGCAGATGAGTGTACATACCGGCAGGTTAAATTAGGGTATCATAAAGTGTTACTTTGAAGGCTACAGTCAAAATCAAAACCAGATGTGACGAAGGCAGAGGAGAGGCAACCACTCAGGGGCGCAATATTCTGCATCCCTTACACCTTGCCCTTACAAAAAGCCATCTTGCCCCAACAATGAAGGGAAAGGAATTGATCCTCTGAAACATGGCTTTGCATCCAGGCAACATGTGTTTCTCACTTCAGTTTTAGAGTGATCCCAGTTCATTGGGATACAGTGACCTTGTGTTCACACATCAGCACCTGCAAAGTTGTTTAGATACAATATCATCAAGAATGTTAGTCCAAAGTCTAAAATTCCTGTTGGTCCACAACTGATAAAAGCTACATACTGTTATTTGTAGCAATTAGAATTCAAATTATAGGAGAGAAGCAAAGGTGACAGAGAAATAATGCAAGAACACTCTTGCAGTTTCTCCAAAATTAAATGCTTTCCATTTAGCCACTGCTGTAGCTAACAAGATGCTTTGACAGCTTCAAATCACCACCACCATGGGAAAGGGAAACATGGCAGGAAGGAAGAGGACAGACGAACAAAATCAAACTTTACTTTTTGATCTTAGATCAAATTCAGTTCCTACTGAACCTGCTTACTTTACTCAGAACAAAGTTGAATCTGGGCTATAAGGGCAAAATTCCTCTGGACTGATGCAAACACCAATCCAGACACAAAATATCCAGTTAAAACGCAAGTCTATTATGTGGGATGCACCCACAGTGCTTAATGTATTCACAAAACTGAACATACTGACACATTTGTGCTGGCAAGAGTGTACCACTCATCACTGTCGATGTACTTTAGCTTTATGTGATTTAAAAAATAGCAAGTTCAGTCCGTCAAATTAGGCATATCTAACTGTGCAAATTTTTCATTAGCAATTGTCTGTTTGCGTAGGGAGCTGTAGTGTCACTCCATTGCTCGCATCCCTCCTTGCATGCCACATTAAAAGGAAACAAAAACCATGAGAGGCCAAAAGGAGCTGCCCATACAAAGCCAAACACAGATTGCTCATTGCTAATGGATTGTGGACAGCTGGTCAATGCATTTTCTATAAAAACTTGGCGTATTTAAAGCAGCTCATTTCATGAGTCACAGGTTACTGCACTGATGAACTGACCAAATTTCTGGGAGCATCTGAGCCATGTTTTAAGAGTGTCTAGAATCACAGACCCCCGTTATTCAATGAGTTATTTCACATCTTTCTTGCACTTCTGCCCTGAGCTTGAAAGTAATTTCTTTTGTTTTCCAGATGTGGGAGTTTACACATGAAAAACTCTTTCTGTCAAGATGTGATAACTCTCCTTGCTTGGTCAAAACTGGCACTCAGTCCTTGAAAGAAATTATCAAAGCAAAAGCTTTTGTGCTAATACTGTGATTTGTATTAATCTGGGAATTATTCTGTTCTCACAGTGATGAAGAAACAGGACTTGAATCCTGCCCTGAGGCTTCTTGAGCCCACTTCACCCATCTCTTTTGTGAACAACAGCAGAAACAATGGACTGACTTCCCTCAAAAAGGTAGAATAAAGGCGCCCCTTTAGCCAGGAAAGGGTTCTCCATGAAGATCAGTATGACAGAAGAAAATGTTGTACCTGGACAAACAGGGGCATATACTGTGCATGGGGCCCATGAGTTCATCCCTGCAGGCTCTTCAGCAGTGGCAGAGCCCCAGGGGAATACTGGGTCCAGTTCTGAGTACCAGGCTTCATCTCTCAAGCCATTGAGAGATGTTTAGGGCTGAGTACCACAGACAGACTCTTTATACTGACGTTCTTCAGCACTCCAAATGTGTAGCTAATGACTGACAGTGTAAACAACTTACTTGTGCATGATTTGTGCTCATTCTAGTGTAGACATCAATGCTCTCTCTCAAGTAAGCTGAACAGATCTGTAAATACCCTTTCTGAAATGCTGAGTTGCTGGAGATGTGGAGCTAGTGATAAACGCTGCAGATTTTCTTCAAACACAACTTCTCTGGGTATATTGCTTCATTTAATTTAATTTTCCTTTCTCCTCTCTTTTCTAGAACACTGCTCTTGAAAATGAAACAGTTCAGTCTTGGGCACACCATGTACCATTTTTTCAAAATTCACCGGCACAATAAAAATGTAACTAAAAGCAGAACCAACTCATTGTTTTAGAAAGCAGTTCACCATATAGTCTATATTACTTGTTACTCACTTTCCTGTTTCTTATCAGCTCTTGGATGCAGATGTTTTAGAGAAAAAAAAAAAAGTGGAAGTTACATAAAACATCTGGGCCAGATCCTCAAGGGATATAAATTGTTGTTGTACCATTTGCAGGCTCTGGAGGACAGGCTGTATCAAATCAAAGTGTTCTTTGTTTTCTAACATGATCCTACTGCACAGACTGGAAAAGAGATTTATTTCTTCTGTAGCACTGTGCCCTTGATTAACCTCATTTGTAGTATCTATTTCAGTGAAAGAGCTAATACCTACGCTGAATTCAAAGTGTTGCTAAGTGTGGTATATGGCTGCTCATGTATCATTTGTTTCTCTCAAGCCATTTTCTGTCATAAGAGAGGCAAGTTAGATGTATGCTCTGGGTGAATCCCACATCATCATTAGCAGAAAATTAAGCCAAACTGATGTAAAGTAATTATGCAGCTAAAAGGTGAGCTGTAAGGAAGACACTGATTAAATACTTACCACCACAGTCAGCCCTCATTGCATAATGTTTTGTTCAGAGGCATTCAGTCTATTTTCAAATTGGTGGCCAATTGAACTGAACCTTCACTCAGGGCTTGAGAAGTATGCTCAGATAAGCTTGGCTCTTTTTCATCTCAAGTGAATTTTATTTCATAATACGGGATAACGGCAATTCTTAATCTGTAGCTTGAGGTTACTCTTGCACCACTAAACTGTTCTCACCAAAATCTCTCACAGGTTCTTGCAGAGGTGCTGCAGTCACAGCAATCCATTGTGGTCACACTGAGGTGTAGCTATCTGTCATACAAGGAATGGGAAAAGTGTGAAGGTTTAGAAATTATGGGATCTGAATTACCTCAATAAAACTTTGCCTGTGTGAGAGACCTTGGTGCAATGACTGAGGCAGTAATAATAACACTGTGCTCTATATTTCCCCTCCAACACTGGCAAGCTTCGTCTTTGACATTCCTGTGAGAAATACATCCACATGTTGTGGATGAGAACTTTGAAGCACTGAGATATTATCACTAATAACCGACTTTATTAACCCTTTTCAGAATGGAGCAGCACACTGTGGGACACAAAGAAGATGCAGTCCTTGTGCAGAGGGACCCACCAGCAGGACATCAAAGACAACTGTGACAAATGAGACCACATGATGCAAATGATCAGTGGGTTCCATAGCTTTATTTTGCATTTAGCCTTACACTCCCCGCCTCCCCTAGCCTTGGGCTTCCCCTGCTCTGCTTTCCCCCTTCATCCTGCTGCTTTCTCTTCTCCTTCCCATTCCTCCCTTTCTGCTGACACTGGTCCTAACAGCCGGTAGAGACAAGTCAAAGGTGCTCAATACAGCCAAGAGGCTGAAGGATTTCTACCCTGGGAAACAAGAAACCTTTGTACCTTCAGGACACTGGATGGTCCTTTACAAGCAGCTTTTACTCTGTTTAAGCCTGTGCCTGTCGGTGAGGAGTCTGATGAAATGATTATAATAAGCAAAGAGGTTTTCTAACATTGCCTCTAAACATGACACTGGAAAGAGGATAGCTAATGGTCAAATCCTGCCTCCAGTGATGTGGGCAGATGCTTGGTGACTGCAGATATTGTATTTTGCTTCAGCACATTTCTATTCTTTTTTTACAATCACCCACATACAAAACTCCCCTTTCCTGTGGGCCAGTGCTTCTGAATTTTATCACTTATCCAGGTCAGGTGCACCAAACCCAGCAGCTGGTGTTTCAGACCTTGAATCCTTTCAAATATTATCCACCTGTCACATGAAAGTTCTTTTGACCCCAGGCTGGCTATGCTGGAAATCTTCTCCAGCTTTATTATTAAAAAATGTAAGGAAGATTTTTCCAGAGGGTTGTAAAAGACTATTTACAAGGGCATGTAGTGGCAGGACAAGGGGGGATGGCTTCAAACTGGACGAGGGCAGGTTTAGATTAGATATTTGGAAAAAATCCTTTACTGTGAGGGTGGTGAGGCACTGGAACAGAGTTCCCAGAGAAGCTGTTGATGTCCCACCCCTGAAAGTGTTCAAGGCTGGACTAGGTGGGACTCTGAGTAACCTGGTCTAGTGGAAGGTGTCCCTGCCCATGACAGGGGGATTGGAACTAGATGATCTTTAAGGCTCCTTCCAACCCAGACTGTCCTGTAATTCTATGATTTAATGAGAGCTGGGCCACTAAACAATGACTGCACCTGTGGAAAATCTGCCCTTTGTTGACTTTTAATTTCAACAAATTTCAGAGTTTTGCAACTTTCAATTTCCAGCTCACATAATCTGTAACTTTGACAGTTAAGCGAAAAACACTCCTAGTACCAGGTCTTTGCTAGCCCCAGAGCTATAGAGGATCCAGCTATTTTGCCCTGGTCTTACAGAGACTGTGAAAGCTTTTTTGTTTCTCAAGAAATGAAAACTTTCATGCACTGATCACTGTTCCATCCAAAGGCATATTACACAGCAGCAAACAGAAGTAATTTTACAGAGAAACTTTTGCATATGGCTTGAGAGAAAACCCATCAAGAACTGACAATGATAGAGGATCTCCCCTGTGACATTCAGGAATAATGCAGTTTCACATTTATGTCAGGGGGTAAAAAGCAATGGACATATTTAAATAATAATTAAAAATGAGATGCCTGACACAAGGCAGATTCCAGCCCTGTTCTGCCACACATCTTCTGGAAATCTTTTCTAGATATTATCTGAGGCCTTCTCATTTGTGTTGCTCATAAAAAAAGAATTGTAATGGAGGTTCAAGTGTATGTGTTATCAGCAAAAGGTTCTCTCAAGGGAAATTACGTGAAAGGACATTTTTCTTGTCTCCATGTTTGACATTCAGGAGTAGTGACGAGAAAAGGTAGGCACAGGAGTCTTTCAGGAAAACACCAGAGAGCAGTGGCAGCATTTCACAGGGATGTGAACCGTTCGTCATCTGCTGCAAAGACTCCATTAATGTGGCCTGCTTTTAAATCCAGTGCTTCACAAGGAATCCCGTTTTCTAGTGTCACTTCAACTTTCTCTTCTAAATTTTCTCTCTCTGTTGACTCTTTATTCTTTCTAAAAACAAGAAAGAAAAGATCATCTTTGTTGACCTGCAGCATTCCACCATGATTCCACAGACAGAAAACTACATTTTTAGTTAGAAGTTTGGCATAGGTTATGCTCCTAAAGGCACAATCTGGTGTACTTCCTTGCTGTAGTAAATACACCAGATGGATGTATATAAATACAATAGCTGGGGGACCCACAGATTGGAAGCCCTTGTTTAGCAGTTTGAGTTCAGAACTGGAAACCAGAAAACCTGAAGTAGACATGTTGTAAGGACGTTTTAAATATTATTTCACCTTTTTATTCTGTAAAATGACTGGAAGCTGTAAAAGGGAAAGCTAGGGCAAAACAAAATTTGAAAAAATCTCTAAATCTGTTTGGGATTTTTTACATCAGGAAGAACTGCACTAAACATCTAGTCTGACTCTGCAAGGTATGTCATAGATTTCACCCCATGATCTGTACAAAAATAAAACATATTTTTTATAAACAGATCAGTCTTAGACTAACTATAGCCTCCAAATGTGGAGACTTGGGTGCCCTCACATCCCTGATCACCTTCTTCAGAACATTCATGATTACCTTCTTAGGTAATCTCAATGCTGCAAATCTGCATTTTTTCTTCAAAATTCATTAGCAGCCAGCTTCCTACCCAGTATTTTATACTTTTGTTTTCAGACAATTGCATGGCTTTCACTTTTCCAGGCTCCAGTTGTCCCAAAAATATATAATAATAGTGGTTGAATAAAATTATCTACCTTAAAAAAAAAAAAATTATCTAAAATACAATCATGAGAAGATGTAATAAAGAAATACCATTCAACAGATCATGATGTTCCTTTAATTCCAGATTTATTCTGACCTTGAGAACAACTCATAAGAAGTTCATAGTTGAAAAACCTGCTGTACTTTACGGCCTGCAGCATCAGCGGTTTCAGAGGATAAGAAACTCAAAGGTCAGCTGCACTGCTTCTTCCTATCCCACAACATGTACTCTAACAATCTGACTCAGGACAACCGCAAAAATCTGACTCCGTGCAACTGCTAATAACAGAGATATTAACAATAATAAAATTTTATTGGCCTTTGGAAGATTCTTGTCATTACAGTCTTGTTAAAATAAACTTGGGGTGTAGTAGCGGAAACCTCTGACCTCTTGCTGCTCTTACACTGATAAAAAGGAGTGTTCTTTAATACAAAACTGTGGGGACAGAACATAAAAGTCACTAAGAAGGAGGTTCAAAAGAAATGAGAGGAGTAGATGATGTGTGAGACTCATTACCAGAGGAATTCAGAGAAGCTAAAAATTTCCATGAATCCAAGTGGTGACTCAACAAGTTAAGGGAAGAGAAAACATTGTGGATTATCCAATACAAGAAGACCAAATCCAGCTCAGGAAGGCCCACAGCTGCAAATTAAATGCTGGGACACTAACAGAGGGAAAGACTGTGTGCTTACTTGGTTTTCACTCTTCCCAAGGCAAATTGTGGCCTCTGCTGCAGATGGGATTTTGGGGGATAGGGGGAGACTTTGGGCTAGTTCAGGACAGACAGTAGAGGACGGTCCTGCCCTTGGCATGTGGCAAATCTATTGCTGTAGAGGGAGGTGTCCTATTGCTGCAAGGATAGGAGAACAAACATAAGGCTGGGAGACAGTGTGTCTGACCCAGATCACTGTAAGTACTGAATTAAGCAAATCTCTCCGTTCAATAAATGATGCATGAGCCTAACTCAATACTGAAACTCCTGTATAGGCCAACTCCCCTTCCCTGACACCCTGAGCACGGACAGCCTGGAGCACGTGCTTTTGGTCTTATCTGAACCAAGGTATTTAAATGGTACTTTAAAGACAAAATGCCAGATTTATGGGAAGTCAACACCATCCTTGGGGCCAGATTTCCAACATAGCTTACTAGGCAACAGGGCTCCCATTATGTAAGCTCTGGACAGGCTTCCACAAAAACTAATTATTGGACATGCTGAAGTCTTTGAAAACCTGGTCACTTACTTCAGCGTCTGAAAAAGAGATCAGCGCTTTTGAAATTCTTTTCTCTGATGTCTGGCTTTTTTTTTTTTTCCAAGAAGCGAAATAGCCCAGACCATCCCTTTTACCTCTCTAGTCCTTGTGACAGCAGATAGAAGAAATATATGCTTGGTTTACCCTCTCTCTCACTTCCCCGCCCCTGCCTGCAGATGTTATTGATGTGAAAGGAGGGATACAGTTCAGCCACAGATGAACCTGCTCTGAGGAAAGGTTATATGTAATGGTAGAGTAGAGAAACAGAGGGAGAAGTGAAAAAAGCATAGCAACTAAAAGGACAAGAGCACGAGACAGAGAGGGTGCCAAGCACGCACAGGCAGGCAGCAAGAAGCCATATTAATGGCAGTAAGATGATAAGAGCATGGAGTTCACACCATATTGAGGGGAACTGTTCAAGCTCAGCTGAGTTATTTTGAAAATACAGAGGGAAATCCTGTCTTTCAGCATGATATGAAGCACAAGTGATTATTTTAGCTAGAAAAATCATAGCTATTTATCACAGTTTATTTATATTACACTTATGTGAAATGTTCAAAGATCCCCTTTAAGTTAGGCACTATAAAGAAACACAGAGCCATGATACTACACAGAGGGCAGGTATGAGCTTCAGGTAGCAACATCATTCAGTTCTATAGAAGAGGTTGCCTATGTTTAGGGCATGAAATAATTCAGTCCATACAATGTGGTTGTGATAGGGCTTTAACTATCCACAGATTCTAAATACCTTCCCAGACTCTTTCCCCAACACAATCTTTCATCTATTTGCTGAATTTTGCAGGGGATTTTTTGAAAACAGAAAGGGGTTTTGAAAATTCATCCAACTCCTTGGAATGCAAAATATAACTGAAAGGATTCTGACTACACTACTAAAGGCTCTCTATGAGAAGCACTTAACCTTCACAAGTGTTGTTCTTCTGAGGTCTTTTAACATTCAAGGTAATAAAAAGGCAGAATGGAAAAGTCTCTGCAACACACCACTTTTCATACATTAATTCCTTGTTCTGATATATTTGGGAATACAATCCATCATACAGTCAGTGATTTTGATATTAGCTAGTTATCAGCAGGAATTTACCCTTTTCCAGTTCTTCTGCTGTTCCTGTATGAATCTATTGCTGAAGTAATAATTTTGTGTAAACTTAAACTCTGTGGCAGCCAAAAGCATGGTAGAAACTGAACTTCTATGGCAGAATGTCAACTCAGATGAGAAGTTTCTATTCCTTATGCTCAACTCAGAGCCAGCAGAGATGGCAGGATCAAAACTCCACCTGCTCTCTGTGTTGCTCCCACATGCTCACACTAGGCAAGCATGAATACCCTTCTCTTTTTCACCCATGCCAGCAGGGCAGAAACAGAGAGGAAAAGAGAGTATCTCTCTCCTACCCTACCACCAGAAAAACTCCTAAGCTCTCGAGGAGATCTGCCCATGAACCTGTGAAGGGCTGGGTATTTTGGGCTCATCAGATCATGAATGGTAGGTGAAACCCTGCACTGTTCCAGTGAGCAGACCCTCTTCAGCCGTACATTAATCACTACTGTGTGCTCTACTGAGTCTTCTCAAGCTACAGCAGCACAATTTTTTTAGCCATGCCAGCTTTTGACACTACTGCCCTGGAAGGGACATAGTCATTGCCAGCCTTCTCCCTCTTGGTAGCTATGTGGGTGGTCTGTGAGAGGAGACTCACCTGTGGCACAATAAACCTTCACAAGAATGACATCAATTCTCTTTTTAAAGCTCATCTCTAGTTAGGTGGCCTCTAGGATCATATTCTTACACTTTCCATTTCCTCATTACATTCCAAAATTACTAAGACATCTATACTTCACAGTTAAAAATTTTAAGCCTTTTCCTCAGCAAAGGAGACATAGGTTATCTTTACCTAGTTAGGGAAGGGAGCACAGCATTAATCTGTCTGAAGCTGCTCTGAAACACAAAACCAGCCCAGCTGACCTAACTAGCCAGTGTTCCATTAAAACAGAAGAAAGACTAAGCTGCTTACTTCTTGTGTTTCTGAATCCCTGAAACAATGAGGAAAACAATCCCAGCCACACTGAGACAAACAACAACACCAAATACAATAAGCCAGACAGGCGTAGAGGGTTCAACAGGAGGTGATAAGGTTGAGGTTATCTTCAGGAACTGCAGTGTTTTGTCACTCAGTAGGAAGGCATTGTTGATTCTGTTCCGGTTCATCCTTCAGGAAAAAAAAAAAAAACAAAAACCAACAAACCAGAAAAACATCACAACTCCTTATAAAAGTATTTTACAAGTTTAAAAGGTAGTAGAAAATAAAAGGATTTTTCATGAATGTGCTGCAAGTTTGGTAGGGTTGAGTGTCATCCAGCATGATGAAGAAAAGGATGTTGTCTACCTTTAGTGGGGGTCAGCCTCTTCTCTCAGGCAACAGGACAAGAGGACATAGCCTCAAACTGCAGCAGGGGAGGTTCAGGTTGGACAACAGGAAGAATTTTCTTCACTGCAAGGGTGGTTAAGCATTGGAAAAGGCTGCCCAGGGAGTGGTGGAGTCACCATCCCTGGAGATGTTCCAGACACAACTGCACATGGCACTTAGTGCCATGGTCTGCTTGACACGGTGGTGTTCCGTCAAAGGTTGGACTCGACAACCTTGGAGGTCTTTTCCAACCTCAATAATTCTGTGATTCTATGATTTTATGATTCTGTGATTCTATGATGTTGGCAGGACTACACAGACCTTGACTATAACAGAGACCTCAGCAATCCATAAACACCCACACACTTAGAACATTTCAAACACCAGACTTTTGTATGAATTTATCGGAAAAACTGGGAAATACAGATGAGACCTGAAGTACAGTATTATTTATTTCTGGTTTGAACCATGTCCTGAAGACATAGCAGGTTGTAAGCTGTAAGGCTGGCTCTGTTGCCTTGCTCATGCAGCATTCAAGATTAGCACAGAAGTGGCAGATCTACCCTTCAATGCTCAGAGGATTTACTTACAGTAACCGCTAGTCTCTCAAACAGAACCATCCTGCATGTTATGGGCTGGTACATCTGCCCCTGCTGTTGGAGATTTTCTTAGATCCATGAAGCACAGGATACAGTTTGATCCAGAAGAATCCCCACCTATTGCCAACACATCCTTCTCCCCTGCAGGATGCAGCTAAAGGCATTTGCACTTTGACGTTTTTTCCATTACGAGAAGCTGTAAGTCTGAGAAATATGCTTTTTCACAGAAGTAGTACAACTGCTACCCTTTAGTGGATATCTTCACCCATTTTCACTGCCTGTAAGTGTTTCACTGCCTGTAGGATATTTCAGGATCTAAATCTAAGCCGGCTTAAGAGGCTTTAGAAGTATCTTTCATTAGCTTTTTCAAAATGTTAAAAATTTTTTAGCAAATGGATTACAAACACTGGTCTTGAGAGATTCTTTTTGATAGCTGTTGTATGAATTAATGCAGCTCTTTTTTGTATACAATTCAATTTATTTACCACAGAGCAAGTATTTCGTAAAAAAAGATGTATGGGAAATACAGGTAAGATTTAGCAAATTTCTCTTCTTGGAAATCATAATGTTTGGCTGTCCCTTAAACAGGAAGTTCTTAGCCTTAATGGAAAGTCAGCATTCCTGGACAGGATTGAAAGCCATGGCATGTTTGAAAACTCATAATACCATAAGCTGTCTGCCATTTAGGAAAGATTTCCTTACTGATATGAAAGGACCATTGTGAACAGCTGAAATAAGCATTGTTTACCCTCATCTAATGGCCTGAGTTTCAGAATTATGTGCTGAAACACATGCAGCCAACTACAAGTGCATTTCATGTTTGTATATGCATAACTATATCTTGTGTATATTTATGCAAAATCTTGAGCCTCATACAGAGCTCTGACATGGTTTACCTTCCTCTTTATTCTTTGTAGGAATCTCACACAACAAGATTCTAGTCCATGACTAGTGTTATGTGCTACCGTAGCATGAAGAATTATAATAAAGGTTTTGTATGGAAGCCTGCAATCAGAAGCAATTGAACAAAAAGCATTGCAGTTTTATAGACCATTTTATTTCTTGTTTTTAAATTAGGTTGGAATTAAAACTTTTCATAAACAGCATATTCTTTATCAGGTGACAGACAACAGTTAAAAACCAAACAATAACAGCATCCAATTTCTGTGCCAAACGGGGCACATAAAAGACTTAAATAAATCAGCTTANGCCTCAAACTGCAGCAGGGGAGGTTCAGGTTGGACAACAGGAAGAATTTTCTTCACTGCAAGGGTGGTTAAGCATTGGAAAAGGCTGCCCAGGGAGTGGTGGAGTCACCATCCCTGGAGATGTTCCAGACACAACTGCACATGGCACTTAGTGCCATGGTCTGCTTGACACGGTGGTGTTCCGTCAAAGGTTGGACTCAACAACCTTGGAGGTCTTTTCCAACCTCAATAATTCTGTGATTCTATGATTTTATGATTCTGTGATTCTATGATGTTGGCAGGACTACACAGACCTTGACTATAACAGAGACCTCAGCAATCCATAAACACCCACACACTTAGAACATTTCAAACACCAGACTTTTGTATGAATTTATCGGAAAAACTGGGAAATACAGATGAGACCTGAAGTACAGTATTATTTATTTCTGGTTTGAACCATGTCCTGAAGACATAGCAGGTTGTAAGCTGTAAGGCTGGCTCTGTTGCCTTGCTCATGCAGCATTCAAGATTAGCACAGAAGTGGCAGATCTACCCTTCAATGCTCAGAGGATTTACTTACAGTAACCGCTAGTCTCTCAAACAGAACCATCCTGCATGTTATGGGCTGGTACATCTGCCCCTGCTGTTGGAGATTTTCTTAGATCCATGAAGCACAGGATACAGTTTGATCCAGAAGAATCCCCACCTATTGCCAACACATCCTTCTCCCCTGCAGGATGCAGCTAAAGGCATTTGCACTTTGACGTTTTTTCCATTACGAGAAGCTGTAAGTCTGAGAAATATGCTTTTTCACAGAAGTAGTACAACTGCTACCCTTTAGTGGATATCTTCACCCATTTTCACTGCCTGTAAGTGTTTCACTGCCTGTAGGATATTTCTGGATCTAAATCTAAGCAGGCTTAAGAGGCTTTAGAAGTATCTTTCATTAGCTTTTTCAAAATGTTAAAAATTTTTTAGCAAATGGATTACAAACACTGGTCTTGAGAGATTCTTTTTGATAGCTGTTGTATGAATTAATGCAGCTCTTTTTTGTATACAATTCAATTTATTTACCACAGAGCAAGTATTTCGTAAAAAAAGATGTATGGGAAATACAGGTAAGATTTAGCAAATTTCTCTTCTTGGAAATCATAATGTTTGGCTGTCCCTTAAACAGGAAGTTCTTAGCCTTAATGGAAAGTCAGCATTCCTGGACAGGATTGAAAGCCATGGCATGTTTGAAAACTCATAATACCATAAGCTGTCTGCCATTTAGGAAAGATTTCCTTACTGATATGAAAGGACCATTGTGAACAGCTGAAATAAGCATTGTTTACCCTCATCTAATGGCCTGAGTTTCAGAATTATGTGCTGAAACACATGCAGCCAACTACAAGTGCATTTCATGTTTGTATATGCATAA
This sequence comes from Aleadryas rufinucha, assembly GCA_013397815.1. Lineage (NCBI taxonomy): Eukaryota > Metazoa > Chordata > Aves > Passeriformes > Aleadryas > Aleadryas rufinucha. The sequence goes on from VZTH01010341.1 coordinate 289,272, forward strand.
CTATATCTTGTGTATATTTATGCAAAATCTTGAGCCTCATACAGAGCTCTGACATGGTTTACCTTCCTCTTTATTCTTTGTAGGAATCTCACACAACAAGATTCTAGTCCATGACTAGTGTTATGTGCTACCGTAGCATGAAGAATTATAATAAAGGTTTTGTATGGAAGCCTGCAATCAGAAGCAATTGAACAAAAAGCATTGCAGTTTTATAGACCATTTTATTTCTTGTTTTTAAATTAGGTTGGAATTAAAACTTTTCATAAACAGCATATTCTTTATCAGGTGACAGACAACAGTTAAAAACCAAACAATAACAGCATCCAATTTCTGTGCCAAACGGGGCACATAAAAGACTTAAATAAATCAGCTTATGCTACTGAATGTATCAAGGAACAACAGAAATGCAAAACCCCCGCATTCCAGCACTCTCACAGAGAGCTTCAGTGAATAAATAATCTGCTTCCTCCACTAATGCTATGAAGCTATTGTTTGGTGTCTCTGTAGGAAATAGTTTAATCTGCTCATAAGCTTAAATTAATCTTTCCAAAAGAACGCATACTCATTCATCAGGAATTAGGCATTACACCTCCATAGAGATAACATGAATTTTCAAGACAGAGCACAGAATGCCTGAAAACAAAGAGATCCATTTTTCACTCCATGCTTGAGAAATATATGTGCGTTATGCTGCTTAAGGGACTCATCCCTATAAACCCCTGGTGCAGGTTTTTTTGGGCCATTGAAGTCAGATTACCCTATTTCTTTTTTCCTTGTCAGCTCCACATTCTTCCTTTTGCTTGCTACAGAATGTGATAGTAGAAAGCGAAGCGATTTGTAGTGCACTGTACTTTGTACAAGCACTGCTCAGCTGTGATATTGACTGGCATTCTAGAACGAGCTGGTATGAAAAGAATGTGAGCATAAGATTGTTTAAACCAAGCTGGAACACAGCCAGCTCTGCTCATGAGGAGTTCACAGGAGCTCTTCTCATGTGAAAGCTGACTCCTAAATTAAGTCAGATGAACTGTTAGTGAGAAGCACTGAAAAGGAGCCTATGGTCATTAGCCCAGGTGTAGATGTGCATGTAGCATGCAGTGAAAGCTAAATTATATTAATCCCCCCCAGAAACTGTGCCCTTCCATCATCTGAGGAAGAAGGCTGTCTCACTGGGAAATGTAGCAGCTGGATGAGAGCAGTGTTCCACACACTGGACAGCACATCACAAGTAGGGCTCTGGAAAGGGACTAGATTTCTTCTGAGTCTCCAGCATCAACAGAGACTCTTTCCAAAGTTATAATCACAAGGCTCACATGCTTTGCATTCTGTGGGACTGGTAAAAATCCTCTTATCTCACATTCATTAAAGAGTACTGACCCCTCAGTGTTTTAGCAACAGGATTAGATCATCCTTAAAGAGGCAGAATGCTCATTCATACAAGGCCCAGAGAGAGAAAACATCCTCAGTAAACAAGGAAGAAAACATTGCAAAAGCAGTGACTGTACCTGATGGCTGCCTCTACCTCACTTCCAGGAACAGTTGTCACATTTTTGGAAGAATCTGTGACCACAAACCAAAATGACACCCGGTCCGTCACATTGCAGAGCAGCACATTGGAAATTCTGAAGACAGTTAAAATAAAAGTCATCATTAAAGAAGCATAGAAGGAATTATTGAAATATTTTAGATTTTTGTAAAATATTGCTCTCATCTAAGGGAGGGAAAATTCTTATTTTTAAAATAGTTAACAGTTAATACTCAAGAAAGAAATACCACTCACAGCATTTCCCATTTCCCAAAATGATTTTAAAAGAATCAAGCTTATGAAGACCAAATGAGTCTTCAAATGAATTTCTAAATCTATTACAAACTTGCGTGGTCTTGGACATACATTTAGCGTAATCAAATGGAAAAATACATATTTGAATAACAATCATCACTGGCTATGACAAAAGCCATATAATGGAGCAAATGCGTTGGTGAACTAAAAATTCTGGGTTTGACAGCAAATACCACAGGAACCAGTCATGGAGAACTGCCCACATGACTGTCAAGTGAGTGCAGTTCTTCTACAAGATACATTTGCTGGAGGGAAGATGAGTGGAATTGATGTTATTCTTTTTGACATCTTTGTTCACAGAGCCAGGCACAGAGTGGAGGGAACAAGCTAAATTTAGGCCTTCTACCAGCACTGGCCTCTGCCCTTTAGCTTATGCTGTGTCAAATATTTATATTATCCATTTTAAAGGAAGATTGCTCAGCTTTATTTGAAGTCAAATGTGGAGAGGCACAGGCAGGCGGCTTCTCATATTACGCAAATAGTATGCGAAATGCTTTTTAAACGCCATTTTTTTTCAGGTTCCTACTAGTAAATGGTGGAAACCCAGAAAAGCCTTATGGAATGACACAATCACGAGTCCTTAAACGAAGGAAGTGAAAGCCCACCCATCCCAGGGCCGCGACAGGGCCCGAGAGCGCCGCGCTCTGCCGGGCAGCGCCACCTGCCGGCCGCCCGCAGCACCGCCCCGGCCCCGCGGCAGCCGCAGTGGCACTGGGGGCACCGGGGGGACTGCGGGGACTGGGGGATTGGGGATGAGAGGGACGGGAGAGAGCGCGAACACCCGCGCCTGGTCAGTCTCCATCCAGCCAGGGATCCGCCTGTAAGGCAGATCGCAGTACCTCATTATGGATATTTTTTAGAAATGTTTTACTTTCCTTTTGAGTGGTGTTTTGGCTGCCCCAGGTAGTGCAACATACCGTTTTACAGAGATCTGTCTGTCTATCATCTATCTATCTATCTATCTATCTATCTATCTATCTATCATCTATCTATCTCACGGAATCATAGAATGGCTTGGGCTGGAAAGGACCTTAGAGATTTGTTCCAACCCCCCTGCCCTGGGCAGTGAACCTCCCACTAGACCAGGTTGCTCAGAGCTCCATCCAGCCTGGCTTTGCATACTGCCAGGCATGGGGCATCCACAGCCTCTCTGGGCAATCTGTGCCAGTGACTCACCACCAGTAAAGAACTTCTTCCTAATACCTAAACTAAACCTACTCTCAGTTTGAAGACATTCCCCCCTTGTCCTGTCACATGCCCTTGTTAAAGGTCTCTCTCCATCTTTCTCATAGGCTCCCTTCAGGTACTGGTAGATGCTACAAGGTCATGCCAGAGCACTCTCTTCTCCAGGGTGAACAGACCAAATTGTCTCATCTTTTTCTGGCAGGAGAGGTGCTCCAATCCTCTCATCACAGAATCATAGGATATTCTGAGTTGGAAGGGACCCACAAGGATCATTAAGTCCAACTCTTATGGGAGTGATCCATATAGAGATTGAAGCCACAACCTTGGCATTATTAGCACCATGCTCCAACCAACTGAGCTGATTTCACTTTGGCTCTTTGGAGCTCGCTCCAACAGGTCCATGTCTTTCCTGCGTTGAGGACCCCAGAGCTGGATGCAGCACTACAGGTGGGGTCTCACCAGAGCAGAGCAGAGCAGAGCAGAGCAGAGCAGAGCAGAGCAAAGCAGAGGGGCAGAATCCTTTCTCTTGCCCTGGCCATGCTGCTCTTGGTGCAGCCCAGGATGCAGTCGGCTTTCTGGGCTATAAGCACACATTCCAGAGAGATACACAATAAAATGAAAAGCAATGGTTTTGCTGAGCCAAAATGACCACTTTTACCTCTCTAGAACAGTTTCAGTCTTGCAAATACAGAGAATTTTTACAGATAAAAGAGGAAAGCCATCCTCTGGAATTTAAAAACATGCTCACAACAGTTTGCTGGCAACAGTCAGAAGATGAAAGCAGATTTATTCTTTGCAAAACAAAAGAAAAACATAAAATTTACAGGAGAGGGGAAAAAATGCCTACTTTTGGCTGGTGGCTGACAAACTCTTGCTGACTTCACAGAATATCTAAAATTGTAACTGCAGAGGAAGTTTTCTATCTGGGCATTTATAACAGTAGGACCCAAAATTTCATGTTGCCAAAGTTCCTAAAGCTGCAGTTTCTGTGGTGCAATCAAAAACTGGGCCAGGTGGAAAATCTGAGCTGGTGTTGCCCTACAGATGTTCTTGAAATGGGGTAAGTGAAGAAAGACTGATCCCCAAAGAGAAAGATAAAGGTAGACAAGGACTGGCAGAAGACCCTGACTTTCATACCCTCACTCAAAGAATCTTCAAGCTAGGGTCTTCCCTAAAGTGCCAAGGTTTCAGCATGAGACAAGGCAGTCAGCATGAGGGCAACATCTGTCTCTAGAACAAACAGCACTGAAACAAGGAGCAGCAAGGATTGCACTAGGATACGTAAATTTGGCTTCTTCTCCCTGTTGTTTCAAAAATTCTTCTCGATTACAAACCACCACTTTTTCATTAGTGGAATCCAAATGCCATAAACCCTTCCAGGCCCCAAAGAGAATAATCTCACTCATGAGAAGCTCAAAGGGGATGAGTGAACACCAAAACAGACTGGTTGAATAAGCACAAGTGTGGCAATTTCTGTGCAACGGTTCACTTTTTTTTCCTCCCATGCCATTTGCATGCAGGTTTGAGTCACAACACGCAGAACCATCGCAACTATGACACCACATTGTATAGATCTGAGAAACCTGGCTTCTCCAGGCACTAGTGAAGTGTATTTGTAAATATATATGTGGACATTTTTTTTCTTCCCTTAGCAGTTGATAGACTTTTGACATGGGATTATAGCAGACTGCTATCATCAAAATGACAAGATCCTGGTTCGGCCTTATGGCACCATGGCAAAAGTCCAAAACTGCGTTTTCTTTAATATACACAAACACCAGTGAGCAGAGTGCAGGAAACCCTAGCAATTCCTTGGCCTGAAATACCATCTTCCTTCTGGAGATTTAAAGGATTGTTTAGGGGTAAGAGAGAGCTGTCAGAGAGCCAAAGGGAGCTGAATGTCCACAATGGCTGTTAGCTCATGAAAGAACCAAGACAGCCCCAAGTCTCAGGTGTGTAACTCCAGCTCTCCAAAAAGCATTATGCCTCTTCCAAAACAGGGCTCTGCAGTTGCTCCTGCAAAGGAACATTATCTTCTCCCCAGTAGCCATGGGATCACCTTGATGTAACAGCTTTACTCTGGAGTCTTATTTTGTTGCTCTAAATGGTCACAATAATTTTAGTATCAAAAAAGCCTGTCTTAGGAAGATGGATAATGTTGATAAATTTTTTTTTTGGTCACTTCATAAGGAAAATTTCAGCTTTTTTAAACTATAAATGGGGGGAAGATGTACCAAAAGTAGATTCTGTTATTTGAATGAAAACAAACATGTTGACATTCTTTCTGCTCTAAAGATTAACTAGTCTCAGGCCCAAAAGAGATGCATATTATTTCAAATGAGTCACAGATTAGAGAAACCAGGGTTACTAACAGAGGCTACAACAATAATTTTTTAACTCTGAGAGATCAAAGGTTGGCTTACGTAGCTCATGACCATATGTATTGAGAATCAATTGAAAGGCCATATATAAAGCAGGAAATAAAGGGGTATTAATTCTCCACTGAAAAAGAAGTATTTATTTGTATCTATATTATTAGTTACTGAGCAATTTGATTGATTGTGCTTTTCTTCTATTTCGCAGGAACTTGAAAATTTGACAAGCCTTTCAAACATTAAACACTGCTCCATGATTTATTAAATTTCAGTCTGGAAATTAACTTCAGCGAACTCAAGATGTAACGTGCAATCCTCTCCAGTCTGCACTGGGTCACTCAGTGGTTACACAAGGGCAATATCAGCATCAACTGCTGTTTGCAGCAGCAGATTGAAATGCTTGTCATCCAAGGCTGGCTTTTATCCAGCTTCAGAAGCCTAACAAGAGGTGACTTTGAATATCAAAAGGGATGGGGCAGACTGCAGCAATGGTTATCCTGATCCACCAGACAAATTATGTTGGGGCCTGATAGAGCTTGCTGAAGTTAATGGCCTTTGTGTCTCATGCCGAAGTTAGTTGTGGCTGTGAGTTACTTCAGGGATGTGGGTGTGTTAGAAATTACTGGGATGTCAAAGGGGAAGTTTGTCACATCCTGGCTATGGCCATGTGTGTAATTTATACCCTTGCAGAACCAGTATTTAATTATATAAAATAATAGTGATTTTTTCACAGGTTCTATTTTGACAAAAAACTTCATTTAACCAGATGCATAATTACTGAAAGTTTAGATGCTACCAGAACACAGTCACAGGCAATTTGTTTGCTCTTATATGACAGAATAATTGGTCATTGGTCTTTTACATCTCCTGAAGAAAATCTGTTGGCATTTTCCTGCAAAAGCTCCTGTAGTGAAATGCAATTTATTTGCCAGTAGTGCAATGTCATTTATTTGCTACAAGCCCCTGCTTGTGTCTCCCTCTTCACCACAGTGAAGTCTCTTCCCCAGCTCACCAGGGTGCTGTTCCTGTGCACAGCATGCTGCTGTACCCTCTGGGATGCTGGGTGCTTCCACACCTCCATGCCCCCTGCAGAAGGGATGGAGCAGGACTGCACTCCTTCCTTACAGCTGCCAGCCACAAGGGTGGGGAGTGTGTTACTTCCAGGGCATCTAACAGGATGGAGGCTTTTACAGCCTCCCATGTAAAATGCAGATTATTTGAGGTATATTGGGAGGTTCATCTAGCCTCTCCATCACTAAACGGGGACTCCAAGGTCCCTTGGGGTTTGGGAGAGATTTATGCATAGGAGACTCCTCAGCCTGTTGCCTAGGAAGTTGTGCCAGATCTCAGAGCTGCACAGCTCTCCTTCAGATGATATGCTGTCTGTAATGACCCCAAAGGTGCCTCTAAGTCCTAGATGAGTTACCAGTTATACCTCCAATATACACCCCATGAGGGGTGTACCCAAGTTACATCCCATGAAAAAGTCTGATACCATATTAAAAAGGGGTAAAGATGCCCACAGCTGGCTGATTCCAAATATTATACTGACTTTTCTGACCAGCTTAGTAGCAGGGAATTACTGATGTGTGCAACACCACCTCCAAACTGGAGTAACACTGGCATCATCATATTTGTCCATAGGGAAGATTCTCTTGGTAGGAAACTGAATTAGTGAGTATAAATTCTATGATTGCCCAGAGTGGGTACAGATAACTGCCATTAAAACTTCTACTCCTTCCATACTGGCTCGACGTTTTCCCATTCCTGTACCAACCTTATTTTAGTCTGCAGAAAACCACAGTGCTTGAAGAGGAAAAAGATCACTGGCTTCTGACAAGTCTTTTGCTATGTGAAAGTACCATGATTTTGAAGGACGAGAATAATTTTAAAAAAGGACCCAGGATTAAAATAAGTATAAAAAAGTGAATCTTTATGGATTAGATGCTGAATGAAAACTCTGCTCCTTTGAAAACCTGAGAGAAAGTTCTACATAATCATCTGTAATTAGCTTGTATCTTGAACTCATTTTTTAAAGTGTCATTTTAATTGGGTTGAGTAGCACACTTGGCTGTTTTTGTTAAGCTTGATGTAACAGCTCTCTTGCTCAAAGGAGACCACTTCTGAGGAATAAAAATGAAACAGCAGGAATCAAACAATCCTGTCACATGGAGGGGGAAATCCCCTTTCACTTAAGAGAAGTGCAGCAGCCACAATAATCATCATGTGACTAAAGTTAACTAATATCTTTGCAAATGTGGAATATGTTTCACCTGATGCAATGACAGCCTGAAGCAGTTTTATTTTTAAGTAAATTGAAAACCTTATCCTCATTAGCCTACCAGAACCATCAATCTTTCATTTCAGGTTGAAAAACAATGAAAAAAAAATAGGTCTATGGAAATGCACTTACAAGGTTTTTCATTTAAGAAAGATAAGAACATCCTGAAAATACAGCTTGCTAAATAGTCTGTCTAATCTGGTATCTAATTTCATAGAGTAGCAAGGATCAGAAGCCTGAAAAGAATATTCAATACCTCAGGGTAGATTTAATCCCAAAACTAATTAAAGGCTGATTTCTATCTGCTCTGCAACATCTGAAACTTCTTGATGGTAGGTAACTCAAGCGCTATGATATCAGCGATAGGAACGCCCAGCAGAGCACAGCACTGGCCTGTCCACCTCCCAGGGCTCTGAGTCAGCTCATCTTCAGCACATTACTGAAGCTGAGCTCTAAGGAAACATGCACCAGAGCTGCTTACTCAAAGATCTGTGCTGCGTTTCCTGACCTTCCAGTGTGTCCCTTTGCCTCCTCCCAGTATGGTCTCCAGAAGGTGTCAAATCTTCCTGCTGCATTCTGCTTAAAGTGAACTGGCACCATCCCACTGAGCTCCACAGCTGAGTCACTTCACATCCACAGGGATACCGGTTCAAAGATTGAACATTGCTTAAGACAGAGACAGTGTGATGTTGAATACGTATCTGGGTATCAGAAGTATACTGAACAGCCTGCTTTCAGAATCTCTATACAATGATTTCTACAACTCAGTATAGCAGAGGACAGGTCACTACAAGCAGCATTGTTAATATGTATAAGGCAAATCCAAGCAGATGCTTACTGAGTTCTGCTCTTGCTGGAATATCTTCTCATTGCAAAAGCCACCATTGCTTTGAAGAGGTACTCTTCAGTAGCATCCCAGGCATACTGTAAAGGAAGATGGAAAATAATTAGTTTCAGCACCAGTGCTGGCAGTACAGAGAGGGAAAAGAGTCGCTGAACTTGAAATGCTGTATTGATCAACAAAATGAATAAATTCTCTGGTTGTGCTAAGAAAATAAATGCCCATTGTTTAGTATGGACAAAGGGCTTTTTCTAATGGAAAAAAAAGTGCAATATAAGCTGTAATATAAATAATATAAACTGCAAAGAATGTTTCCAAAAATTGAATTAACTGAATACTTCTGAAAGCTGACCAAACTGGAGGTGTAAAGTTTCTTATACCAAAGACTAGAATTCTCCCCACACAGATGCTTCCATGGCCTTGCCTCTTTTGCTGGATAAACTCAGTTAAAGTAGAAGGTTTAAATCCACCCTCAAAGACTATGTGGCTCTGCCCAAAAATAACAATAAAAAACCCCCTAATGTTGAATGTGGTCTCTGGGAGTTGGACATTAGGACACCAGGAAACAAAATGAGATTGCAGCCTTATTGCTGCACACTGTTCTGATTACAAGAAGACTCAACTATATTACAAATTATTATATTGCATGTAAGATAAAAGAAAGAAAATAGCATCCTTACTACTTCAATAAGAAGGAGAATATAGGCTCCAAAAACTCTTCTCTGTTGTCCTGATGAAAAATCATGCTTTCATAATTTAACTTTTCTGAGACAGCATCACTGGGTTCCCCTGGGCTTTCATTCACATATGCAATTCTAATGACCTGTAAGAACTGCATCTATTACATTTTTATAACAGGAGCCATGACTGAGGCATACTGATTGAATTTCTTCCCCTTTCAGCAGATTACAAAGATTATTAGTTTCTGGGAATTATATTAAGGGAGGTTAGAAACAGCTTTCTTCAGTCAATCAGAACACAGATCTAATCTCTAACTTTTAACATTAAAAAAAATCTGCTCTGTAATCATCCAAACCAGAAACCCAGTGGTGAAGATACTTAACTCTGTTGTCAATTTGGACTACTTTTTCATAGTCCTTTGCAACATGTTCAAAAAACAGCAATGTACATCAAAAAGAAGTAAATAGCATTGAAAATTTCACATCTTAATTCTGGTTTTTAAATTCTGATTTTGGGCGCATGGAGATGCAACCTCTCCACAAAAAAAAAAAAGAGAATCCAACTTTCAGGTATCTGCAGCCCTCATGTTGTGCTGGCGTCCTGTGGAGTGGGAAACTTAACAGGGAAGGAAGTAGTCATTCAAAGGGCAGAAAGTGATCTTGTTTATCATCCCTATATGAATGTTGAGTGAAATGGGCTGTCTGAGATGAGACAGGACAGGGTCAGCAAAGCTGAGGCAGCAGACAACTTGAGCAGCATTAAAGTGCAGCTGCAGTGCTGAGAACCTGGGTTCTGACTCATCACTCTTGCCTCGTGAATGAAGGGGGTTGTGAGCATATTGTGATAATGCTTACCAGCCTGGGAACTCAAACTGGGGAAAAAAAAAAAAAAAGAAAGTCTTTGGAAAAAATTTATAAAAGCCTGTGTTTTGATCCCACCACACTGATGAAAACGTGACACTAATGAGAGCAACTAATACTAAAAGAGATCATGTAGTAAAGGAATTAATACAGATCGGAGCCATAAAACCATTTATCATCATTTTAAAGACACCTGTATTTAAACCATGAAGTACAATTTGCAGTACTAAAAGGGAAAATCTCTTTTTTCTGTGTGTGGCACTATTGACTGAACCCCTACATGTCATCTGCGGTCTTTGAGAACAGATCCAAGAGGACAGAAAAAAAATCATTTGTTAGGCAGTGGATTAAACCAGCTATAGAGATAATTTAATCAGTTGTCTTGAAAATGGATAATGATGAAGCACACTCCATTTCATGCTTACATGGACACAAATACAACACAGCAGTACCAAGTACACGGTATGTTTATGTTTAGTACAATGCATATATACATGCACAATTTGTCACAGTTTTCATAAATAATGCAATAGCCTAGCACTTCTTTAAGTCAGAGTAACAAAAAGGGTATCTCAAAAAAGGGAAAATAATTCGTAGTGAGGAATCCCAGGCCCAGCTGAAAGAGTAAGCACTTGAAAAGAGACAGAACAAACAGAAAACTGCAAGAAAGAGGGGGAAGAGACTGGCAGAGAAAGCTCAGCAGAAATCAGGGGTCTGCCTGAGTTAGGAGAAGATATTGCAGACAACCCTCTGGGCCAAAGGGCAAGAAGCCCCAGGAGATTAAACAGGAAGTAGAGGAGATGGAGATGGCTGCGGGCTCCAGGTGAACAAGAACTTCTGTACATGACTGCATACAGAAATGTACAAGGGGAAGGCAACATAATGAGGAGGAAAAGTAAGGCAAGAAGAACTTCAAGGAACTCAGGACAGGTGGGCATGAATTTCCAGAAGACAGTTTCTAATCAGCAGCTTTCTCCAATCAGAGGGATAGGTGCAAAGAAACCTTGAATGATTTGGATTGGAAGGACTCTAAAGATCATCTAGTTCCAACTCTCCTGCCATGGGCAGGGGCACTTCCACTAGACCTGATTCATTCTACTATGGGGCTTTACCAACTTCATCTTTACCCTCCAAATGCAAAGGCCTGGAGTGCAGCTGAAGACTGAGGATGTCTCCATGCAGTGTAGTGCATGTATTGATGCACACTTTCTCCTGCTCTAGAGGAAACATTAAATATAATTTGCAACCACACACTATAAACATAACTGTTATCGATGAAACACTACATGATGGTATCAGAACTATTAATGTTTACCATCTTCATGGTGCCACAAAAGGAACCAATACAAAGACGTTGGCTCAGTTGCACTTGTCATCCTTTATATTTTAAGGAGGAGCAGAACTAGACAGAGCTGACTGTGAAAGGCAATCTTAAATGCCTCTTACTGAACAAAGATGACAAGATAATGCGTGAAGGATGATGAGTGTAGGTTGCTGATGGAGTGAAATGCTATAATAGTGCTCTAAAAGACAAAATTTAAGATATGAGAATATAATATTACAAGATTGCTATGAGCAACCTGACCTGATTTCAGTGCTGACCTGGCTTGGAGCAGCAGAGGACTAGGGACTCTCCAAGATCTCTTCCCTCCTACATGGTTCTGTGCTTAACTATACAGCTATTCAGACTGCAGAGTGGCTATAGACACACAAACCCACTTCTGGATCCCATCTTGTGGCAAGACACGAGGCGTATGGAAGCATTCCTCCTCTTCATCCTCTGCCCTGGAAGCAGCCTGAATACATGAGCCAGAAGCAAGTACACTTTCTACTTCACCTGGCTGCACGCCTGAGGTGCCAACTCTTCGACTCTTATGGTTAAAATGAGTGGTGACACCAAGTTACACAGACTTGTCAGTGCCCATCACTTCTTCTCACTCTCTAGTTGCCTCTGTTCCTTTTCTCTACCCCTCTGCTGACTCCATGAACAGAAGGCAACTAGTGACTAGCAGCTATTCCAGAAGCCACTCATGAAGTCAAAGCCATCCTCAGAGACTCATAAATCACCTTCCATTTAGGCCTACAGGCACCGTGTTTCCTCCCACGGATCAGCAAACAATGCCTCTGTCAAGTACACCCATTATTTGGAAATAAAATGATAACAGCAGAATACCTACTGCATCTGAGCTGCTCTGTCCAGCTCCATTGTGATAAGAACTAAATAAACACACTAAATGGAACTCCCTGCCTCAGAGTACAGCTCATCTGGTGAACTAATTAAAAAATGGTGTCCTGTTTTCATCAGCTTCACACATAGTGGATGGTGTGCACTAAACCATGTGAAAAGCTGCACCAACCTATTTCCTATGCCCCTGAATGTACACTGGAGTTATCCTGCCACTCCTAGAGAAAAATTCCCACAGTATCAGGGCTTTCTGTTATCATGGAGCTTGAAGTGACTTGGAAATGAATAAAGCTGACCATGTCCTACTGTGACACAATGACAGTATTACACTTTTCTTTGATAAAATACATAAGACAAAAATGTAGTGTCCCAAATTCTCTAACGAAAATGAATTTCAGTTTCATAGTAGTTTCAGTTTTCAATTTCAGTCATTCACAGAGAAGACTGCAATGGCTATGAAAAATAACTACTACTACCTCCATATCTAATAAATTGTTTATTATTTGAGGGTGATTTTCTATGGCATCATACCACTTTCAGCAAGCTGTTTTTCTAAAATGCTGTTCTCGATTGTACCATTCTTTGCGCTTTCACACACTTTGTTATATGAAATAAACTACTACAAAAAACAATAGACTCATCAGTTATTGCTTTTTTCTTGCAATATAAAGTGCCTTCAAGGGTAATGATTTGTCTCATACCCTTTTTGAATGAAAAACAAAAAAAATATAAATGATCAAACAAGCTCCCCTTATTTTACTACAGATGGAGAAGGAAAAGGCACTAAAAAAGGGCATTACTGGGAACTGCAATTTTTGTTCTTTGCTACTATGTTGAACAAAGATTAAATAAAAATATTAGCAATTATCATCAAGAAGAGCTTTAATAATTATTTTGACATATTTTCAGCTATTGTATTACACTATTTTTAATAATTAAAAAAAAAAAAAACTAGGCTCGCACTACTGTTTAATTAAAGTCTCTCATCCAAGAGAATTGACTTCAGTATGAATTTCCAGACATTTACTTTAGCAGGTATCTCGAATATTTCTTCGTACTTTGTCTGGTTTATGATGGTACCAGTGAAATTTAGGTCCCTGCTAATGTTAGTTTAAATTACCTGATCTTTCAGGATAATTTTAGAACAGCTTCTACAGTCATAGGCAGTTTCTCATATCACCAACCTTTTATAACATGCAACCTACTGCTTTGTTTCCCAGGGCTCATAACATAATCAGACACCAGACTCACAAGTGGAGATGACTGCCTAGGATGTTTCATACCTGATTTTCTGCTGAGCCCTGTTAACATGCTGCAGATTTGCTCTAAGTATTCAAAACTACTAACAAAGTACTGGGCTCTGACATATTAAATAGTGCCTTAGATCAGGAAGGACCACTCAGTAACCTGATGTCCCGATCTCTTACGTATCTCTCATTGCTCACACCAGTACTTCTACATCAAGCCCAAAGATCTGAATTAAGCCAAAGCATTTCAGTCCTCACGAGACAAGCCTGTGCACCACAGGCAGAGAAGAAAGGCCACTATCTGAAGCCCTCCATTAGCAGGGAATTGATGAGACATGCTTGAATGATCTCTACAGTTAATGCTTCTCTGAGAGCCTGATACAAAGTCCCACTTCATAAAGACCTAAAAATCTTTTCCTGCTTCTCTTCCCAGACATGCTTGACTTTACAATTAGCACTCTTGAGCAGAAGTGCTTTTCCCAAAATACAGACTTACATTTATGCAGCACTTCTCATGCATAAAGTGTAACATCCCTACTGCTTTTCCAGGGGGAAAAAATCTTTGACAGAAAATTATCTTTATGAACAAGAGAGCTTTATATTTCTCCTAAAGAATGCCATTTTAAGGAGTGGGCTAGTCAAATGTCAAGAAATGGATGCCTGGATCATGACTTGAGCGAACGATTACAATTAACACTGCAGAACAAATTGCTTGTGCTGCCTTCAGAAATTTTACAGTATATATTACTTCTATTTTGGCAGATATTGAGTTAGGAAGAATATGTGAAGATACATTACTTACTGCATTATCTCCCAAAGCTGTTTTGATACTAATCCGTACTTTGAAAGCATTCTGTGCATCTGACACAAAGAGAAAAAAGCAAACATATATAGAGTCAGTCAAAATAGGATTTTAAATCATTTACTTCCCTGATTATTTCACAAATGTCAGTTTCTAAATGTGTCTTAAGAGATCACCCTCTTAGGAGAAAAGAAGTTATTTGCATGAAAAAAGCCCTACAGAGTCTCAATGAGGTTTACCGTGACCTCTTTAAGTGAGATCAACTTCCATACTTAATTTGGAAACTCATAAAATAACTGAATGCTCAGCGTTTCAATCTTCAAGCTGAAGACAAACAGTTAAAATAAAAATCTGAGAAGCTGGCAGCTTTGTAGTCTAAACTGATAGCTACTTTACCTAAAGGATAGGAATCAGCTCCAAATCTTACCTGGCTTGCAGAGCTCAGCATGAGCAATGGCAACTACAGAGAGTATAAGCAGCGAAGCCCGTAACATCCCGTCAGCATGGAAAGGTTGAGGCAAAAATAAGTGAGTCTCCCCTGTAAAGCACTCTTAAACTTTCTGTGACCCAGGATTAAAGCATCAGGAGCACAAGTGAGCGACCAAGTAAAAGGTTTAATAATTAACCCCCATTATTTTAGCTAAAAACGGGCACTAGAACCAACTGTCTTCTGTTAGTTATTTACTACTTTTCTCTGTAGTAAAAAAAAAAAAAAAAAAAAAAGCTGCAACAAGTATTTAATTTTCCTTCTTCCTTTTTAGAAAAATACAAAATTTTACAGAGTGCTCCAGGCCAATAATTTTTTTTTCACAGGCATAGTGTCAGACAGACAAATGAGGTGTCTGTGGGATGTCACACCAGAGCAGCTGGCAACTATTACCCACAGCAGGTGAATGTGAAGTTTGGCTGCCACTAGATCCCAAAGAAAGCTGCCACCTGTCTTCCCTGGGAAACTGTCTGGCCCCACTGAGGGTCCTTGAGCATAAAGGAAGATTGGGAACCCTTTTCACCTAGCCAAAAGAAATGTGTGATGAACACAGAATCCCTGGACCCAAAAAACGGAGCTCAGGCATTGCCCCTCACTTGCCTTTGAACTCACAGCACTTGCGAAGGGCCAGCCTGATGAGCACAGTGCCACATCCCCCCATCCCCACCCCAGTCCCACTCCCATGTCCTGGCTCAGGAGCTGGTCTGAGCCCAGCAGAGCAAATGCCTTGTTCTACACAAAAACACCCCACACCTGAGGCATTGTTTTGCATTAAAAGAACTGTTATTTGTATGGAGAAATACTTTTTTCCTGTTAGAGGCTTGTTACGGTAGCAACTAGAATAAGCAGAGGTGCAATAAAAGGACTTAGTAGGAAGCATGTTGTATAGGAACATATTTTTGTTTTGTAGACACAACCCACTGTGTATACATGCACACATACACGTGGAAATATTTTAATGCACTCTACACTATTAATCAAATGTTTACCAAGACAAATAAATAAATGTGGATGAAAAACAATTCAGAAATTGAAATGTACTGCAGGTATTTGAACAGTCTGCAATCTAGGCAGTAGGACAGGATGACTTTATTTCATTATGTTGCTGTACTCCTGTAGCCATTCTGATTAATGGTTAGTTCCTACACTGAAGATCGCTTCAGAATTACTTTCAGTCGGTCCTTAAGCACTAAGAAGTGTGTCTTGTGACTGCAAACCCAAAGAGCTTCACACAAATGACAAACAGTGAGAAAATCTGACTTAACTGTCGGACTGAATTTATGAAAAACAATAACCAGTATTTATTATGCTACATACTTTGACTTTCAGGTAACAGAGAACTTATTGTTTCAGTAACTTAAACTATCTTTAGAAGCCACTGTTAAAGGACTTGATATCCCATTTTTGAAAGTCATTCACCAAGCTGATTCCTAGGCACCTCTTTACTCTCACTAGGCAACCCAGTCTGGGTACAAAACTATTGGATACATTATCTGCTTAAATGTTCAGTCTCTGCCTATGAAAACAAAAAAGTGATGCATTCATTTCTAATGACAGCTTAAATTAACATGCTGTATATATGCACGTCAAAAGGAGTGCACTAAAAAATGTACGGATGTATGAAGGACTATCAGGTTACTGTAATATTTGTAACTTAAAAAAATCTTAAAAGAATGTGAATGCACTCAGTTTCATGGTAAATTCACGTACGTTGCTTCAACAGCAAAGACGTGAACTTTTTTGTACCTTTGGGGGAAACACTGAAGAACTTGGGAAGAGAAAAGAAGAGAACAGGCATGTACTCTTTCCCTGCTGCCAGAAGGCAAATGGAACTGTGTCATACACAGCATCACCACTTCTCCCTGCTGTAGAACACCATAAATCAGTTCTTCCCCTCAGAATTGCACGGGGCCGGTGTCAAAGTACATCGAAGGCACACGACACCCAGCAGGAATAAACTCAGAAGACATGACTAGATTCCCTGATCAAAACTGCTGAATTCCAGCCAGGATGGCTGATTTTCCCCAGTTTGTCTTGCTGGCAAGAACCAAGACAAATGATTTTTTCCAGCAGAGAGGGGAGGAGACCAGGAGAAGGAGCAGTGTGATAAACACCCCAGCTCAGAGCTCACAGGGAGAGCATCGTGCAGTTGATATATACGTGCACAGCAACGTGGATATGTGCCAAATGCATCCAGCTGAAGACCCATGTGCTTATCCATTTGTACATGCACAGAGTGCTGCACATAAGCAACCAATTGCTACACACCTATAAATCTTTTCCCAAAGCCAGCACGTTTTTTAAATAAGCCAGGTGGACATGCAAGACTACACCAGGTGTTAGTAGGTAGATAACTTTGCTCCAAATTAATGGTATTTTTAAATACTGTCTAAAAAAGCACTGCAACTTTTCAGTTTACAAATGGAGTATATCTGCATAATCTAAAAAGACAGACATTCTGCCACTTTGTATCTTTGTAATAAATCTACATGCATGGATAACTTTCTGTTCCCATTTTGGCCAGATACACAGCACTGTTTAAGCATGTCTGCATTTGTTTGCCACTGATTAATCAGTCAGGCATCAGTTTGCTTGAACAAATTACAATCTTCATGCACATAGGCAAGGTATGTTTTTAACTGACTACTTTGTGAGGTGTTAGATTTTTAAGTAGTTCCTCTTTTATAGAATCTTTGTTTTTCCTAACTACTGTGGAGCTACAGGTCATAGCCATGCAGAATTTCATGCACAATCTGCATTCCAGAAATATCATTGAACTAGTGCAAAGAATTATTTCTCTTACTGCATCAAATGAATTTGTCTGCCTGGTCGAAAATAGGAGTATCTCTGTAATTTTTTTCAATGCTTTTGGTCTACAGAAGTTCATGTATTATCCGTATGTACATATTTAAAAATACATCAAAATTTGGACTACCAAACAAATCAGGAGAGAACTGACATTTCAAGAAAGCATATGACTCGGTAAAATAAACAAACAAACCCCTTCCATCTTCTCCATGTGATTAGCAATGTACTTTTTCTGCTCCTTTTGATGTCTTTGAAATGGAAAATCCCAGGGAAGTAAAATATTGATAGCTATTGTATAAGTTAATTAACAGCTATGGCTAAACTTAACCTCAGTTTTCAAATCTGATAAATTAACAGTTTTAAACTCTGAGGAAGTTAATCTTTAGTCTTAAATAGTTGTGTCGAACTCTTATAAAGAAAGAGTCAATGTGTGACTGTCAGCATTAGTCACTCATGGAAATGTACCTGGCGAACTGCAGACCCAGTTGTGCACAGCGCTGTGCAGTTCCCTGGGTGCAGTGGAAATAACAAACACTGCAGATCTTTTCCAGAAGGTTTTGGGGAAGCAGGGCATTGAATGAGGACTGCCACCACTGTCATCTCTGTAACAGTGCAGAGGTGACTTGATTGTCACTGAGTTTTTATCAGTGCTCACAGAAGCAGATATTGTGTGAGAAATCATTTAGCTCTCGAGATAGTTGTGTAGCTGGGAGGGCGCACTCTCCAGCATTCCCATATATCGCCTTGGAAAGGGCACTTTGCAGTGGAAAGCACCAAGGACAGCCCACAGCAGGGCTGGCACTGAGAGTGAGCACACAGAGACTTCCAGCATGGAGGGGGTGGCAGGATGGTGCTGCTGCTGCCACTTCATCATCAAAGAACAAACAACAGCCCTGAAGCGTCAATGAAAACTGACCCAGCCCGAACCCACACTTCCTGGATGTCTCCTACTTAGCATGTACTTTCTGGGTCCAACAAATCCAGGCTAGTGATTGACTGCCATTTCCCTCGTGTTCTCTTATGTCCATTTGCACCATCCGTGAAAAGAAAAAGAGATGTACAATTCCATGACAAAAGGTGCCACTCCTCTCCTGGAGCATACGGCAAACATTATGGTGAGGACAACTTTTACATCATCTGAATGTTTATAAAATGTATCTTTCTTTTGTCCACAGAGGGCTTGGGCATACAACAAAGAGAGCAAACCCTTCTTATCTACTTATGTCAAGCTACAATGGCAGAAAACACAAGAAATGGAAACCAGTAGAGCCATAGGGAAAGGAAGTTCAAAAGTGTGCCAAACAGAGTCACTGCACTTTAACTCAGAGCTGCTCTATTGTGCATGCACAGCTCTGTGCATACATCTGCAAAGACACAGAGATTTATCGTGCAACATGGTACGTAACTCATGGTACGTAACTACAAGTTGTAAAATAAAAGTTTCTCTGTTCTGGGTTATTCCATGGACTCAAATTTGTGCATCCAATATTGACCTTCTCATGATGGGGTTCACGTGGCACTGCACCATGTGGGAGTACTTTTCTTTACAAAATATGGAAAAGTGAGTTCCACAACCTGAAGGTTGCCACAAAAATAAACTCTGCTTGTGAAGGCCTGAAGTCTATAATTCCAGTGTAAGGACTAACAGCTACTGACTGGAATGCAATATTACTTCGGATGTGTGAATGGCTCTTGCCTGTAATGGCCATATTTTTTTCTTTCTGACACTGTATTAATTTAATTGTATGGAAGTCTGCACCTGGACTTGAAGATCAACTTGCTGTATGTGTATAAATTAATAAGAATAAACAAAATGGAGAAAAACACAACTATAGTATTCCTGAATAAAAAGAATGACTGCTTTTTCCAGAATCATTATGGATATCTGTAATAGCTGTTATGTTTTGTGTTTTCTTAAAATGAGATCCTACTTTTCATTGCTGAAATAGATAAGCTTAAGAGGGTGCCTTCCCTAAGAACACTGGGAAAATACCATGACAAAATGTAGCGTACCAAAGTAAGAAATGATTGAATTTCTCAATTTAGACTTATAAATAGTTTAAAGGAAGGTTAATATTATGGCACTTCCTCTGTTGAAGGGAGGACGAAAGCTAGAATTTCCTAATGAAATAAGACTACTAAACACATTTGGTTGTTTTTTCCAAAACTTTCCTGGGTGTCAATGGTTCATCAGTTGTAAAATGCACAATACTGCCATCTTCTGTAACCAAGAAACAGAAAATTATGTGTTATTTTACATGTATGTTCTGCATAAAAACAGTGAAAGTACTACTGATGACAACGCCTTCATTTTAAAAGAGAATCTAGGATCTGGCACATGGTTAAGTAACAGCAGAGAGGTCATGGTCTGAATATTCATTGGTCAAGCGGCAAATGTAACTGCTGACTATAGCAGTCACATGCTTGTTCTGAATAACTTCACTGAGCTTCAGACTAAGAGGATACTCATTATGATGTTAATGAACAGCAGAGTCAATTAGTCAGATTTTGACGGAGCCTGCTGTGGTGTGCTTCACCATCAGCAGCTCTGGCTATTTATGCAGTGTACTACCTCTAGGATACAGGAAATAAGCTCCTACATTGTGGCTTAGGAGAATAATTTAGACCTTAAATAACAATGTACATTATTAATAGCTATGCAAAACATGCCCAAATGAAAGCTACAAATACACTGCCTCCAAAGGCTGCAATCTATCACTCCTGGTGCAGAGGTATTGATTACCGACAACTTGCATATTTCCACCCATCATACCCATGAGGATCTGTGTGAAGTAGTTTCCTGCCACAAAATGCGTTTATAATCAGGTCAGGTACTATGCCT
This sequence comes from Aleadryas rufinucha, assembly GCA_013397815.1. NCBI lineage: Eukaryota > Metazoa > Chordata > Aves > Passeriformes > Aleadryas > Aleadryas rufinucha. Next base: position 309,706 of record VZTH01010341.1, read on the forward strand.
CAGAGACGATGATGGGAATACATCAGCAGTGTGAGCTAAATTGATCAATGCACCACTCCGGTGTGCTGCAGCTGCTGCACTGGAACCGTGACTTCCCTCAACTCTGAGAGGCTGTGGGCCAGGGCAGCCATGCTCACAGCAGCCAAGGGACACACCAAAAGTTCAGCTCATGGCAGGCACCGAACATCCCGTTCCCACACACAATTCCCAACACAACCAAGACAGCACACAGAGCACAGGCTGTGGGCAGCCGATCACTGCCCGGAGTGTCACTCAGGTACTGCCATGAGCAGCAACACCCCAGGTGAGCTGAGACACCGCTGCTCAGGCATCCAGTTACCCAGCAGGGCTGAGGACATCACAGACTCAGGAAAGGCTGAGGGAATTGGGCCTGTTGAGCCTTGAGAAGAAACAACTGAGAGGAGACCTCATCAACACATTCGAGTATCAAAAGGGGGATGTCAGAGGATGGATCCAGTGGTGGACCATATTCTCGGTGGTGCTGAACAATAGGACAAGAGGCAACGGGCAGAAACTGATGCACATGAAGTTCCACTTCAGCATGAGGAAGAACTTCTTTACTGTGTGTGACCAAGCACTGGAGCAGATTGCCCAGAGAGGGTGTGGAGTCTCCCTCACTGGAGATATTCAGGAACCATCTGGACACAGCCCTGTGCCCCGTGATGGCCCTGCCTAAGCAGGGAGGCTGGAGCAGATGATCCACTGTGGTTCCTTCCAACCCATTCTGGGATTCTATGACAACAGAACGTCCAGTGCACTCCCTCGCTTCTGGTCTTTGAGGGAGTTTGGTAAACTGGACTCCCCAGTGCTGCCTTTCGGTGCCCTCGGTGCCTCCTGCAGCGCTCCTCACGGGGTGGCCACACGAACCCCCGCGGCCCCGGCGTGCGCCCGGCCCGCCCGCGGCTGCCGGAACTGATTGCGCGCCCTTCCGCCGCTGGGTCACGTGACGTCCCGTCGCTACCGCAAGATGGCGGCGCCCATGTTGTTGCCCGAGCCCCCCCTGGGGAAGCCGAGGTGAGGCCGCGGCCGGGCTGGGGCCGGGACCCCCCGAGGCAAGGGGAAGGGCCCGCGGGTCCCTGCGGAGAGTCGCGGCCCCGTCCTGGCCGGAACCGCCCGAGCGCACGGTGGCCGCGGCTGAGGCCGCCCCGTGGCTG